>CM057338.1:522429574-523008783 GCA_030015575.1 Agapanthus africanus | reverse complement strand
TAAAAATTTAATTTTGGCATGGTCGATGCCTTGTCGAGCCTCGTTAGTGTGCCTAGTAACCCTACAGGGGTACGGGTCAATATCATATATAACTCATTATTCATTGGTATCATTATCATCATATCCTGAATCAGGGCTACTGATCTAAAGTCTAGTACATTCCAATACCATCAACAAATATATATCCACGTGTGTATGAAAACACATCACCCAACGATCCGCTAAAATATTATGTCGTATCTCATAATATGACCCAAGTCACATCACCGATCTCACGGCATCATGCCCAATCACATCGACTCATCTCCATGTATCATATACTATCATCATCATCCATGTATCTGTATAAATATATATATATATATACACATAGTCACATACGTATATGTGTGTGTATATATATATCCCTATATACGTATATGAAAAACAAATGTATGCGTGTGTGTGTGCATGTGCGCCAATCTTTACTCTAGGGTTTCGCGACTAAGAAACTAAACTAAGTTACTATCTTCCGAATACGCTAACACCAACTCAAAGTCACCTAAAGCATTACTTGCTAAGTATACATGTCTCAAAATACCATACTAATAGTATATAAAACATATTAGTACGCTACACTACGAAACTGCGGTGGTGCTATACGCCATCCACCCGACTTCCCCTATAGATATATATCTACTCACCTTGATCCTTGCTTGCCGAAGTCGATGACGCCACGCTCATCCTTTTTGTTTCAAATTCCACTTGAGGGTACCTACATATATACACACATAGCATCGTAAACTGAAATCACGCACGAAAACCAAAACAGCAGACGAATCGTACATAAGTTTAAACCTATGGTCTAGTCACGCAAAGGAGCAAAACAACACCCGATATCGACGTACAAATGTCAAGTGGCTGACACAAAACATAAATATGAAAACTTAAGTCACGGAAAGTTACTAAAAGAGTACATCAACTCATGAAAACTGGTCCGAGATTTTAGTTCAGGTGAAATTAGCCTAAACAAACAGTACAGGGGTGTAGTATAGGGAGTATATGAGCTACAGAAGAAACCTAGACACCATCACCCACCATATGGCCGGCCACATTACCTAAAATTTCGGCCTGCTCAGCCAAGATGTCTTAGTTTGGGCTCGTAGTTGCAGGGTGGCCTCCTAGTGGTCCATCTAGGTTAGTGGTATTGTTTGTTTTTTCTGGAAAACTCTCGGGTCACTCCAGATTCCCTGTAGGCACATAATTCCCAAAAACCGACATGGAAAGTTTCAAATTCAAGTTTTTTTGGTTTTGTTTCTATTTTGGTCTAAAAGATTATCACTAAAGGGGTTTGTAGTCACAAAATACTCTCAATTGCACCATCATAACTTAAGGATTCCTTAAAACCTCATCTTGGAATTTTCAAAAACCTTACTAAAACGATTCTAAATATTTATATATGCTAAAGGAAATGGATTACTAAACTAATGGTAAAGAAAATACCGCATTTGGCAACTCAAGAATTTTCTTGAGTTGCCCCAAGTGCTCAAAATCCAATTTTTCTTGATCTCCCATGCTTGTAGTGAGCTTGTGGATGAAATTTGTGAAGGGAATGTGTGGTTTTGATGCATTTTTGGGGTTGTTATGAGGTGTAGTGGGAGGTGGAAGAAGGGGGTAGCCATGGATGAAGGAGAAGGAGAGAAGAATGAATGAAATGAGTGAAGAGAGAATTGAGCCATGACAAAGGTTGACCCCTTACCCCCCCTCTCTCTCTTGCCCATACCTCCTTGCCATGCCTCCAATTCTTTATTCTTTTTCCTTTTTCTTTTCTTTTCTTTATCTCATCATCTAATTTAAAGCAAAGCCATGCATGGAAAAAAGAAAAAGCCATGGTAGAAAAAGGTAATAATTGTGTAATATAACATGGTGCATGTCACATGCACAAAACACTATCAATGTGTGATTAGTGAACATTAATCAAGTTTAGTATAAACTTGTATATTAATTTATAAAATTTGTAATTTGCCTCAATCACATAAATCACTCCAAAAATCACCATTCCTAATATTTTCCAAACTATCGGTATATAATTATACCACATCATTAAAATATTCATAATATTTTTTATTTAATAATATAAATTCCCAAAAATAATATTTTATTTTTCTGAAATGTTACATAAATCCTATAATAAGGTTATTTTAAGCTCGTAGCATATTTTTTATCAAAATATAATTTAAAACACAATCTTCCATATCAATTGTTGCAGGGGTGCTATACGTCATCCATCCGACTTCCCCCATAGATCTAAATCTACTCACCAGCAAATCTCCTCGCTTAGCCAAAGTCGATGTGCTTCGTCTTCTCGGAAGTCCACGCGAAGGTACCTACAATCAATACACAATCTCAATTCAATGAAAACCAATATCCGAAAACCGATACGGCACACGGTTTACCCATAGGTTAAAACATATAGCTTCGCATGCAAAATCAACCCAATAGCCTTCATCCGTTGACGTACAAACGTCCCACGACGGAATCCAAACTCAAATATAAAAACCATGTTCTCAGAATCGGAAAACAAAATTCAGTAACATGAGAAATTACTCCCAGATTTCATCTCAGGTAAAATTAGACAATTTTGCACATAGGGTTGGTCTAGATATATGATAAGGAAGGCACTGTAAAAAAATCACATAATTCCACCACAAAGTGGCCGCAATTTGCAGCCATATGGAATAAATCTACGGACATAAAAGACTGGAATGGGCTCGAGTTTTTAGGGGTGCTGTTAGTTGTATATATGCCCTAGAGGCCTTTATTGTACATATGATGTATATTATAGTGGATGCTTGGATATATATAGTTAGGACTTTCTTGCTCGATATGATAGTATGCTATACTTTGTCTTAATATGTTGACTTGTATTAGTTTACTGTCTTGTTCTCACATGTTGATAAAGCCCTTAGGATATGTACTTGACTACTGGGACTATGATGAGATCATACTAGTGGGGTCAGGGTAGTCAACGAGTACATCCTATAACTGTTCCTAGTCGAGAGTGTATCGAGACAGGGCATCGATACACCAGAGTAGACTAGCGTATACGCATCTTGACCCATATGATGGGCGATGGATGATCCCATATCCATCGGTGTTAGACATCAAAGATGGTGTATGGGTGCTCAGTGGAGACTGGGTACACAGAACGGACTCGCCGAGAACTCCTAGATGGTATTATACCTATCGTTAGATAGCAGTTCTCCGGTGACACTGGTGCAGGTTAGTCTGTAGACCCGAGATCGTCATAGTGTCTTGTGTGATTCCCACTGTGCTTTGATTTCCACCTTACCACATCCAAGAGGGCGTGCAAAACGGTGGCTTTTGGGTACAGTCCCGAATCACATGGAGGCAATGAGCGATAAGAGGGGTTTCGTCTCTCCCGGTATAGGGAGTTGATGTTGTGCTGTGTTCGATTGGCTATAACTGGAAGTCCCTGGCCAGGGATGATATGGAGTGCTGCTGGTAAGAGTTATCAGTAGTTTCTCGACCTGTTATGAGGCTCATATTGACACGACTTATCGGTTACTGCGGTCTGACGTTTACCAACCATAGACTTGATTTGCGACATATCAGACGAAGAGACCGGACTGTACGGTAGTGTTACTGATTGGATTCACAGGAGAATGTACATGATTGCTTGTTGATCTTCTGATCGCTCAATACCTGGGTGGCTGTTACGTTTAGCTGACCGCTTGCAGCTTGTGGGTGTTTGATATGATCATCACCTACTGCCGGCGTGTTGACAATTCCTTAGAGTACTACACAGAGGTTTCCTGGCTCAGGTAAAATGGAGTAGGAGCACATATGTGATATGTGCGGGACCGAGAATAATACGTTATGAGATACCGTATTCTATTCTCGCGATATAAGATATCGGCCGGGTATATGTAATATAGCCGGGTCATCGGATCAAGTGTTGATTCGATGAAATGGTACATGTTATATTAGTCGGTTATATGTAATATAGACGGATTTTCGGATCAAGTGTTGATTCGATAATTTAATGTATAATTATATATGTGATATATTACATTACGTTAACTAATATAAGCTTTCTTTATTGATTCATTTTCTCTCTGGATAATACATTGATGTATATGCGATATATGTTTATTGTATTATTTTCTTTTGTTACAAAATATATTATATATGTGATATATAATATTGTAACTTTTTAGGGTTATAAATGCAACATGGATTTTGAGTTTAAACCAAGTTAGGGTTTGGATTAGGGTTAGCTATTTGGATGAGGGTTAAGGAAGCTTCATGAAGCTTTCATTTTGTCATCTTGCTTTGATATTTTGTAAAGATATTTGTTAACCAAACCCAAACCCTTAAACTATGGCTTATTCTCTATAATGGTTAAGCCTTTCATTCTTAACCTATGGTTGCAATTGTAACCACAATAATAATTCATTATTCATCACAAAAGGATTTCTTATTTTTCTTCCACTTGAAAAAGCATTCTAGCTTTTTGAGTTATGGTGATTATTAGTGAGAAATTGAAAACAAAAGAGAGCAATATTCCTACTTCATCATCCTCATCTATTCTAGCCACTTAGATTAGGGTGTTCACTTCTCTAATAAGTTCATTAGTGAAGTGTAAGCTTGGGTTAGAGATTCTTCAAGGTAGATAATCATAGATCAAGAAGACTTCGAGCAAAATGCATCATTCACCTCTTGGAGGCTCACGAGAGTCGGTGTGCTTGATGATCGCATCGAAGGGACCTCAACACGGAGCTTATAAAGCGAAGGAACGGACTACAAAGGTTGTAATCCTACTCTCTTTACTTCTTTGTATGCGATACAAACCTTGTTACCCTAGATTTTCTAGTAAACATTCATGGTTTGCTTTCATTGCACCTCTCTAATTTTAAAGTGGCATGAGTGATGCTACCAAACCCTAGACTAGGTGCATGGGAAGCCCAACAGTGGTATCAGATCCAAACTAGAATTCTAGATACGGTGTTAAAACAATTACGGAAAGGAAATCGACTCCAAAATACGATATTATGAAAACCCCATTTTGCTCTCTGTAAATTTTTAAAAATGTCCTTTAAAAATTTTCTAAACAAGTGCAGAATGATCTATGGGCCAAAATATGAACATGGGTCAAATGCGGGGGGGGGGGGGGGAGGGGGGTGCTCGGATTTGGATCGAGCACCAAGGCTTAAATTCCGGCCTGGCCGGCCCCAGTGCTTCCTCTGCCCTCCGTATTCCATCTGTGCTCTTTTGGGTTCATTTTGGGTTTCCTAGTATTGTTTATTTAGTCAAATTTTCATGTGATGATTTATTTGACCTGGGGCTAATTCGTAGTTCTTCATAGTCGTATTATTTAACATTGAATTGGTAACCTAGACTATTTTTAGCAGTACTTTGCACACCACATTTTGTACCCCGCTGAAATTTCCAAGTGTTGTAATTTTCAAAGTTGATTATATTCGTAAAATCGTGCACGTACCCCTATGGACCCCCTAGAAGACTATACTAACCTTAACTCGATTCTATGCCCACGGAACCACGTTCGAACCTTCGGGTTTGCCATAGTTCCGTGGTGTTATAGGTGAGGCGTTGGTTAACTCCTTCTACGGCTGGTCCATGGACACTGTGGCACGGTTTTTGAGCATTTTAACTTTGCTCAAGTGTTGAGCTCACGGGGGTTAATTTATGAGTGTATGTTGATTCGATCGAAACGTTAAACATCGTCTGGATATTCCTTGATTGTGATACAATATGTGGAATTCAGAAAATTAGGCATGAAATCCGTAATATGTGATATTTTGGGTTTACAATGTCTAAGGTGATGGATTCCAAATGTTGTAGTTTTTCACTTTTCTTTTCTGCGAGCGTAAGTGTAGTATGTGGGGTATTGCCGGCTTCGTTGCCATACAACAACGACAATCAGGATACGCATACTTGCTTACGTTGATGATATGAGATATTATGTGTTGTTATATTATGTTATATTGGATCGTCGTGTTCTGAATAGCCGGGGGTTTTATGTGAGATGAGGTTTTTTTTATTTTCATTCATGTAAAATTCATTGTATGTAATATTCTTTTATTGGGGCACTTCCGGGTTGAGGTTGATGTCACCATTGTATATTATTTACTTTTCCGCATTAGGATAGACCCAAGGAGGGGAGCACAAGTAATCGGGTTCTAGGGTCCAGTGGGAGGCCATCTCGAGGAGTCGAGACCGGGTCTCCTAACCCTAGAATTGGCAGTGTTACTTTCCGCTCTCATAGGGGTCTAGGGATGTGGGTTAGGCTATTCATCACGATCTTGGAATCCGTGTTTTATACTGGCTCGATATAAAACACGGATGTCTTAGTATATCCAATATTTTATATGTTATCTTCTGCTGCAATGTTCTATGATGAGATCATATTACTGCCTGAGACGAATGCATATACTATATATATATATATATATATGATATATAAATATTACTGCTTTTGTTTCTTCTGTGATGCTTAGGAAGCATAAATGATGGGATTTATTAATGAGATTAATAAAAGAAAAGAACCCTAAAAGATGTTGTAGAATCAAATTTTCAAAAGGGTAGCCACAGTTTTTGCTTTGCATAGCGGTATATGTGATATACCCTGCATCTTATTTGATGAGGAAAGAGCCGAGATCCCTTCACCGGGAGTGACCTATTTTGAAAAACTGGCTGATGCTACAAACTCACGGTTTGGTTTTTGATTGCTTCTATTGTTCTTGATTTGCAACGCGGTATTTGTGAAATATCCTGCACCTTATTCGATAAGGAAAGAGCTGAGATCCCTTCACCTGGAGTGACCTCTTTAGCGAAACTAGAAAAGCCTAAAAAACTCTCCTTTTCAAAATCACTTGTTTCTACAACGATATCAAGTTCATTACGCTCATGGTTTTCTGAAAAACTTGCGTAGCCCTCCGTCATTTCAGATAAAGACTATTTAGTATTCGTGCTGCGTTTGTTGGCCTTTATCAAGGCGTAGTGTGCAGTAACTAACTAGTACTTATCTGCTTAAGCATGTGATGCGATTGGACTAGGGTAGTCGTACGACCTTGTTGGCCTTTTTCAAGGGTCGTGCCGGTGTGTTTATTTCAATCAAGAAATGACGGGTTGAACTTGACTAGCTTTCTATGGTTTGTTGGCCTTTGTCAAGGTCATAGGGGGTTAGGGGTAAAAGCATTATCGGGAATTTCAAATGTTGAAATTTGCAATGAGATTGCATACCTTCTATGAGATAAATGGATCCTGATACCCACTGCGAGTAAGAGTTACTCCTGGGAGAGTTTTACATATGACAATTAGCCGATCAAGTAGGTGTCTCGAAAAGTGTTAACGGGGTTATGCCTCTGGGAAAATGAGGTTTATTCTAATTAGGTCCGTACGAAAGCATGAGGAACCTCCCTCAAAGTACCAACACTGGCCTGGCTGAAAGATTGGCGAACTTGTAAGGTGTAATTAATCCCGGCTAGTCTTACCTTTTACGGTTTTAAGGAAGATTTGATAAAAAAGCAGTGGGAGCCATCCTGATTAGATAAGATAATAACCAATCTAATCTTGCAAGAGCATACGCTAAAGTGTTTTCTTCTCTCTCTCTCTCCAGGTAGCGACCATGTCATGCCTTAATCAAAATAATAATATGGATGTATTGGCCGAACCCGCTTATTATACTGAGCAGGGGAACGTTGGTCCCGCTCCAACTTATAATTGTTATATGTCCGAGTAGGGAATAGGAGCATATCCGGATTCTCAAACAGCCCAAACAAAGAAAGCATGCTGATGCATCTTTTTCGGGTGTGTTAGTTATCGAGAACTGTTTCTCAGTTCACTCTATGTCCTGAGTATTAGATACCGGATCAGGATCCCACATATGTAATATGTTACATGGGCTATGGAAAGGTAGGGAACTGGGAGAGGGTGATCATTCCGTTAGAGTAGGGAATGGTTCAAATGTTGCAGCCAAAGCAGTTGGCGAATATCACCTTGTGTTACCAAATGGTAATACATTGGTTCTGAACGAATGCTATTACATTCCGACCCTGATTTGCAATCTTATATCAGTTTCTTTATTGAGCAAAGAAGGATATAATTTTGTAGTACTGGATAATGTTATGAACATATTCCTGAATCAAAAGTTGATTGGATCGGGATCGTTAAATAATGGCATATGCGTTCTCAACCAAACTACAGTACTTAATGTACAAAACACACACAAGAGGAAGAGTTCAAAAATGAACGAAGCCTTCTTGTGGCATTGTAGACTAGGTCATATCAATGCGACACGGCTAGCTAAGTTACATAAGGATGGATATTTTAATCCATTCGAATTTTCATCTATTGATACTTGCCAGTCATGTCTCAAAGGCAAGATGACCAAAACTCCGTTTAGTGGATACTGAGAAAGAGTTGCGGAACTCTTAGGGCTGATACATAGTGATGTATGTGGTCCCATGTCTACATATGCCAGGAACGGTTCCTCATACTTCTTTATATTCACTGACGATCTCTCAAGATACTAACATGTGTTCCTGTTGAAACACAAGTCTGAAGCTTTTGAGAAATTCAAGGAATATAAGCATGAAGTAGAGAACCAAACGGGCAAAAGTTTTAAGATCCTTCGATCTGATCGATGAGGAGAATACTTGAGCAATGAGTTCCTGGACAATCTAAAAGAGAATAGGATTCTCTCTCAGCTTACTCCTCCCTATACACCACAGCACAACGGTGTATCGGAGCGGAGGAATCGCACCCTATTAGATATGGTGCGCTCTATGATGAGTACTGCTGAGTTACCTATTTCCTTTTGGGGTCAAGCGCTTGAGACAGCAGCTTACCTATTGAATCAAGTTCCGTCTAAATCTGTACCTACCACACCATATGAGATATGGAGTAGGAAAAGACCATGTCTTAAACGTGTTAAGATTTGTTGTTGTCCGGCCTATGTCAAAACACAAAATCCAGACAAACTCGAGGCATGGTCAGTTCTTTGTAAGTTTATGGGATATCCTAAACATTCACATGTATATCTTTTCTATGACAGCGAGGAACAAAAGGTGTTTGTTTACTGTTTTGCTCTTGTTGACTTGTATTGGTTTACTGTCTTGCTTTCACATGTTGATAAAGCCCTTAGGATATATACTTGAGTACTGGGACTATGATGAGATCATACTAGTGGGGCCAGGGTAGTCAACGAGTGCATCCTATAACTGTTCCTAGTCGAGGGTGTATCGAGACAGGGCATCGATACACCAGAGTAGACTAGCGTATACGCATCTTGACCTATATGATGGGCGATGGATGATCTCATATCCATCGGTGTTAGACATCAAAGATGGTGTATGGTGCTCAGTGGAGACTGGGTACACAGAACGGACTCGCCGAGAACTCCTAGATGTTATTATACCTATCGTCAGATAGGAGTTCTCCGGTCACACTGGTGCAGGTTAGTCTGCAGACCCGAGATCGTCATAGAGTCTTGTGTGATTCCCACTGTGTTTTGATTTCCTCCTTACCACGTTCAAGAGGGCATGCAAAACGGTGGCTTTTAGGTACAGTCCCGAATCACATGGACGCAATGAGCGATAGGAGGGTTTTCGTCTCTCCCGGTATAGGGAATTGATGTTGTGCTGTGTTCGATTGGCTATAACTGGAAGTCCCTGGCCAGGGCTGATATGGAGTACTGCTGGTAAGAGTTATCAGTACTTTCTCGACCAGTTATGAGCCTCATATCGACATGACTTATCGGTTACTGGGGTCTGACGTTTACCACCCCTAGACTTGATATGCGACATATCATTCGAAGAGACCGGACTGTACGGTTGTGTTACTGATTAGATTCACATGAGAATGAACAGGCTTTCTTGTTGATCTTCTGATCGCTCAATACCTGGGTGGCTGTTACATTTAGCTAACCTCTTGTTGTGGGTGTTTGATATGATCATCACCTACTGCCGGCGTATTGACGATTCTTTAGAGTCCTATACAGAGGTTTCCTGGCTCAGGCAAAACGGAGTAGGAGCACATATGTGATATGTGCGGGACCGAGAATAATACGGTATGAGATACCGTATTCTATTTCTCGCGATATGAGATATTGGCCGGGTATATGTAATACAGCCGGGTTATCGGATCAAGTGTTGATTCGATGAAATGGTACATGTTATATTAGTCGGTTATATGTAATATAGCCGGATTATCGGATCAAGTGTTGATTCGATAATTCAATGTATAATTATATATGTGATATATTACATTACGTTAACTAATATAAGCTCGCTTTATTGATTCATTTTCTCACTGGATAAAACATTGATGTATATGAGATATATGTTAATTGTATTATTTTCTTTTGGTACAAACTATATTATATATGTGATATATAATATTGTAACATATTAGGATTACAAATGTAACATGGATTTCGAGTTTAAACCAAGTTACGGTTTGGATTAGGGTTAGCTATTTGGATGAGGGTTAAGGAAGCTTCATGAAGCTTTCATTTTGTCATCTTGCTTTGATATTTTGTGAAGATATTTGTTAACCAAACCCAAGCCCTTAACCTATGGTTTATTCTCTACAATGGTTAAGCCTTTCATTCTTAACCTATGGTTGCAATTGTAACCACAACAATAATTCATTATTTATCACAAAAGGATTTCTTCTTTTTCTTCCTCTTGAAAAAGCTTTCCAGCTTTTTGAGTTGTGGTGATTATTAGTGAGAAATTGAAAACAAAAGAGAGTAATATTCCTACTTGATCATCCCCATCTATTCTAGCCACTTAGATTAGGGTGTTCACTTCTCTAATATGTTCATTAGTGAAGTGTTAGCTTGGGATAGAGATTGTTCAAGGTAGATCATCTTAGATCAAGAAGACTTCAAGCAAGATGCATCATTCACCATTTGGAGCCTCACGAGAGTCGGAGTGCTTGATGATCGTATCGAAGGGACCTCAACACGGAGTTTATGAAGCGAAGGAACGGACTATAAAGGTTGTAATCCTACTCTCTTTACTTCTTTGTATGCGATACAAACCTTGTTACCCTAGATTTTCTAGTAAACATTCATGTTTTGCTTGCTTTGCACCTCTCTAATTTTTAAAGTGGCATGAGTGATGCCACCAAACCCTAGTCTGGGTGCAAGGGAAGCCCAACAGGTGCTTCTAGGTTGCCTGCATGTCTCTCTGTGTTCGCTAAATAATTTTTAGGGTCTCCGTATTATAGCAGATCTCAGCATCCTATCACAAATCACACAAAATACGATATCAGGGAAATTCTAACTTCGTGTTTTGGTTTCGTGTATTTGGTCTGGCCAATAAAAACACCCTCTAAGGTCTTGCAAACACTCACTACAGCTCAAATTACTACTTAACAACAACTTGGAATTTTCTAATATCACATAACTTAACTAAATCTATTTCTAACTAAACTAGGATATATAAACACAAATTCTAATCTAGAAGTGTATGGATTACCTCATTCGCAACTGAAGAAATTTTTTGAGTTGCCCAAAGTCTATAAAATCCACACTTGATTGGTTTAAAAGGTTTAGAATAGGTTTGTGCATGTTTATTGTTAAGGGGACATGAGGTTTTGGAATAGGATTGGAGATGATGCATGGGGGTAGTGAGATGAATGAGAGGAAGAAGAAATGGTGAAGAAACAAAAGAGAATGAAAGGATAAGGGAAGCCAAGTATAACCCTCTCTCTCTCTCTCTTAACCTCACTCTCTTTCTTAAGCTCACTCTCTCATCTCCAAAATATCTATTTTGTTTTTCATTCTTAACTCCTTTCACACACAATTCTTTGTTTTCTTTTCTTTTCTTTTCTTTTCTTTTCCTTTATCTTTTCTTTTCTCATTCTCACAAATACACAAGTCACGAACACAAAAACAGCATGCGCATGACATGGTGTATTAGCCCTGGAAAAATGTAAAAACACGGATTTGACCAAAATCCGATAAATATCAATAAAATAAATAAATTAGTTTAATATCCGATTAATTTCCAAATTTTGGTATATACTTATACCATTTTACGAAAAATCCCTATTCGCAAATCGAATAGTTTTCGCGAAATATATTATTTTAATATTAAATTTTCAAAAACAATATTTTATTTTTTCTGAAATGTTACAGGAGCACCCAACAAAATCAAAAATCCATAATTTGCTGAAGTGCTGGAGTCCATCTTGGATATGAAGCATATAGTCACCTGAAATTTACCACTTCCTATGACCTACTAATAACTAGTAAGGTCATCATCACCATGAAGCTGACTTCCCTGTCACCATCTACGAGAAAACAGAAGTGTCTCTCAGGTGTCTAAGGTCACCTATTAAAATCTGCAGAGTGGCTAACAGTTTGTCAAGTCCAATCGAATTCTTAGGTTCTACTAAATTTTCGATAACCGTTTGTGGTCTTGGAATTACTTCTAATTCTACCATACTCTTACTAGTTTCTTTTGCAAAAAGATCCTTTTATAAAATGGTGGCGAGTTAAGACCAATGTAACTATTGATCTTGAAAATGGTAGAAACAATATCCTAGCGAATGCTTGGGATAATCCACAAACAGTCATTACCGAAGCGTGCCTCGAGTTTGTCTGAATTCTGCTTTTAAACAGAAACCAGATAACTCCATATCTTAACAACCATAAGATATGCAACCATTCTATATCAATATAGAATCAAGGCATAAATTTATATGGAACCAGATTCAAAATGTCATGCAGCTGTTTCCAGTGTATATTACCTAATGGAAAAGGGCCAATACAGTATTACTTATCATGGAGCACGTCCACTGATGTGTAACCTGTAAGAGAATCAAGTTCTCGATATTACTATGATGGAATACCCAGCATTAGTATCTACATTTTCGATCACCTCGAAGAATCCCGATACTTCTAATGTATGGTTCTCTACTTTATTCTTATACCTACAAAATTCTCAAAATTTCTGACCTTGCATTACTATGAATGTGTGTCTAAAACCAGAGAACTCATAGGTAATCCTGAATGAAGTAGAGTACCAACCCCTTGTCCTGAAGGACACTGGACAACATACATCTCCATGTATAAGTCCTAAGGGTATACTAACTCAGATTCTGTGTTTTGTAAATTGAAAATTGTATCTTGGTTAAGAATGTCTTAAACCGTTATTCAATGCATCTTACCTTATCCTCGACTGATAATGGTAAATGTTTACAACACAATTTTCAAAATATATATCTCTCTTTATAAAAATAAAGGTACAAATATTTTATTTTAAAATCCGGTGCATAACAATGGTTATTCGAAACCAAACGTTTGCCGGCAGGAAAAAACCAGGCGATTGAATCTAATATCACCAATTACAACGAATTCCGATATTGAGGATCAAATTGCCCATTTCCCAATATTTTGCTTCTACTCATCATCTGCAACACCATACAGATGTGAGATCCAAATCCGGTAAATACATACCCTGGAGTCAGAATTCATTGGGAAAACAGTTCTCTATTACATGTACACGGAAAAACTGAAACATGAAAATATTTCATAGGGGATGGTCAGGTATTCCTAGTAATGCCTTTTCCATTTTCCAGATTCATCATAGTAGTCGCAATTTCTTTTGCCTTCACTTCAGTCCCTTTATAAGTCTCAATTTCTTACCTTTTGCACACCGCTCCTGCGCTAATTGGCTTTCTTCCTTCCCTACCTTTCAGCACAAGCCTGAGGTTTGGAAGAAGACTATCCAATAAGCGTAATGGTTGTACTCTCCAAATACAAGGAGATCTCGCAACCTGAGAGAAGGTAAAGGGAAGAGACCACCGAATAACCTATTCAATTTCTTCAGAACCTGTGACCATCCTCAACTGAAGTAGCTTCTTCGAGTTCGTATGTAACTATACAACAGCCATTCCATGCAATATGGATCATCATAGTGATACGATGTGTTATAAAGAAATGCAAAGTGTAGAGTATGAGTGGCAGGGATATATGCGACTTTGTCGCGAATCAAGACAAGCCGAAGCAAAGGTTGTAAAAAGGTTTGGTCAAATTCGTTCATGAGTTTTAAAGGTAAGTCATGGGTATCTGTACCAGAGAGAGAAAAGAAACACTTAGCGTGCACTCTATCAAGATCAAATTGGTTATCACTTTATCTGATCAGGATAGCTCCCACTGTTTTCTCGAATTCTCCTTCAAACCCTAAAAGGAGAACTAGTCGGGATCATTTACACTTTACAAGTTCGCTAACCGTTCAGCCATGCCAGTGTTGGTTCTCCGAGGGAGGTCCCCCGTGCTACCGCACTGATCCAATTAATAACCCCGTTTCCGCAGAGGCGTAACCTCGTCAACACTTTCTAGACACCTAATAAGTTAGCTAATTACGAAGTGAAAAATCTCCCGAGGAGTAATACATACTCATCAGTGGGAATCGGGTCCTAAATATCATCATGTGATAACCTGACGGAATACACTCAAGTCACCACACTCCAGAGGGTATGCGCATGCCTGGAAAGTTTCCTGTATGTTTGAAACACCTAATATGGTTTTTGCCCCTAGGACCCAAGGTCCTTGACGAATAATAAAAAAATCAAGAGTCATTGTTAAGTTCAATCCATCATTATCTTGATTACGTTAAACCCACCAGCTTGACCCTTGACGAATAATCAACAAAGTCGTACGACTGTCCTAACCAATCCATATTTCCTTATGACAGAAAAGTATTACAGATCTAACACACACTATGTTGGGTTACACTAATGCCATAGCCATCATTCGTGGTCGTTTGCGGAACAAAAATTTTACAACGATTTAAACTGGCGCTAGAATAACCCGTTAACACCGGATCTACCATAAACCTAACTAGCAAGCTAAAGGGTTCTATCTACTCTGATAGAAATTTATACCTAAAAGCTCAAGTCCTTCGCGTCTTCACTCCTCTCCTTTAGCTCCTTGAGAACTGTACGGACCGTGCTTGATCATCGGCCTCCTCGCGTCAAAGATGATCTACCTGAGAGTGTCTACTTTGAGCTCCTACCTCTAAACCGAGGTAACTAGGTTACTTAGTATGCTAATCTAAGTAGCCTAGAGGATGTAAAGAGTGAAGATGGATTGCTTTGTCTCAAGAACCCTAGGTTTCTCAACACATGAGACTATTAGGGTTTGAGGTAGAAAAAGAGAGCTTAGAAGAGATGAGAGTGTTGTAGTGAACATAGAATGAAGAATGGCTAACGCTTGTGAATTGTTAAGCATCCAAATAATTCACCAAAATATCTTGAATCCACCTTGCCTCAATAGTAAACCATGAGTCACTGCATGAGTCACCAAGTAGCCCTGCTTCATTTAATATAAATGAACACCTCATACCTCCTCCTCATTAATCATTTAACTAAAATGGTTAGAACAATAACGATGTGTCTTCTTCTTTAGAAGCACCCTTGTATACCCCTCATCATTTATCCATACCCATATCCATATTCCGAAAAATACGAATACAAAGAGACGGAAATAATCCAACAATATAATACTAGGATCCGGCTTAATCCAAAGCCCACTAGTATTATCCGTCCGAATCATGATGCGTGTAACTAGTACACGTAGATGATCAAACCCCTGCCGTATAACCATACAGCATCTACATCATTTCGCCCGAAGCAGGGAAACCCTCTGTGTGGGACTCTAAAGACTCAACAGTACGCTGGCAGTATGTTTAACCACAAGTACGTCAGCGGTACTAGCTGCACATAACAGCTATACAGGTACCTATCGAAAAAGGAAGGCCGATGAGCAAACTCGTCCGGACTCCTACTGAGCCTATCCGTAACAATCTCCATACAGTCCAGTCTCTTCGTCTAAGAGTATCGCATACCGGGTCTAGGGGTGGTAAATGTCAGACCCTAATAACCCAATAATTCATGCTGATGCGGCTCTGGACCAATCCGGGAAACTACTGATCAACCTATCAATAAATCCCAACTGCCTTGGCCAAGGTCATATGGTCCTGGCCAATCGAACACGGTGTGATATCGACTCCCAATACAGGAGAGACGAATCCGTGACAATCACTCACTACTTCCATGTGGCTCGGGACTGCATCCAACTAAAACCTGTTTGCACGACTCAGTAGAGCCATGGTTGGGTAGTGATCAAAGCATAATGGGAACTTATACGAGACAAATGACGATCTCTGGTCCGAAGACTAACATGTACACATGTCACTTGAGAACCGCTATCTGACGATAGGTATAATACCATCTAGAGGTTCTCGGCGAGTCCGTCCAGTGTGCTCATACCCAGTGAGCACCTGTATGCGATCTTAGGTTCATCAGACCAATAGCTGTGGGACCAACCATCCCCCTCGTCGGGGTCCAGAAATGTATACACCGGTCTACTCCAGAATATTGATGCCTAATCTCGATACTCACACGAATAGGGACCATTTAAGGATGTTCTTATGGACTACCCACTTCCCACAAGTATGATCGCCATCATATTGCTTGTAGTCAAGCAAGATCCTACGGGATTTATCAATATGTAACTACCATATGTAATAACGAGTATAACATATACACATGTTAAGATAAAGTCAAACCATAATAGTATACTACTGTATCAAGTCTTTTTCAATATGTGCAAGCAACATAAAACATCATAAGAAAGAAATACACATATCATGATAAAGACAATTCAAATAATATACTATATAACTGAGCAAGATTGTCCTGTACATACATATCCCTAGCATCCATATGTATACATATACAATAATGGCCTCTAGGGTATACATATCCAACAATCTCCTACTTGCACTAAGGCCATATATTGGCATACCGAGTACCCAACGTCTGCTCTAAGGCAAGCCGTTGGCGTATCGCATACCCAATATCTCAAAAATTCGCTCGAACTGTGCTTGAGGGAGGGCCTTCATGAATGTATCTGCCATGTTTTTTTTTGTGTCCACTCTTCGCATCTCGATCTCCTGGCGATCAATGAACTCCCTGATCAGGTGATACCGCCTCAAGATGTGTTTGGATTTCTGTTGGGCTCGTAGTTCCTTCACTAAAGGTATAGCCCCATATTTATCACAATACAGAGGTATTGGATCAACAATGGACCGAACTACCTGAAGTTCAGTAAAGAACTTCATCATCCAGTTCGTTTCTTTTGCGGCATCGTTCGCAGCAATGTATTCAGTCTCTATCGTCGAGTCTGCAACGTTGTCATGTTTGTAGTTTTTCCAATACATCGCCTGTCCATTGAGGGTAAACACAAAACCCGAGAAAGACTTGCTGTCATCCTTGTCACTCGGGAAGCTTTAATCGGTAAAAGACTCCACCTGGAGGTCCCCATTACCGAAAACCATGAACATCTCCTTAGTCCTTCTCAGGTACTTGAGAATGTTCTTCGCACTGTCCAGTGATTCTCACCTGGGTTCGATTGATACCGGCTCACTACGCTATGTTCTAAGCTACATCCGGTCTTATACATAGTATTGCATACATTATAAATCCTACCGCCGAAGCGAAGGGTATAGTGCTCATGCTAACCCTCTCCTCATCAGTCTTAGGAGACATCTCTTTGGAGATGGTGATTCCGTGCAATGCGGGTATATTACCGCGCTTGGAATCTTCCATACTAAATCTCTTTAGTACGGACTCTATGTGTTAGGAATATGTATGCCCTAGAGGCCATTATTGATGATATAGTAGATGCTCGGACATATATATAGAGGACTTGCTCGACATGATAGTATGCTATTAGGCTACCTTTATCTTAACAAGTAGACTGGTATTTATACTGTCTGTCTCTTACATGTTGATAAAGCCCTTATGATATGTACTTGAATTCCAGGATTATGATTAGATCATACTAGTGGGGCTAGGGTAGTCCAAAAGTACATCCTTTAATCAGTTCCTAGTCGTATGAATATCGAGACTAGGGCATCGATATTCTAGAGTAGACTAGTGTGTACGTTTCTTGTCCCTTAGAGAGCGATGGTTGATCCCACAACCATTGGTGTGTGACATTAAAGATTGTACACAGGTGCTCATTGGAGGATGGGTACACCGAATAGGACTCGCCGAGGACTCCTATGTGGTAGTATACCTATGGTTAGAAAGCAGTCCTCTGGTGACACTGGTACAGGTTAGTCTGTAGACCCGAGATTGTCATAGAGTCTTATGTGTCTCCCACTATGCTTTGATTTCTTCCCTACCACGCTCAAAAGAGACGTGCAAACAGGTGGATTTTGGGTACAGTCCCAAGTCGCATGGAGGCAATGAGCGATAGGAGGGGTTTCGTCTCTCCCGGTTTAGGGGGTTGATGTTGCGCTATGCTCAATTTGCTACAACTAGAAATCCCTGGCCCGGGCTGCTTATGAGATTTACTCATAAGTGTTATCAATAGTTTCTCAAACCGTTATAGGCCAGACATCGGCATGACTTATCACGTTACTGGGGTCTGACGCGTTTACCACCCCTAGACATAATATCCGACATATCAGACGAAGAGACCGGACTGTACGGTAGTGTTACTGATAGGCTTCATAGAGACTATGGACGAGCTTGCTTGTTGATCTTTATATCGCTTAATACCCAGGTTGCCGTTACGTCCAGCTAGTACCACTGACGGCTTATGGGTGACTGATGTGATCATCACCAACTGCTGGCGTATTGACGAGTCTTTAGAGTCCCACACAGAAGTTTCCTGGTTTAAGCAAAACGAAGTAGGACACATATGTGATATGTGTGTGGGCCTGATTAAATACGTGTATGTGATACCGTATTATAATCTGGCAGTTATCTGTTATCGGTTCGGTTATATGTGATATAACCAGATTGTCGAATCAAGTGTTGATTTGATAATGTGATATACAGATAAATGATATTAGTCGGTCATATGTGATATAACCGGATTATTAAATCATGTGTCGATTTAATAATGTGATATATATTATATTTGATATAATTATATCTTAACTAATATCATTAGCTCATTAAATATTTTATTATATGTATTAATATATATATATGTGTGTGATAAATATATATATATATATGTAGCACGACATAAATTTCTATTTTATGAAAATAGAAATGAGGTAGAAAACGGGAAGACTTTGGGAGCATGGTTGGAAGCTTGGGCTTTTATATTACTTTATTCATCTTGACTCACTATTCAAGCATGGGTGCAATTTTATATTGCAAACTATTCCATGCTTGAATAAGTGAGGTCAAAGGGTTAGCCATACACAAGTTCATTCTCAACATTTAGCCATTTTTCTTGAGTTGCTCCTGTTTGCTCTCTAGCTTCTTCATCCTTCTCATTGCCATAGTTCAAGCTTCAACCCTCACAAGTGGTGTGAACCATGAAGTTTGAACACAATCTTGTGAGCTTTAAACATCCCCTACTTTACCATCCTACACTTGACTAGCGATCGAGTGTAGCGTGTTTCCTATGCTAAAGAGTTTAGTGTAGAGTTAGCTTGAGGTGGAGGGACTTCGCGTGGATCATTTTCGACACGAAGGTCATCGGAGGAAGCTCGTCCAAAGCCTCAAGTGGAGTCGCGGGGCTACTACATGGAGCATGTGAAGTGAACGACTCGATCTATGAGGGTATAGCAATCTTTCATTTCTTTAGTTTTAGTAGATATCAAACCATAACCCTAATCACCTAGCTAAAGATCTTGGATAGTCTAGTTTAGCGCCATAAAAATTTGAATTTAGCATGCTTTATGTCACTTGGACCCCTTGCTGGTGCTAGGGTAGACTTTCACGGTATCAGAGCTTAAGCTAGTAGATTAGACGATGCAGTTAGAATCACGAAACCGAAAAACTCCAAAACAACGAAACCCAAGATCACAGTTTCTGTCGTTTTTAAAATGATCTGTAATTTTTTAAGCAATTGCAGAATGTTGTATGTGATGCAACTTGAACACTAGAAAAATTCGAGACCAAACCAACCTTTTTGACTCGGCGAGATCTTAAAATTTGTGGCCGGTTTTTCTTTAGATTCTGGGCTCAAAATTTTTTTGGTGTTCTTGTGACTCGATTTTGGGGTTTCAGGTATTGTTTGATTAGCCCCGTTTTCATTTGATGTTAACAGTTCTATTAGGGCTAATACGGAGTGTTTCGTAGTCGTAATTGTTACGCCGTTTCGGGTATAGTTTGATATAGATGCAGTAGTGAGGATCCGCATTTAATTTGTTTTATGAAAACTAGTCGGTGTTTATAAATCTAGCGTTTTGATCTCGGAAGATCGATTGCCATGAAGTTTCGATTCGGATCGAAACTTCGTCGCAATCGCTTATCGTACGTGAATACACGCCAAATTACTTTATTAGATATCCTCGCCCTATTGCCCCAACCAAGTGACTGTAGGAGAACCCCATTGCTAATAGCACCCACTCGGGTGCTCGCGGCTACGGTGTTCCGCCTAAGTGCACTTAGTCGGCGGCATCGGGGGTGCGGCCATCTACTATAGTTTCCGACACGTATTTGATCGGGTAGTCGGGAATCTTGTTGAATTACCTGACTAAAATATGAAAAGAGTTTTTAATATGAGACTAAAATGCAAGGTTTATAGTTTAGGCATGAAATTCGGAATATGAGATATTCCGGGTTTATGATGTCTAAGGAAATGCGGATTCTAATTATTGCAGTTTTACATTTCTTTTCTGCGACCGTAAGTGTAATATGTGGGGTATCTCATTCTCGTTGCTATAGATCAATGAGTTTTCGGGATACGCATATTTACTTATGTTGATAATATGTGATATTATGTGTCGCTGATATGATTTATTAGATCGTCGTGATTGAATAGCCGGGCGTTTTATGTGAGCTGAGAGTTTTTATATTTTCATTCATGTAAAATTTGTATGTAACATTCTTTTATTTGAGCGGGGCACATCCGGGTTTACGATGATGTCACCACTGATGTATATTATTTACTTTTCCGCATTAGGATAGACCCAAAGCGGGGAGCACAAGTAACCGGGTTCTAGAGTCCAGTGGGAGACCATCTCAAGGAGTTGAGACCGGGTCTCCTAACTCTAGAATTGGTAGGGTTACATGCCGCTCTCGTAGGGGTCTAGGGATGTGGGTTTGGCTATTCATCAGGACCGTGGAATTCGTGTTTTAAATTACTGGCTAAATTTAAAACATGAAAGTCCTAGTATATCCAATATTTCATATGTTGCCTCTGGTGCTTGGTTCTGTGATGTTAATCATATAACCGCGTGAGACGAATGTTGTATTATATATATGATATATAATAAACGTTGCTTATGTTTTGCACCCGTGCTAGTCCAGCCCCCGCTCTGCCGGTAGTTAAGTAACCTAACGGTGCATGAGGGGCCCAGTGGCGAATGCGGATGGCATAAGCGTGTATTCTATTTTCGTTTCACTTTTCTGTAATGTTTAGGAAACATTAATTGATTGGACTTCATTAATGAGATTAATGAAAAGAAAGAAACCTAAAGATGTTGTAGAATAAAACTTTAAAAAGTGTAGCTCTAGTTTTTTCTTTGCATAGTGGTATTCCTTGATGAATATCTAGCACCTCATTCAATGAAGAAAGAGACGGGATCCCTTCACGGGGAGTGACCTCTTTAGCGAAACTAGTAAATGCTACAACTCACTCGGTTTTCTTGGTTGCTTCACTAGTTCTTGCTTTGCATAATGGTATTCATGAATATCCAGCATCTCATTCGATGAAGAAAGAGCCGAGATCCTTTCACCGAGAGTGACCTCTTTAGCAAAACTAGCAAAAGCCTAAAAAACACTCCTTTTCAAAATCACTAGATTCTACAACGATTTCAAATTCTTTATGCTCAAGGTTTTCTTAAAAACCTGCGTAGCCCTCCGTCATTTCAGATAAGTTCTATTTAGTATTCGTGCTACGTTTGTTGACCTTAACTAAGGCGTAGTGTGCGGTAGCTAATTAGTTCTTGTCTGCAGCATGTAATACGATTGGATTAGGGTAGTCGTACGGCTTTGTTGACCTTAGCCAACGGTCGCACGGGTCGGTTTGATTCAATCAAGAAATGACGGGTTGAACTTGGCTAGCACTTATGATTTGTTGACCATAACCAAGGTCATAAGTTGCTAGGGGTAAAAACCATTATCGGAAATTTGAAGTGTTGAAATTTGCAATGAGATTGCATACCTTCTATATGATAGTTGGATCCCGATAGCCACTGCGATTAAGAGTTAATTCTGGGAGAGTTTTGCACTTTACAATTAGCCGATCAAGTAGGTGTCTAGAAAGGTGTCAATGGGGTTATGCCTCTAGGGAAACGAGGTTTATTTTAATTAGGTCCATGCGAAAGCACAGGGAACCACCATCGGAATACCGATACCTGCCTGGCCGAATGATTGGTGAACCTATAGGGTGCAATTAATCCCGGCTAATCTTACCTTTTAGGGTTTGAAGGAAGATTTGATAAAAACAGTTGGAGCCATCTTGATTAAATAAAATAACCAATCTACTCTTGCAAAGAGCGTACACAAAGTGATTATCCTTCTCTCTCTCCTGGTAGCGACTAATGAAATGCCTTAATCAAGATAATAGTAGGGATGTATTGACCGAACTTACTTATTATACTAGGCTAGGTTCCACTCTAGCTTATGACTGTCATAAGTCTGAGTAAGGAATAGGTGAACATTCGGATTCCCATGCCACCCAAACGAAGAAAAAGCATGTTGATGCATTGTCTTCAGGTGTGTTCGTTACCAAGAACTGTTTCTCAGTATACTTATCATGACCCAAAACGGCACGTGACTGGCACTTGAATCATATGAAGTCTATAGGACCCCATCTAATTCAAGTAAGCCAAGAAATCCCAGAAATCTAAACCATTTTGAGAAAGAAGTGAAGAAAACCTATTTTAAAGCAAGTGGCTTTAATAACATATGCCGAAGTAATGCATTTTTAAAATTTCATATCTTTTCTGAAAATTTCGGCAGAGTTTCCATTGTAAATACTGGCCCCAAAAAGGGTACAACATATATAATATGAATAAAGGCATCCCCAAGCGGGAGCTAGCTATTCGTCAATTGACGGTCATAACCACACAAGCAATATAGTATACAACGCCAAGGGTGAGGATCAAACTTAAAAGGAAACTCAAAAACATCAAGAAAACCATAATAATACAAGAGCGACTCTACAGTCGAAATAACATACAACTGGTCTTCTAAGTCTGAAATAAATATACAGGTCTGGTTGATGGAGTTACTAGATATAGCTGAATAAAGTAAACTACAATGGTGGTCACGATGTAAATGAACCCACCTTCCAAGCAATCACCCGGAATGGAAGCAGTGTGCCAGAAAGCCGCAACGAAACATGTACGGCAAAACCTGCAAGAACTGTGGCACAACGGGAGTGAGTTGCCAACTCGTGAGTAAAAAACATCACAGAGCAGAAATCGTATGTATGACTCATCCTAGGTCAATACGATCATAAAAATATATCCTCAAATGATAAAGTCTGAAGCATGATAAGGTGGCAATGGTAAACATCTATACAAATGTAATACCAAGTACTCGTATCAGTGCCTCAAGTAGCAACATATCATAAATATGAGGTATGAATGCAATAAATGATAAAAGAATACATCATAATGAGAGAAATGTTTTCTTTATATAAGTTAGTGATATGTATGCCCTAGAGGCCATTACTGTACATACGATGTATATTATAGTGGATGCATGGACATATATATGGAGGACTTTCTTGCTCGACATGATAGTATGCTATCTGGTTGTTCTTTATCTTAATATGTACACTGATTGTCTTTATGTTACATGTTGATAAAGCCCTTAGGATGAGTACTTGACTACAAGGACTATGATGCACATCATACTAGTGGGGACAGTGTAGTCGCTATGTACATCCTTCAAATGTTCCTAGTCGTAGGTGTATCGAGACGGGGCATCGATACACCAGAGTAGACTAGCGTATAGCTTCTCGACCCATGTAGATGGGCGATGGATGATCCCATATCATTGGTGTTTGACATCAGAGACAGTATACGGGTGCTCAGTGGAGACTGGGTACACTGAATGGACTCGCCGAGAACTCCCAGATGGTATTATACCTCACGTCAGATGGCATTTCTCTGGTGATACTGGTACAGTTAGTCTGTAGACCCTAGATCGTCATAGAGTCTTATGTGATTCCTACTGTGCTTTGATTTCCACCTTACCATGTTCAAGATAACGTGCAAAATGATGCCTTTTGGGTACAGTCTCGAGTCACATGGAGGCAATGAGCGGTTGGAAGGGTTTCGTCTCTCCCGGTATAGGGAGTTGATGTTGTGCTGTGCTCGATTGGCTATAACAGGAAGTCCTTGGCCAAGGCTTCTTCAGAGATATACTGGTTAGTGTTATCAGTAGTTTTTCGACCCATTATAAGCCACACATCGACGCGACTTATTGAGTTACTGGGGTCTGACGTTTACCACCTCTAGACGAGATATGCGACATATCAGACGAAGAGACCGGACTGTACGGTAGTGTTACCGATTGGATTCACAGGAGTGTGAGCAGGCTTGCTTGCTGATCTTCTGATCGCTCAATACCCGGGTGGCCGTTATGTTTAACAGACCGCTTGCGGCTTGTGGGTGTTTGATATGATCATCACCTATTGCCGGCGTATTGACGAGTCTTTAGAGTCCTACACAGGGGTTTCCTGGCTCAAACGAAACGGAGTAGGTGCGCATATGTGATATGTGCGGGACCGAGATTAATGCGATATATGATACCGCATTTTATTCTCGCGATGTGTGACATGAAAGGTTATATGTGATATAGCCGGGTTATCGGATCAAGTGTTGATTCGATAAGGTGTTACATTATGATATTAGTCGGTTATATGTGATATAGCCGGATTATTAAATCAAGAGTTGATTTAATAATTTAATGTATATTATATATTTGACATATTGTATTACTTTAACTATTATTAACTCACTTATGATTTGTTTTCTCACTTTGGATACATTGAAGTATATGTGATATATATTAAATGTATCATGCTAGGTTACATATGCAACTAGGGTTAATGTGGGTTAAACCATGCTAGGGTTAAGATTAGGGTTTTTATTTATCATTAAGTTATTCAAATAATGTGGATATTTGTCATGAAAGATATTTGATGAAATCTTGTTGAAGCTTCAAGTCTTCTTTGACTTTATCCACTCCTTTTGTCTAGCTTAAGATATTTTTGACCTAACCTTTTAGCATAGCACATGGTTAACTCTCTACAAGGGTTAAGCATGACATGCTTAACCCTTGGTTGCATTATTAACCTTAACAATAATTCATTTTGGATGAGTTAGTTCTTCATCTTCTTCTTCTTCCACCAAGCTTACTAGCTTCAATGAAGTTGTGAGAAAATGAGTGAGAAAATGATTTCTAATGTGAGAAAACTTCCTACTTCATCATCCTTTACTACTTTCCATTTAGTATAGGGTGTTCTCTTCATAAAATTCTTGACCTAGTGAAGAAATAGCTTGGGTTAGTGTCTCCTCGACGTAGATCATCTTCGGCCTCGAAGTCATCGAAGCAAGCATGTTCGTTTCTTCGTGGAGCCTCTCTAGAGTCCGGAGTTTACGATCGCAGCGAAGGGGACTTCTACACGGAGCTATTGAAGTGAAGGACTGGTCTACAAAGGTGTATTCCTTGCTCACTTCTAATTGCAAAGTGTTTGAATATTACTTTCTGTATATTTCTAGTTTACGATTCTAGTTAGGGTTAGCTAAAACGGCAAATTTTTGAAACGCAAAATCAAAGTTTCTTTCGATTTTAAATTTTCTTCAAAAAATTAATTAAACAAGTGCAGAATGTTGTATGAGATACCATATGAACACACAAGAAATGTAGGGTTACTAGGCACATGCACAAGGGTCTACGAGGCATCAACCATGCCCGATTTAAAATTTAGCTGTGCCGAACAACCCTAACCAAGATCTTTAAACTAGAGATTAGGCGAAACAAAGCATGTTAAACACTTTAACACTAAGTGAGAGGGATTACTGTTAGTTGTATGTATGCCCTAGAGGCCAGTATTGTACAGATGATGTATATTATATTGGATGCTTGGACATATATAGAGAGGACTTTCTTGCTCGACATGATAGTATGCTATCTGGTTGCTCTTTATCTTAACATGTATACTTGTCTCTTTATACTGTGTTATAGTTACATGTTGGTAAAGCCCTTAGGATGTGTACTTGACTACCTGGACTATGATGCGGATCATACTAGTGGGGACATGGTAGTCCAAAAGTGCATCCTTCAAGGTCCCTAGTCGTGGGTGTATCGAGACGGGGCATCGATATACCAGTGTAGACTAGCGTATACACTTCTCGACCCAAGAGATGGGCGATGGATGATCCCATATCCATTGGTGTTTGACATCAGAGATGGTATACGGGTGCTCAGTGGAGACTGGGTACACTGGACGGACTGGCCAAGAACTCCCAGATGGTATTATACCTTACGTCAGATGGCAGTTCTCTGGTGACACTTGTGCAAGTTAGTCTATAGACCCGAGATCGTCATAGAGTCTTGTGTGATTCCCACTGTGCTTTGATTTCCACATTACCACGTCCATGAGGGCGTGCAAAACGGTGGTTTTTGGGTACAGTCCGGAGTCACTGTAAGTCCACGTTGCCCACCCCGGTGCTTACGGGGAGACGGAAACGTTATGAAAAATTCGATTTTTACAACACTAGGCAATATGGACTAACCAAAAGGAGGGATCTTTGCTAAACATAAACTAACTACCAAGCTAAAAGAGTTAGTTGCTCAGTTAAGGGGTTATACCTAATTCTTGAAGTCCTTCTCTTCTTGCTCCTTGGAGTGTGATGAACGGATCGTCTCGTCGCCTTCTCTTGCCGAAGAAAGATCTACCTGAGGGCCTCTACCTTTGGCTCCTACCTCAAACTAGAAGTAACTAAGGTGCTTGGTGTGCTAAACCTAGAACCTTAAAAAGAGTAGAGAGTAATTTTGAGGGTTTTATCTCAAGCTCAATGGTTCTCAACTCATGAGAGGGGAGAGCTTTGAGAAAAAGGAAGAGGATGAGAGAGAATGAGAATGAGAGAATAAGAAGATAAAGCCAACCTTCTCACATATATGTGAATTATGATAATTAAATAATTAGCTAAAAATAATTGTGATGGTTAATCTTGAAATGACCATTATCATCTCACATTAATTACTTTTGCAAGAATTAAAGAGCATCTTTCATATGAAATGATGATGGTCAAATTGTCAACATAGGTCAACATGTCAACCATAGTCAAATGGTCAACAACCCTAACCTTAACACAATTATAATTAACTAATATTAATAATCTTATTTCACACATAAACATTATGGTTAAGAAAAAGACAATGGTCATCAACCTTAATGAAAGTCCTCTGCCTCTGCCACAGTCAACTGTGCATACACACCCGTATCTATGTTCCGAGGAACACTAATACAATGAGATAAAACCAATCCAAAAACATATACTAGGATCTGGCTTAAACCAAAGCCCGCTAGTATAAGCTGTCCGGACACCAAACGTGCACAAGTATGCGGATGTGAACGAACCCCGTCGCAAAACCATACGACCTCTACTCGTTTTGCCTAAAGGCGAATAACCCTCTGTGTGGGACTCTAAAGACTTGACACTACGCTGGCAGTGGCTTTAAACAAAGACCGAAAATGGCACTAGCTGTACGTAACGGTCCCCAGGTAGATGCCGATAAGAAGACTGACGAGGTAAACCCATCTGAACTCCTACCGAGCCTGAATGTGACAGTCTCCGTACAGTCCAGTCTGTTCGTCTAAGAGTATCGCATGTCGGGCCTAGGGGGCGGTAAACGGCAGTCCCCTAATAGCGGTACAAGTCATGTCGGAGTGTAGCCCAGAACACTTGAGATAACACTGGAAACCTACCAGTCTATCTCGCTTGCCATGTCCAGGGACTTTGTGTAAGGGCTCTCCTAGACACAGCACGATATCAACCCCCAATACCGGGAGAGACGAATCCTGTCTAACCGTCACTGCCTCCAAGTGCTTTGGGACTGCACCCAAAAACTACCTGTTTGCACGACTCCTTTGAGCCGTGGTAGGGTAGTAATCAAAGAACAGTGGGAACACACTCGAGGCGAAGTGACAGTGTCAAGTCAATGGACTAAGCTGTACTCATGTCACCTGGGAACTGATAACTGATGATAGGTATAATACTAACCAACAGTTCCCGACGAGTCCTGTCCAGTGTACTCGTAACCTAACGAGCACCCACATACTATCTCAAGTACGACGTACTGACGGCTGTGGGACAGACCGTCTCCCAAGATGGGATGAGAAGTGCATACGCTAGTCTACTCCGGAGTATCGATGCCCTGTCTCGATAGTCCTACGACTAGGGACCCGCATAAGGATGTGCTTGTGGATTACCCAGCCCCCACGAGTGTGACTGCCATCACAACGCTGGTAATCAACCAAAGATCCTAAGGGCTCCACTAATGTGCAAAGGCGATATGCTATAAGAAACACATGCACATATTAAAGCAGAAACAAACCAAGTAGCATACTACTATTTTGAGCAAGATTGTCAATACAAGGTGAATATCCTAAGCTTCTATTAAGTAATATACAAACTAGTATGATACAGTAATGGCCTCTAGGGTATATACACTAACAATTTCCCTCTTGCACTAAGGCCATGTACTGGCGTATCGAAGACCTATCATCTCGATCAGCCGCTAGAACTGAGTCTGGGGTAAGGCCTTCATGAATGGATTAGCAGTGTTATCTTCCGTAGCAACTCTCCGAACCTCGATCTCCTGGCGACCCACGATCTCCCTGATCAGGTGATACCGCCTCAAGATGTGTCTGGACTTCTGATGGGACCTGGGTTCCTTCGCTAAAGCTACAGCCCCGTTGTTGTCGCAATACAGAGGTACTGGATCAACAATGGACGGAACCATCTGATGTTCTGTCAAGAACTTCCTTATCCAGAAGGCTTCTTTTGCAGCATCTGCAGAAGCGATATATTCCGCTTCCATCGTCGAGTCAGCAACGGTTTCCTGTTTGGAACTCTTCCAACACACCGCCCCTCCAATGAGGGTAAAGATATAACCCGGTATGGACTTGGAATCATCCTTGTCACTCTGGAAGCTGGAGTCAGTAAAGACCTCGATCTGGAGGTCTTTTCCGCCATACTCCAAGAACATCTCCTTAGTCCTTCTCAGGTACTTGAGAATGTTCTTTACCGCTATCCAGTGTTTCTCCCGAGGGTTTGACTGATACCGGCTTACCACACTCAGTGCATAAGCTACATCTGGTCTGGTACACAACATCGCATACATTATAGAGCCTACCGCAGAAGCGTAGGGTATAACAAACATGCGATCCCTTTCCAAATCAGTCTTAGGAGACATCTCTTTGGAGAGGGTGATCCCGTGACAAGCCGGTAGATTACCGCGCTTGGAATCTTCCATACTGAATCTTTTCAGTATGGTGTCGATGTACCTGGACTGTGAAAGTCCTGATTGTAGGGTTCCTAGGCACTCTTGTGAAGGTTCATAAGACATCAAACATGCCCGGACAAAAATTTAGACGTGCCGAACAACCCAAAGACAGGATCTTTGCTAGATAATTAGGGTTAAGCATACAAGATTACATCTTTCAAGCTAAGTGTGAGGGATTACAACCTTTGTAGTCCGCTCCTTCGCTTCATAAGCTCCGAGTAGAAATCCCTTCGCCGCGATCCACGATCTCCCGGACTCAAGAGAGGCTCCACGACTCGAACGATCCATGCTTACTTGAAGTGTTCCAAATCTCCGATGATCTACGTCGAAGTTTCAATAACTCAAGCTTTCTCACTCTAAAGAGATGAACACACTAATCTCATGGGCTAGATGAGATGAGGATGAGGGAGTAGTATTTATGCTTTCTTTTTATATCATTTTCTTATAATTTTTCATCACATAAAGAATTTCTAGTGAGCTTTTTCAAGAGAGAAGAAGATGATAATGGAAAATGATAAATGATCATGATAATCCTTTTGTGATGAATAGAAATAAAACTATATGATTGATATATCAACCATGGTCAAGGATGAGTGGCTAATAATGTGTAGAGAATAAACTAGAGTTAGGGTTTGGTTAGGTTTAGAAATGAGTCACCAAGAAATATCTTAACCATGACAAAAGAAATTGCTTCTAGAAGGTGCATGAAGCAACTAACCCTAATCAAACCCTAACCTCATTTAATCATCCTTAAACATGTTTAACAATAAATCATATCATGTCACAATAATATATATCACATATATATTATATATTTGCAACAATAGAAAATAATACAATTAACATATATCGCATATATATCAATGTATCATCCAGTGAGAAAATGAAATAATAAAGCGAGCCAATATTAGATAATGTAATACAATATATCATATATATTATTATACATTAAATCATCGAATCAACACTTGATTCGATGATCCGGCTATATCGAATATTACCGACTAATATATCATGTACCGATTCATCGAATCAACACTTGATCCGATGTCCCAGTTCATATCTAAATATCGCGAGAATATAATACGGTATCTCATATCGCATTATCCTCGGTCCTACACATATCACATATGTGCCTCTACTCCGTTTCGCCTGAGCCAAGAAAGCTCTGTGTAGGACTCTAAAGAATCGTCAATACGCCGGTAGTAGGTGATGATCATATTAAACACCCACAGCTGCAAGCGGTCAGCTAAACGTAACAGCCACCCAGGTATTGAGCGATCAGAAGATCAACAAGCTAGCCTGTGCGTTCTCCTGTGAATCCAATCAGTAACACTCCCGTACAGTCCGGTCTGTTCGTCTGATATGTCGCATATCAAGTCTAGGGGTGGTATACGTCAGACCCCAGTAACCGATAAGTCGTGTCGATGTGTGGCTCATAACGGGTCGAGAAACTACTAGTAACACTTACCAGTAAATCTCTATATCAGCCCTGGCCAGGGACTTCCAGTTATAGCCAATCGAACACAGCACAACATCAACTCCCTATACCGGGAGAGACGAATCCCCTCCTATCGCTCATTGCCTCCATGTGATTCGGGACTGTACCCAAAAGCCACCGTTTTGCATGCCCTATTGGATGTGGTAAGGTGGAAATCAAAGCACAGTGGAAATCACACAAGACTCTATAACGATCTCGGGTCTACAGACTACCCTGTACCAGTGTTACCGGAGAACTGCCATCTGACGTGTGGTATATCACCATCTGGGAGTTCTCGGCGAGCCCGTCCAGTGTACCCAGTCTCCACTGAGCACCCGTACACCATCTCTGATGTCAAACACCGATGGATATGGGATCATCCATCACCCATCATATGGGTCAAGATGCGTATACGCTAGTCTACTCTGGTGTATCGATGCCCTGTCTCGATATACCCTCGACTAGGAACAGTTATAGGATGTACTCATCGACTACCATGGCCCTACTAGTATGATCTCATCATAGTCCTAGTAGTCGAGTACAGATCCTAAGGGCTTTATCAACATGTGAGAGAAAAACAGTAAACCAATACAAGTCAACATGTTAAGATAAAGTGAAACCAAATAGCATACTATCATGACGAGCAAGAAAGTCATCTCTATATATATCCAAGCATCCATTATAATATACATCATATGTACAACAATGGCCTCTAGGGCATATACATAACTAACAATCTCCCACTTGCACTAAGGCCAGCTGCTGTAGTATCTCATACCTAGCATCCCGAATAATCTCTCAAACTGTATCTGGGGAATAGCCTTCGTGAATGGATCCGCAGTGTTGTCCTTCGTATCTACTCTCCTGACCTCGATCTCCCGGCGATCAACTATCTCCCTGATCAGGTGATACCGCCTCAGAATATGTCTGGACTTTTGATGGGATCTGGGTTCCTTGGCCAAAGCCACAGCTCCATTGTTATCGCAATACAGAGGTATTGGATGCTCAATGGATGGAACCACACCAAGTTCACTAATGAACTTCTTTATCCAGACAGCCTCCTTGGCAGCATCGTTGGCAGCGATGTATTCAGCCTCCATCGTCGAGTCTGCAACGGTATCCTGTTTGGAACTCTTCCAACATACCGCCCCTCCATTGAGGGTAAAGACAAAACCCGAATGCGACTTAGAGTCGTCCTTATCACTTTGGAAGCTGGAATCGGTAAAGGACTCCACCTGGAGTTCTCCGTTACCATACACCAAGAACATCTCCTTAGTCCTTCGTAAGTACTTGAGAATGTTCTTCACAGCTGTCCAATGACTCTCTCCAGGATCTGCTTGATACCGACTTACTACACTTAGTGAGTATGCTACATCGGGTCTGGTACATAGCATCGCATACAAGATAGAGCCTACTGCCGAAGCATAGGGTATCTCTTGCATGCGAGCTCTCTCCAAATCAGTCTTGGGAGACATCTCTTTGGAGAGAGTGAGTCCAGAGATCGTGGGTTGGTTCCCACGCTTGGATTCTTCCATACTAAACCTCTTTAGTATGGTGTCAATGTACCTGGATTGGGACAATCCCAGTATCCGTTTAGATCTATCTCTATAGATCATGATTCCTAATATGCAGGAGGCATCACCTAGATCTTTCATTGAGAATCTCCGTGATAAGAAGAGCTTGACTGATTGCAGCATAGGAATATCATTTCCTATCAAGAGTATATCATCCACGTACAATACGAGGAAGACAACCTTACCCTCTGCTACCTTCTTATAGATACAAGGTTCATCTATATTTTTGATGAAGTCAAACTCTGTGACTACAACATCAAAACAGATGTTCCAACTCCGCGATGCTTGCTTTAACCCATAAATGGATTTAAGCAGCTTGCACACCATTCCGCTGCTCCCATTATCTATGAAGCCCTCTGGCTGAGTCATGTACACGCTCTCTTCTAAATCACCGTTTAGAAAGGCGGTCTTAACATCCATTTGCCAGATTTCGTAGTCATAGTATGCAGCAATGGCAAGTAAGATCCGGATGGACTTAAGCATAGCTACTGGAGAAAAGGTTTCGTCATAATCCACACCTGGTCGTTGACGAAAACCCTTTGCTACAAGTCTAGCTTTGAAAGTCTCAACTTTTCCATCTACACTAAATTTCTTTTTAAAAATCCACTTGCTCCCAATGGGTTTTACCCCTTCAGGAGCATTTTCCAAAATCCATACTTTATTGGTGTACATGGATTCCATCTCAGATCGCATTGCATCCAGCCATTTCACAGAGTCACCACTCGTGATGGCCTGCTCAAAACTAGTAGGGTCATCATCTTCCATGATGCAATCCTCGCTTCCACCATCAATGAGAAAACCGTAGTATCTCTCAGGTGGACGAGAAACCCTACTAGATCAGCGGAGATGCTGGGGTTCGTCGGGTACTACTGAATCCTCCGGTTCTACTAAATCTTCAGTTGTAATTTGTGTTTCTGGAACCTCTTCCAGCTCTACCTCTTTGCCACCAATTTCTTTTGCAAGAAATTCCTTTTCCAAAAAGGTGGCATATTGAGAAACAAACACTTTTTGTTCTTCAGCGTGGTAGAAAAAATATCCTTAGGAATTCTTAGGATATCCCACAAATTTGCAAAGAACTGATCGTGCCTCGAGCTTGTCTGGATTTTGTCTTTTGACATAGGCCGGACAACCCCATATCTTAACTCTTCTAAAATATGGTTTCTTCCCACTCCATATCTCATATGGTGTGGTAGGCACAGATTTAGTCGGAACTTGATTCAACAGGTATGCTGCTGTTTCAAGCGCATAACCCCAGAAGGAAATAGGCAACTCAGCCTCGCTCATCATAGAGCGCACCATATCTAATAGGGTGCGATTCCTCCGCTCAGATACACCGTTGTGCTGTGGTGTATAAGGAGGAGTAAGCTGAGAGAGAATCCCATTCTCTTTTAGATAATCTAGGAACTCACTGCTTAAGTATTCACTTCCTCGATCAGATCGAAAAATCTTAATACTTTTGCCCGTTTGATTCTCTACTTCGTGCTTATATTCTCTGAATTTCTCAAAAGCTTCAGACTTGTGTTTCATCAGGAACACATGTCCGAATCTAGAGAGATCGTCAGTGAATGTAATGAAGTAGGAAGAACCGTTCCTGGCACGCGTAGACATGGGACCGCATACATCACTATGTATTAGTCCTAAGAGTTCAGTAACTCTTTCTCCGTGTCCACTAAACGGAGCTTTGGTCATTTTTCCTTTGAGACATGAATGGCAAGTATCATAAGATGATAATTCGAACGGATTCAAATAACCATCCTTATGTAACTTAGCCAGTCGTGTCGCATTGATATGACCAAGTCTACAATGCCACAAGTAGGATTCGTTCATATCTGAACTTTTCCTCTTGTGTGTGTTTTGTATATTTAGGACTGTATTCTGATTTAGAATGAATATGCCATTATGTAACGAGCCTGATGCAATCAACCTTTGATCTAGGAATATGTTCATAACATTATCCTTTACTACAAAATTATATCCTTCTTTATTTAATAAAGAAACTGATATAATGTTGCACATCATGTTCAGTATATAATAGCACTCATTTAGAATCAGTGTATTACGGCTTGGTAATACAAGGTGATATTCGCCAACTGCTTTGGCTACAATACTTGCACCGTTCCCTACTTGAACGGAATGATCACCTTTTCCCAGTTCTCTACCTTTTCGTAGCCCATGTAACAATTTACATATATGGGATCCTGATCCGGTATCCAATACCCAGGACGTAGGGTGAACAGAGAAACAGTTATCAATAACTAACACACCTGAAGAAGATGCATCAACATGCACATTCTTTTGGGCGGTGTGAGAATCCAGATATTCTCCTGTTTCCTGTTCAGTCTTATAACTCTTATAAGAAAGAACGGGTCTTACGTTCCCTTGCTCAGTACAATAATCAGGTTCAGTCAATACATCCATATTATTATCTTGATTATGGCCTGACATGGTCGCTACCTGGAGAGAGAGAGAGAAGAAAACACTTTAGCGTATGCTCTTGCAAGATTAGATTGGTTATTATCTTATCTAATCAGGATGTCTCCCACTGTTTTTATCAAATCTTTCTTCAAACCCTAAAAGGTAAGATTAGCCGGGATTAATTACACCCTACAATTTCGTCAATCTTTCAGCCAGATCAGTGTCGGTACTTTGAGGGAGGTTCCCCGTGCTTTCGCACGGACCTAGTTAAAGTAAACCTCGTTTTCCCAGAGGCGTAACCCCGTTAACACTTTTCTAGACACCTACTTGATCGGCTAATTGTCCTGTGTAAAACTCTCCCAGGAGTAACACTTACTCGCAGTGGGTATCGGGATCCAACTATCTCATAAAAGGTATGCAATCTCATTGCAAATTTCAACACTTGAAACTCCCGATAATATTTTGCCCCTAGCAATTTATGACCTTAACATAGTCAACAAATCATAATTGCTAGCCAAGTTCAACCCGTCATTTCCCGATTGAATTAAATCCACCTGCACGACCCTTAACATAGTCAACAAAGTCGTACAACTATCCTAATCCAATCACATCTCATGTTTTAGCAGATAAGTACTAATTAGCTAAGGCACACTACGCCTTAACATAGTCAACAAACGTAGCACGAATACTAACTAGTCTTTATCTGAAATGACGGAGGGCTACGCAGGTTTTTCAAAAAACCATGAGCGTAATGAACTTGATATCGTCGTAGAATCAAGTGTTTTTAAAAAGGAGTGTTTTTGAGGCTTTTCTTAGTTTCGCTAAAGGGGTCACTCCCGGTGAAGGGATCGTCGGCCCTTTCCTCATCGAATAAGGTGCAGGATATATCATATATACCGCTGTTCAAAGAAAAACTTTAAAAGCAATCAAAAGACAAACCGAGTTTTGTAGCATCTACCAGTTTCACTAAAGAGGTCACTCCCGGTGAAGGGATCGTCGGCTCTTTCCCCATCGAATAAGGTGCAGGATATATCATATATATCACTGTGCAAAGCAAAATTGTAGCTACCCTTTTTGTAAAGTTTTGATTCTACAACATCTTTAGGTTTCTTTTCTTTTTATTAATCTTATTAATAAAATCCCATCAGCTTATGCTTCCTAAGCATCACAGAAGAAACGAAAGCAGTAATATTTATATATCAGCATATATATATAGTATAAGCATTCGTCTCAGGCAGTAATATGATCTCATCACAGAACATTGCAGCAGAAGAACATATATGAAATATTGGATATACTAGGACTCCGTGTTTTCAATACGAGCCTGTATAAAACACGGATTCCACGGTCGCGACGAATAGCCAAACCCACATCCCAAGACCCCTACGAGAGCGGCAAGTAACACTGCCAATTCTAGGGTTAGGAGACCCGGTCTCGACTCCTCGAGATGGCCTCCCACTGGACCCTAGAACCCGATTACTTGTGCTCCCCTCCTTGGGTCTATCTAATGCGGAAAAGTAAATAATATACATCGGTGACATCATCCGCAACCTGGAAGTGCCCTAATAAAAGAATATTACATTACAAATGAATTTTACATGAATGAAAATAAAAACCCTCATCTCACATAAAACCCCCGGCTATTCAGAACGCGATGATCCAATATAACATATCACAGCAACACATAATATCACATATCATCAACGTAAGTAAATATGCGCATCCCAATTGTCGTTGACATATAGCAACGAAACCGGCGATATCACATATTACACTTACGGTCACAGAAAAGAAAATGTAAAACTACAACATTTGGAATCCACAATCACTTTAGACATCGTAAATCCGAAATATCACATACTTCGCATTTCATGCCTAACTCTATGAATTCCACATATTGTATCACATTCCAGATAAATAGATGGTATTAAACTTTTCGAACAGATAATCAAACACCCAAAATTTCCCTAAGTGCTCAACACTTGAGCGCAGTTCAAATAATCGCAGAATATGTCATAGTACCAGTGATCCAGCCGTAGAAGGGTTAAGCCAACGCCTCACATGTGGCACGCCGTAATCCCCCAAACCCGAAGGTTCAAAAGGCAGTTCAAGACGGTCACATAATCGAGTTAAGGTTTGTTGTCTTCTAGAGGGTCCACCGCTTAACTTGTACAATTTTTCCGAAAGATTTAAACCCGAAAAAAAAAATTCAACACTTGAAAGTTTGCCGTGCCAGGATAAAGTGGGTTAATGATATCCGTTCAAATAGTTTAACAATTTCTAAATATCCGGAAAGAAATACGAATTTAAATATTCCGATCGAATCTACTATTACAAAACAAACCCCAGAATATTCAATACTTGAGTCACATTAAAAATACCCAGAAGCAAAAACAAGTACCTACAGATATTACCAAGAAGCCACGTGTCCCAATTCCACAATTCCGCCGCGGAACCGCCGCGAAAACAATGTTTTCGCCGCGGTTCCGCCGCGGTTTAGTGGAGTTGTGGGCCCATGTTTCATGGTAATTCTTAGAATTCCCTACTGATTTTTTTAGGTATTTTTAATTCAGAAAAATCCTAAATTTTGAAAAATTTCCAGAGAGGGGGTAAATTTTGTCGGTTCGGGTTCGATCGGAGTTTTAACTTCGTAAACACGTCGCCTAATGCTCTAGCTAGGCTCTGATACCATTGTAGGGTTCCTAGGCACTCTTGTGAAGGTTCATAAGGCATCAAACATGCCCGGATAAAAATTTAGACGTGCCGAACAACCCAAAAACAGGATCTTTGCTAGATAATTAGGGTTAAGCATACAAGATTACATCTTTTAAGCTAAGTGTGAGGGATTACAACCTTTGTAGTCCGCTCCTTCGCTTCATAAGCTCCGAGTAGAAGTCCCTTCGCCACGATCCACGATCTCCCGGACTCAAGAGAGGCTCCACGACTCGAACGATCCATGCTTGCTTGAAGTGTTCCAAATCTCCGATGATCTACGTCGAAGTTTCAATAACTCAAGCTTTCTCACTCTAAAGAGATGAACACACTAATCTCATGGGCTAGATGAGATGAGGATGAGGGAGTAGTATTTATGCTTTCTTTTTATATCATTTTCTCATAATTTTTCATCACATAAAGAATTTCTAGTGAGCTTTTTCAAGAGAGAAGAAGATGATAATGGAAAATGATAAATGATCATGATAATCCTTTTGTTATGAATAGAAATAAAACTATATGATTGATATATCAACCATGGTCAAGGATGAGTGGCTAATAATGTGTAGAGAATAAACTAGAGTTAGGGTTTGGTTAGGTTTAGAAATGAGTCACCAAGAAATATCTTAACCATGACAAAAGAAATTGCTTCTAGAAGGTGCATGAAGCAACTAACCCTAATCAAACCCTAACCTCATTTAATCATCCTTAAACATGTTTAACAATAAATCATATCATGTCACAATAATATATATCACATATATATTATATATTTGCAACAATAGAAAATAATACAATTAACATATATCGCATATATATCAATGTATCATCCAGTGAGAAAATGAAATAATAAAGCGAGCCAATATTAGATAATGTAATACAATATATCATATATATTATTATACATTAAATCATCGAATCAACACTTGATTCGATGATCCGGCTATATCGAATATTACCGACTAATATATCATGTACCGATTCATCGAATCAACACTTGATCCGATGTCCCAGTTCATATCTAAATATCGCGAGAATATAATACGGTATCTCATATCGCATTATCCTCGGTCCTGCACATATCACATATGTGCATCTACTCCGTTTCGCCTGAGCCAAGAAAGCTCTGTGTAGGACTCTAAAGAATCGTCAATACGCCGGTAGTAGGTGATGATCATATCAAACACCCACAAGCTGCAAGCGGTCAGCTGAACGTAACAGCCACCCAGGTATTGAGCGATCAGAAGATCAACAAGCTAGCCTGTGCGTTCTCCTGTGAATCCAATCAGTAACACTCCCGTACAGTCCGGTCTGTTCGTCTGACATGTCGCATATCAAGTCTAGGGGTGGTATACGTCAGACCCTAGTAACCGATAAGTCGTGTCGATGTGTGGCTCATAACGGGTCGAGAAACTACTAGTAACACTTACCAGTAAATCTCTATATCAGCCCTGGCCAGGGACTTCCAGTTATAGCCAATCGAACACAGCACAACATCAACTCCCTATACCGGGAAAGACGAATCCCCTCCTTTCGCTCATTGCCTCCATGTGATTCGGGACTGTACCCAAAAGCCACCGTTTTGCACGCCCTCTTGGACGTGGTAAGGTGGAAATCAAAGCACAGTGGGAATCACACAAGACTCTATGACGATCTCGGGTTTACAGACTACCCTGTACTAGTGTCACCGGAGAACTGCCATCTGACGTGTGGTATATCACCATCTGGGAGTTCTCGGCGAGTCCGTCCAGTGTACCCAGTCTCCACTGAGCAACCGTACACCATCTCTGATGTCAAACACCGATGGATATGGGATCATCCATCACCCATCATATGGGTCAAGATGCGTATACGCTAGTCTACTCTGGTGTATCGATGCCCTGTCTCGATATACCCTCGACTAGAAACAGTTATAGGATGTACTCATCGACTACCATGGCCCCACTAGTATGATCTCATCATAGTCCCAGTAGTCGAGTACAGATCCTAAGGGCTTTATCAACATGTGAGAGAAAAACAGTAAACCAATACAAGTCAACATGTTAAGATAAAGTGAAACCAAATAACATACTATAATGACGAGCAAGAAAGTCATCTCTATATATATCCAAGCATCCATTATAATATACATCATATGTACAACAATGGCCTCTAGGGCATATACATAACTAACACTAATATCCTCTTGGATCTGTCACGATAGATCCGGATCCCCAGAATGTAAGAGGCATCACCCAGGTCTTTCATGGAGAACCTGTATGACAAGAACCCTTTGACAGATTGTAGCATAGGAATGTCATTTCCTATCAAGAGAATGTCATCCATGTATAAAATGAGGAATACAACAGTTCTTGCTACAAATCTACTATTGATGCATGGTTCATCGGATTTTTGATAAAGTCAAATTCTTTGACCGTCTCATCAAAACAGATGTTCCAACTCTGCGATGCCTGCTTTAGTCCATAGATGGACTTAAGCAACTTGCACACCTTTCCGCTGCTCCCACTTTGAATGAAACCCTCTGGCTGGTCCATATAGATACACTCCTCTAAATTTCCATTTAGAAAAGCGGTCTTTATATCCATTTGCCAAATCTCATAATCATGGAAGGCAGCAATGGCAAGAAGGATCCGAATGGATTTCTGCATAGCCACTGGAGAAAAGGTTTCATCATAATCCAAACCAGGTCTTTAACGGAAACCCTTTGCAACAAGTCTAGCTTTATAGGTCTCAACCTGTCCATCTACACCAATCTTCCTTTTGAAGATCCACTTGCATCCTACGGGTTTTACCCCATCTGGAGCAACGTCCAACGTCCATACTTTGTTGGTGTACATGGACTCCATTTCGGTCCGCATTGCATCCAGCCATTTTACCGAGTCAACGCTCTGAATGGCCTGCTGGAAGCTAGTCGGCTCATCACTATCAATGATGCAATCCTCTCTATCCCCGTCAATGAGAAAACCGTAGTATCTCTTGGGCGGATGAGACTGCCTACTACTTCTACGGAGCGGCGTAGGAATATCCTGATCTTTCGAACCCTCTGGTTCTACTAAGCTTTCTGTAATAGCTCGTGGTTCTGGAATTTCTTCCAGTTCCATTGCGCTCCCACTTATCTGATTTTCCAAAAACTGAGTTTCCAAGAAGTGGTCATGACGAGAAACAAAAACCTTTTGTTCCTCTTCGCAATAGAAGAAATATCCCTTGGAGTTCTTTGGATATCCCACAAACTTCCACTGTACTGAGCGTGCCTCGAGTTTGTCCGCATGTTGCTTTTTGACAAAAGCTGGACATCCTCATGTCTTAATGTGATTAAGATAGGGTCTCTTCCCACACCACATCTGATATGGTGTAGTAGGCACAGTCTTAGTTGGAACTCGGTTCAAAAGGTATGCAGCTGATTCTAGTGCATATCCCCAGAATGATCGCGGTAACTCAGCGTTACTCATCATAGACCATACCATATACAATAGGGTTCGGTTCTGTCTCTCCGATACACCGTTATGTTGCGGAGTGTATGGAGGAGTAAGCTGAGAGAGAATTCCATTCTCTTTTAGGTAATCCAGGAACTCGGCACTCAAGTATTCACCACCTCGATCAGATCTCAGTGTCTTGATACTTTTGCCTGTTTGTTTTTCTACTTCATTCTTATATTCCTGGAATTTTTCAAAGGCTTCGGATTTATGTTTTATTAAGAAGACATATCCGTACCTTGAAAAGCCATCCGTAAAAGTAATGAAATAAGAATAATTGCTTCGCGCATGCGTAGACATTAGACCACACACGTCGCTGTGTACGAGTCCCAAGAGCTCGCTCGCTCTTACTCCGTGTCTAGTGAACGGAGTCTTTTTCATCTTTCCTTTGAGACAGGATTGACAAATTGCATATGATTGATATTCGAACGGATCCAAATATCCTTCTGTATGTAACTTCGTCAACCTTCTCTCATTGATGTGACCCAGTCTACAATGCCATAAGAAAGCCTGATTTGTTTTCGAAGTCTTTCTTTTGTGTGTATTCTAGATATTGAAAATCTGTGGTTGGTTTAATACGTATATACCATTGCTTAATGTACCCGACCCAATCAGAACTTGATTAAGGTGAATGTTTGCAACATTACTTACAAATGCAAATTCATAACCTTCTTTAGATATTAAAGATACAGAAATCATATTACAAGTTGCATTGGGTATAAAATAACAATTACGTTAAACCAAAACATGTCCATCTGACATTCCCAGGTGATAGTCCCCTACGGCCTCAGCATCCATGCTAGCTCCGTTTGCAACTTTGAGGGTCATATCACCTGCCCTCAAAACCATACTCTTTCTCAATGCCTGCAAAGAATTACAGATATGAGATCCTGACCCGGTATCCAATATCCAGGAAGTAGAGTTTATTGATAGTCAGTTTTCAATAACATACACACCTGAAGCTGAAGCCGCAACTTGCTTCAGATCCTGGGTTCTGGCCTTCCAAGCCCTGCAATCTTTCTTCCAGTGTCCACTCTTGTGACAGTAAAAGCACTCTTCCTTATCCACAAGCTTTCCCGCTACCTTTGTTGCTTTTGCCTTTCCCTTCGTATCCACTTTACTAACACCGCCCCTTGGTTTAGCGGGGGTTTTCTTCTTCTTTCCCTTGGCTTTCGCCTTGGACCTAGAAGAGGAAGATCCTCCTACAAAAAAATTGGATGTTTCCCTACCTTTCTGCAGGGTGCCCTCTGCACTCCTCAGCATGTTGAGGAGTTCTGAAAGTTCAACTTCCTTTTCTTGCAAGTTAAAGTTCAGGATAGACTGGGCGTAAGTGGAAGGAAGGGACTGGAGAATCAAGTCCGTATAGAGCTCATTCTCCAACGTGGTCCCAAGGTCCGCGAGCTCCTCTATGTAGCCAATCATCTTAAGCACTTGTTCCGCTACCGATGATCCGACGGCCAATCTCGCCGAAAACAGCTTTTTCGACACTTTGTATCTTGCGATACGGGATTGCTCTCCATACAGTTCTTTTGTATGGTGAAATATGGATTCGAGGTCCATATTCTCGTGCCTCCTCTGATGTTCATTATCCATAGAGACAAGCACGAGGCACTTGGCCTTCGCGCAGTCGATTTCCAATGTCTTACGGATTTCCCTATCCGCGATGCTGGTTTTGGGACCTGGGACAGGGGAGCTTTGGTGGAAAGGAGATACCCCAACTTGTCATAAGTGATTTCCATTTTGACATTCCTGAGCCAATCTTTGTAGTTTGACCCTGTCAGTATGTTTTTATCTAGTAGTAACTTAAGTCCGGTCATGATGTTTGGTCGCTGCAATTAGGAGAGAGAGAAGAAACACTTTAGCATGATGCTCTTGCAAGTTTAGAGTGGTTTTTAATTTGTCTAAACAGGATGGCTTCCACTGTCTCTCGAATCCTTCCTCAAACCATAAAGGAAGAACTAGTCGGGATCAATCTCACCGTACAATACTTGCTTAACCGTTCGGCCAGGCCAGTGTCGGTACTTCGAAGGAGGTTTTCCAACGCTTTCGTGAAGTTCCTTAATTAAGTTACCTCTTTTCCCTGTGGGCGTAGCCCTGCTAACACCTTTCTAGACACCTACTTGGTTTATAGCATTGATCGTTAAGTGAGAAAGTTCCGTAGGAGTAGCATATACTCACAGTAGGATCGGGATCCAAATATCATCACGTGACAAAACTGAAGGAATCCTATCAGAATCATCACACTCCAAATGGTATGCAGCGCTAGCAAGTTTCAATTTCTTTAGAAACTCCCTATGTGGATTTTTGCCCCATACTCTTATGACCTTGACTTTGGCCAACATATCATAAGTCACATGTCAAGTTCTACCCGTCATTCTCTAGGTTAATTTGAACCCACCCGTACCAACCCTTGACTTTGGCCAACATGGCAGTACGACTGTCCCAAACCAACACATCTATCTATGCTGCACATGAATACCCAATAGCTACCAATCACTATGCCTTGACTTTGGCCAACATACATAGCTTGAATACTATTGACCATTCATGTGAAACGACGGAGGGCTACGAATGGTTTTGGAGAAACCGTGAACGTAGTGAACTTGATATAATCAAAGGAACGAGATAGCTTTCAAAAGGGGTGGTTCAAGCTCCACATTTAAAAATTGGTTTTGAAAAGAACCGAGTGATTTTGAAAGTGTTCCAACGAATTTTACTTGGTTTATTTTTCTTGCATTAATTTTAATGCGTCCCATCAATTAATCCTACCATTGCAGAAAACAACGAAAATATGACATACGCTTATTCCATCCGCATTCGCCACGGGGTCCCGTCATCACCCGTTAGGTTACTTAACTAACGACAAAGCGGGGGCTGGACTAGCGCGGATGCAAAACATAAGCAACGCCTAAATAGATATCATATATATAGATATATACATTCGTCACATGCAATGATAGCCATTCCAGATCACAGATGAATACATTGGATATACTAGGAATCCGCACTCCGTACGAGCCTGTAACGAAGAATGGATTACACGGTCGCGATGAATAGCCAAACCCCACCCTAGACCCCTACGGGTGCGACAAACTACCCGCCAAGTATCCGAAGCGAAGCAACCTTCCTCAACACCATGAGTAGGCCACTTGGCACTTCGAGATACCCGGTAGTTTGTGCACCCCACCTTGGGTCTATCCTAAGAGCAAAAATAGTAAAAGAAATTATACAATGACGTCTACAACCCCAATCCGGTTGTGCGGCCATAGAAATAATATTACATCAATTTACATATTACAAGAATTGAAAGAATAAGAAAACTCTCATCTCACAACCCCCCGGCTATTCATCCGCAACAATCTAACGAATTCATATACACAAACCATCAACATTACAGATCACAGATATGTATAACCCCCACTAATCGACGTATAGCGATTAGCAGACGTTCAATACATATATCTCATCACAGATATAACCCATTAGCCAAAGTGTAAAGAAGTTCGATCAAAATACGGATTTGTGACCACCCCAAAAACTAACTTGTTCTCTGGAAATTTTGGGAAGAAATAAACCATCTCAAAAATCATAAAACACCATCAGAAGAAAACTGCAGGAGAAACGGTCCACGGCCGAGTCAACTCGGCCACGGTTCCGCGGCAGGAGCAAGCTCTTGTCGCGGATCCGCGGTGAGTTGGTCGACTCACTGGATCATTTTTCTTGCCTGTTCTAACAAAAGCCTGAGCCGATTTTTAGTACATGATTTATTATTTTTGGAGCAGAAAAAAAATCGGCAGAAACTTAGGTTTTAGAAAACGTGTTTTGCGATTTTTTCCGATCGAAGTTCTAGATACTTTGCTAACTTGCTAGTTTGTGTTTAGCTAGGCTCTGATACCACTGTAAGTCCACGTTGCCCACCCCGGTGCTTACGGGGAGGCGGAAACGTTATGAAAAATTCGATTTTTACAACACTAGGCAACATGGACTAACCAAAAGGAGGGATCTTTGCTAAACATAAACTAACAACCAAGCTAAAATAGTTAGCTACTCGGTTAAGGGGTTATACCTAAGTCTTGAAGTCCTTCTCTTCTTGCTCCTTGGAGTGTGATGAACGGATCGTCTCGTCGCCTTCTCTTGCCGAAGAAAGATCCACCCGAGGGCCTCTACCTTTGGCTCCTACCTCAAACTAGAAGTAACTAAGGTGCTTGGTGTGCTAAACCTAGAACCTTAGAAAGAGTAAAGAGTAATTTTGAAGGTTTTATCTCAAGCTCAATGATTCTCAACTCATGAGAGGGGAGAGCTTTGAGAGAGAGGAAGAGGATGAGAGAGAATGAGAATGATAGAATGAGAAGATAAAGCCAACCTTCTCACATATATGTGAATTATGAAAATTAAATAATTAGCTAAAGATAATTGTGATGGTTAATCTTGAAATGACCATTATCATCTCACATTAATTACTTTTGCAAGAATCAATGAGCATCTTTCATATGAAATGATGATGGTCAAATTGTCAACATAGGTCAACATGTCAACCATAGTCAAATGGTCAACAACCCTATCCAAAACACAATTATAATTAACTAATATTAATAATCATATTTCACACATAAACATTAGGGTTAAGAAAAAGACAATGGTCATCAACCCTAATGAAAGTCCTCTACCTCTGCCTCAGTCAACTATGCATACACACCCGTATCCGTGTTCCGAGGAACACGAATATAATGAGATAAAACCAATCCCAAAACATATACTAGGATCTGGATTAAACCAAAGCCCACTAGTATAAGCTGTCCGGACACCAAACGTGCACAAGTGCGTAGATGTGAACGAACCCCGTCGCAAAACCATGCGACCTCTACTTGTTTTGCCTAAAGGCGAATTACCCTCTGTGTGGGACTCTAAAGACTCGACACTATGCTGGCAGAGGGTTTAACCACAGACTGCATGCGGCACTACCTGTACGTAACGGTCCCCAGGTAGATGCCGATAAGAAGATTGACGAGGTAAACCCATCTGAACTCCTACTGAGCCTGAATGTGACAGTCTCCATACAGTCCGGTCTGTTCGTCTAAGAGTATCGCATGGCGGGCCTAGGGGGCGGTAAACGTCAGTCCCCTAATAGCGGTACAAGTCGTGTCGGAGTGTAGCCCAGAACACCTGAGATAACACTGGAAACCTACCAGTCTATCTCGCTTGCCCTGGCCAGGGACTTTGTGTAATGGCACTCCTAGACACAGCGCGATATCAACCCCCAATACCGAGAGAGACGAATCCTGTCTAACCGTCACTGCCTCCAAGTGCTTCGGGACTGCACCCAAAAACTACCTGTTTGCACGACTACATTGAGCCGTGGTAGGGTAGTAATCAAAGAATAGTGGGAACACACTCGAGACGAATTGACAGTGTCAAGTCAACGGACTAAGCTGTATTCATGTCACCTGGGAACAGATAACTGACGATAGGTATAATACCAACCAACAGTTCCAGACGAGTCCTGTCCAGTGTACTCGTGACCTAACGAGCACCCGCATATTATCTCAAGTACGACGTACTGACGGCTGTGGGATAGACCGTCTCCCAAGCTGGGGTGAGAAGCGCATACGCTAGTCTACTCCGGAGTATCGATGCCCTGCCACGATAGTCCTACGACTAGGGACCTGCATAAGGATGTGCTTGTGGATTACCCAGCCCCCACGAGTGTGACTGCCATCACAACGCTGGTAATCAAGCAAAGATCCTAAGGGCTCCACTAATGTGCAAAGGCGATATGCTATAAGAAACACATGCACACATTAAAGCAGAAACAAACCAAGTAGCATACTACTAGTTTGAGCAAGATTGTCAATACAAGGTGAATATCCCAAGCTTCCATTAAGTAATATACAAACTTGTATGATACGGTAATGGCCTCTAGGGCATATACACTAACAGTCACATGGAGGCAATGAGCGATAGGAGGGGTTTCGTCTCTCCCGGTATTGGGGGTTGATGTTGCGCAGTGCTCGATTGGCCGTAACAGGGAAGTCCCTGGCCAGGGCCGATTTAGGGATTTACTGGTAAGTGTTACCAGTAGTTTCTCGTCCCGTTATGAGCCTCACATCGGCATGACTTATCTGTTATTAGGGTCTGACGATTACCACCCCTAGACTTGATATGCGACATATCAGACGAGGAGATCGGACTGTACGGGAAGTGTTACCGGCAGGCTTTTACAGGAGTTTGAGCGGGCTTGCTTGCTGATCTTCTGATCGCTCAATACCCGGGTAGCCGTTACGTCCAGCTAGTACCGCTGATGACTTGTGGGTGATTGATGTGATCATCACCTACTGCCGGCGTATTGACGAGTCTTTAGAGGCCTACATAGAGGTTTTACTGGCTCAGGCAAAACGAAATAGGAGAACATATGTGATATGTGCGGGATCGAGAATAATGCGTGTATGTGATACCGTATTCTAATCTCGCGACTTTATATATCGGTCGGATATATAGGATATAGCCGGGTTATCGAATCAAGTGTTGATTCGATAAGTCGATACAATGGATGTTAGTCGGTTATATGAGATAAGACCGGATTATTAAGTCAAGTGTTGATTTTATAATATAGTGTATAATTGTATATTAGATATACTAGTTTACATTAACTAACACTTGTTCACTTAAGGATTTTTCTCACATGTGCAAAACTTTAATGTGTATATATATATATGTGTGTGTGTGTGTGTGTGTGTGTGTGTGTGTGTGTGTGTGATATATATTAAAATGTGTTTTCTTTTTATATCATGGTTGATGATACATCATACATGGGTGTGCAAGACATACACCAAACTATTTTAGATGGTGGTTAATATTTATTTAAGGTAATTACAAATTAGTGGAGCTTAGGTCATAAGCATGAAGCTTGTAGAAGCTTGTGGATGCTTTGACAAAGTCCACCAAATTTGTTTTACTTTAGATTTTTATTAACCTAACCATTTTGAATTAGCTATGATTATGTCTCTACATGAGTTAGTATATGATACTCACTCACCATGGTTAGCTCACTTACTTGATCATTATCCTCATCTCTTTCTTTTGTTCATCTTCTTCTTCTTTGTTCAAAAGAAAAGCTTGTTAGGGTTTGATCCAAAGTGAGAAAGATTGTGAGAAATAAAATTCTAAAGAGAACCCACTTCCTATTTCTCCATCCTCTACTAGAGTAGCACTTTAGTATAGGGTGTTTGCTTCACTAATTCTCTAGTTGGTGAAGTAGAAGCTTGAGTTGGCATCCCCTCGACGTGGATCATCTTCGGCCTCGAAGACTTCAAGCAAGGACGCACCTTTAGCCTCGTGAAGCCATGCAAGAGTCCGGGAGAACCACGATCACAGCGAAGGGACTTCAACAAGGAGCTTTAGAAGTGAAGGACCGATCTACAAAGGTTGTATTTCGTATTCACATAGTAGTAAATGTCTTTTACTAGCAAGCGAAACCCTAATTTTCTAGCAACGATCTTGTTTAGGGTTATTCGGCACGGCTAAAATTTGAAATGGGCATGGTTGATGCGTTGTAGAACCTTATTAGAGTGCCTAATAACCCTACAGTGGTATCAGAGCCTAGCTAGAGCATTAGGCGATGTGTTAACGAAGTTAAAACCCCGATCGAACCCGGAAACATCAAGATAACCCCCACTCTGTACATTTTTTAAAAACTGGGTTTTTTCTGAATTAAAAATACCTAAAAAAACAGCAGGGAATTCTATGGGTTACCATGAAAAAGGAGCCCCCAAATCCTCCACTTGGCCGCGGAACCGCGGTACTAAGCCACATGTCGCGGCGGTTCCGCGGCAATAAAATAGTTTTGGGGACGGTTCTTTATGCAGTAACATCCGTAGCTATTCCTTATATTTTCTGGGTATTTTTAAACTGACTCAAGTGTTGAGTGTTCTGGGGTTTATTTTGTATTCGTTGATTCGATCGGAATATTTAATTTCGTTATGTTTTCCGGATAATTTAGAAAGTATTAAAATGATCGAACGGATATCATTAACTCAATTTTTCCCGGCACGAAAAACATTCAAGTGTTGAATTTTTCTCGGGTTTAAATCTTTCGGAAAAACGTGCATGTAACGCGATGGACCCTCTAGAAGACAACAAACCTTAACTCGATTATGTGACCGTCTTGAAATGCCTTTTGAACCTTAGGGTTTGGGGCAGTATGGCGTGCCACTTGTGAGGCGTTGGCTTGACCCTTCTACGGCTGGACCGTTGCTACTGTGACGTATTCTGGAATTTTTGAACTCCGCTCAAGTGTTGAGCTATTTAGGAAATCTTGGGTATTTGATTATTTGATCGGAAAGTGTAATACTGTCTATTTATCTGGAATGTGATACAATATGTTGAATTCATATAGTTAGGCATGAAATGCGAAGTATGTGATATTTCGGATTTACGATGTCTAAAGAGAATATGGATTCCAAATGTTGCAGTTTTACACTTTCTTTTCTGCGACCGTAAGTGTAATATGTGATATCGCTAGTTTCGCTGCTATATGTCAACGACAATTGGGATGCGCACATTTACTTATGTTGATGACATGTGATGTTATGTGTTGCTGGATATGTTATATTTGATCGTTGCGTTTCTGAATAGCCGGGCTTTTTTTATGTGAGATGAGAGATTTTATTTTCATTCATGTAAATTAAATGTATGTAATATTCTTTTATTGGGGCACTTCCGGGATGAGGTTGATGTCACCATTTGTATATTATTTACTTTTCAGCACTAGGATAGACCCAATGAGGAGAGCACTAGTAACCGGGTTCTAGAGTCCAGTGGGAGACCAACTCGAGGAGTCGAGTCCGGGTCTCATAACTCTAGAATTGGAAGGGTTGCTTGCCGCTCTCGTAGGGTCTAGGGGTGTGGGTTTGGCTATTCATCGCGACCGTGGAATCCGTGTTTTATAGAGACTGAAAATAAAACACGGACGTCCTAGTATATCCAATGTTTCATATGTTTCTTTTGTTGCGATATCCGTGATGTGATCATTTGATATGTTGTGATAGATACTGTATATAGTATATATGATATATTATAGAGATGTTACTTATGTTTTACACCCGCACTAGCCCTGCCCTGCTCTGCCGTTACTTACCAAACCTAACGGTGCACGAGGGGACATCGAGGTGAATGCGGATGGTATAAGTGTACATCGTATTTATCTGTGATGTTTAGGTGAATTAAATGATGGGACTTCATTAATGTGATTAACGAAAGAAAAGAAACCTAAAAGATGTTGTAGAATCAAATTTTCAAGAAGGGTAGCTACAGTTTTTGCTTTGCATAGTGATATATATGATATATCCCGTACCTTATTCGATGAGGAAAGAGCCGAGATCCCTTCACTGGGAGTGACCTCTTTACCAAAACTGGCAGATGCTACAACACTCGGATTGTTTTTGATTGCTTTTAGAGTTTTGCTTTGCATAGTGATATATATGATATGTCCTGCACCTTATTCCATAAGGAAAGAGCCGAGATCCCTTCACCGGGAGTGACCTCTTTAGCAAAACTAATAAAAGCCTCAAAATCACTCCTTTTCAAAAATCACTCGATTCTACAACGATATCAAGTTCATTACGCAATAGGTTTTCAGAAAAACCTGTCGTAGCCCTCCGTCATTTCAGATAAGTCCTACTTAGTATTCATGCTACGTTTGTTGGCCCACGTCAAGGCGTAGTGTGCGGTAGCTAACTGGTATTTATCTTCTTATGTATATGATGCAGATTGGATTAGGGTAGTCATGCGACTTTGTTGGCCTACGTCAAGGGTCGTATGGGTGGGTTCAATTCAATCAAGAAATGACGGGTTGAACTTGACTAGTGCACTATGGTTTGTTGGCTTGCGTCAAGGTAATGGGACGCTAGGGGCAAAATATTATCGGGAATTTCAAGTGTTGAAATTTGCAATAAGATTGCATACCTTCTATGAGATAGTTAGATCCCGATACGCACTGCGAGTAATTGTTACTCCTGGGAGAGTTTTACACAGGACAGTTAGCCGATCAAGTAGGTGTGTAGAAAGGTGTCAACGGGATTACGCCTCTGGGAAAACGAGGTTTACTTTAATTAGGTCCGTGTGAAAGCACGGGGAACCTCTCTCAAAGTACCGACACTGGCCTGGCTGAAAGATTGGAGAAATTGTATGGTGTAATTAATCCCGGCTAGTCTTTCCTTTTAGGGTTTGTAAGAAGATTTGATAAAAACAGTGGGAGCCATCCTGATTAGACAAAATAATAACCAATCTGATCTTGCAAGAGCATACGCTAAAGTGTTTTCTTCTCTCTCTCTCCAGGTAGCGACCATATCATGCCTTAATAAAGATAATAATATGGATGTATTGACCGAACCCGCAAGTTATACTGTGCTGGGGAGCGTTGGTTCCGTTCATTCTTATAAAAGTTATAAGACTGAACAGGATATAGGGGAATACCAGGATTTCCATGCCACCCGATTGAAGAAAGTACATGTTAATGCATTTTCTTCGGGTGTGTTCCTTACAGAGAACTGTTTCTCCATTTGCTCTACGTCCTGGGTATTAGATACCGGGTCAGGATTCATATATGTAATCAGTTACATGGGCTTAAGAAAGGTAGAGAACTTGGAGAAGGTGATAAAGACATAAGAGTTGGAAATGGTGTAATTGTTGCACCTAGAACCGTCGGGGAATATCACCTTGTATTGCCAACTGGTAATACATTGATTCTGAACGAATGCTATTACATGCCGAACCTGATATTCAACATTATATCGGTTTCTTTGTTGAGTAAAGAAGGATATAATTTTGTATTACAGGATAATGTAATGAACATTTTCCTAAACCAAAAGTTGGTTGGATCAGGCACGTTGTGCAATGGCATTTATGTTCTAAATCAATCAACAGTTCTGAGCATAACAAACACACACAAGAGGAAGAGTTCAGAACTGAACGAATCCTTCTTGTGGCATTGTAGACTGGGTCACATCAATGCCACACGACTAGCTAACTTGCATAAGGATGGATATTTGAATCCGTTTGAATTTTCATCTTATGACACTTGCCAGTCATGTCTCAAAGGCAAGATGACCAAAACTCCGTTTACAGGACACGGACAAAGAGTTGCGGAACTCTTGGGACTGGTACATAGTGATGTATGCGGCCCCATGTCTACACATGCCAGGAATGGTTCTTCATACTTCATTATATTCACTGACTATCTCTCAAGGTTCGGATATGTGTTTCTGATGAAACACAAATCAGAAGCTTTTGAGAAATTTAAAGAATATAAACAACAAGTTGAGAACCAAACCGGAAAAAGTATTAAAATCCTTCGATCTGATCGAGGAGGTGAATACTTGAGCAATGAATTCCTGGACTTCCTAAAAGAGAATGGGATTCTCTCTCAGCTAACTCCTCCATATACACCACAGCACAACGGTGTATCGGAACGGTGGAACCGCACCCTATTAGATATAGTGCGCTCTATGATGAGCACAGCTGAGTTACCTATTTCATTCGGGTATGCACTGGAAACAGCTACAGACCTATTGAATATGGTTCCTACAAAACCTGTGCCAACCACTCCATATAAGATATGGAAAGGAAAGAGACCATGTCTTAATTATGTTAAGATATGGGGTTGTCCGGCCTATGTAAAAACGCAAAATCCGGACAAACTCGCGGCAAGGACCATTCTGTGTAAGTTTATTGGATATCCCAAACATTCGTGCGGGTATATCTTCTACAACACCGAGGAATAAAAGATGTTTGTTTCTCAACATGCCACCTTTTTAGAAAAGGAATTTTTTGAAAAAGAGATTAGTGGCAAGGAGGTAGAACTGGAAGAGGTTCCAGCAATACAGACTACGACAGAAAATTTGGTTGAACCGGAGGATTCGGTAGTTCCCAACGAACCTCACCCTCTCCGCCGATCTAGTAGGGTTCCTCACCCACCTGAGAGATACTACGGTTTTCTCATGGATGGTAGGAGCGAGGATTGCATCCTGGTTGATGATGACCCAACTAGCATCGAGCAGGCCATCACGAGTGGGGACTCGGTGAAATGGCTGGATGCAATGCGGTCTGAGATGGAATCCATGTACACAAACAATGTATGGACTTTGGAAGATGCTCCTCAAGGAGTAAAACCCATTGGGAGCAAGTGGATCTTCAAGAAAAAATTTGGTGTAGATGGGAAAGTGGAGACTTTCAAAGCTTGACTTGTTGCAAAGGGTTTTCGTCAAAGACCAGGTGTGGACTATGACGAAACCTTTTCTCCAGTGGCTATGCTTAAATCCATCCGGATCATGCTTGCCATTGCTGCATATCATGACTACGAAATCTGGCAAATGGATGTTAAGACCGCCTTTCTAAACGGTAATTTAGAAGAGTGCGTGTACATGACTCAGCCAGAGGGCTTCGTAGATAGTGGGAGCAGCGGGAAGGTGTGCAAGCTGCTTAAATCCATTTAGCAAGCATCGCGGAGTTTGAACATCTGCTTTGACGTCGTTATCAAAGAGTTTGATTTCGTCAAAAACGTAGATGAACCTTGTATCTACAAGAAGGTGGCAGAGAGTAAGGTTGTCTTCCTCGTATTGTTCGTAGATGACATACTCTTGATAGGAAATGACATTCCTATGCTGCAATCGGTCAAGCTCTTCTGATCACAAAGATTCTCAATGAAAGATCTTGGTGATGCCTCCTGCATATTGGGAATTATGATCTATGGAGATAGATCTAAAAGGATATTGGGATTGTCCCAATCCAGGTACATTGACACCATACTAAAGAGGTTTAGTATGGAAGATCCAAGCGTGGGAACTTACCCACGATCTCTGGAGTCACTCTCTCCAAAGAGATGTCTCCCAAGACTGATTTGGAGAGAGCTCGCATGCAAGGGATACCCTATGCTTCGGCTGTAGGCTTTATCATGTACGCGATGCTATGTACCAGACCCGATGTAGCATACTCACTAAGTGTAGTGAGTAGGTATCAAGCTGATCCTGGAGAGAGTTACTGGACAGCTGTGAAGAGCATTCTCAAGTACTTACGACGGACTAAAGGGATGCTCTTGGTGTATGGTAACGAAGAACTCCAAGTGGAGTCCTTTACTGATTCGAGCTTCCAGAGTGATAAAGACGACTCTAAGTCGCACTCGGGATTTGTCTTTACCCTTTACAGAGGGGCGGTTAGCTGGAAGAGTTCCAAGCAGGAAACCGTGGCAGACTCGACGATGGAAGCTGATTACATCGCTGCCAACAATGCTGCCAAAGAGGTTGTCTGGATCAAGAAGTTCATTACTGAACTTGGAGTGGTTCCATCCATTGAGCATCCAATACCTTTGTATTGCGATAACAATAGAGCGGTGGTTTTAGCCAAGGAACCCAGGTCCCATCAGCGATCCAGGCATATTCTGAGGCGGTATCACCTGATCCGGGAGATAGTCGATCGTCGGGAGATCGAGGTCAGGAGGGTTGACATGAAGAACAACACAGCGGATCCACTCACGAAGGCCATTCCCCAGATACAGTTTGAGAAACTCTTCAGGATGCTTGGTATGCGATACTACAGCAGCTGGGCCTAGTGCAAGTGGGAGATTGTTAGTTTTATGTATGCCCTAGAGGCCAGTATTGTACAGATGATGTATATTATATTGGATGCTTGGACATATATAGAGAGGACTTTCTTGCTCGACATGATAGTATGCTATCTGGTTGCTCTTTATCTTAACATGTATACTTGTTTCTTTATACTGTCATATAGTTATATGTTGGTAAAGCCCTTAGGATGTGTACTTGACTACCTGGACTATGATGCTGATCATACTAGTGGGGACATGGTAGTCCGAAAGTGCATCCTTCAAGGTCCCTAGTCGTGGGTGTATCGAGACGGGGCATCGATATACCAGTGTAGACTAGCATATACACTTCTCGACCCTTGAGATGGGCGATGGATGATCCCATATCCGTTGGTGTTTGACATCAGAGATGGTATACGGGTGCTCAGTGGAGACTGGGTACACTGGACGGACTCGCCGAGAACACCCAGATGGTATTATACCTTACGTCAGATGGCAGTTCTCTGGTGACACTTGTGCAGGTTAGTCTGTAGACCCAAGATCGTCATAGAGTCTTGTGTGATTCCCACTATGCTTTGATTTCCACCTTACCACGTCCATGAGGGCGTACAAAATGGTGGTTTTTGGGTACAGTCCCGAGTCACATGGAGGCAATGAGCGATAGGAGGAGTTTCGTCTCTCCCGGTATTGGGGGTTGATGTTGCACAACGCTCGATTGGCCGTAACAGGGAAGTGCCTGGCCAGGGATGATTTAGAGATTTACTGGTAAGTGTTACCAGTAGTTTCTCGACTCGTTATGAGCCTCACATCGGCACGACTTATCGGTTATTGGGGTCTGACGATTACCACCCGTAGACTTGATATGCGACATATCAGACGAGGAGACCGGACTGTACTGGAAGTGTTACCGACAGGCTTTTATAGGAGTTGGAGCGGGCTTGCTTGCTGATCTTCTGATCGCTCAATACCCGGGTAGCCGTTACGTCCAGCTAGTACCGCTGACGGCTTATGGGTGATTGATGTGATCATCACCTACTGCCGGCGTATTAACGAGTCTTTAGAGTCCTACATAGAGGTTTTACTGGCTCAGGCAAAACAAAATAGGAGCACGTATGTGATATGTGCGGGACCGAGAATAATGCGTGTATGTGATACCGTATTCTATTCTAATGACTTTATGTATTGGTCGGATATATATGATATAGCCGGGTTATCGAATCAAGTGTTGATTCGATAAGTCGATATAATGCATGTTAGTCGGTTATATGAGATATGACTGGATTATTAAGTCAAGTGTTGATTTAATAATATAGTGTATAATTGTATATTAGATATACTAGTTTACATTAAATAACACTTGTTCACTTAAGGATTTTTTCTCACATGTGCACAACTTTAATATATATATGTGATATATATTAAAATGTGTTTTCTTTTTGTATCATGGTTGATGATACATCATACATGGGTGTGCAAGACATACACCATACTATTTTAGATGGTGGTTAATATTTATTTAAGGTAATTACAAATTAGTGGAGCTTAGGTCATAAGCATGAAGCTTGTAGAAGCTTGTGGATGCTTTGACAAAGTACACCAAATTTGTTTTACTTTAGATTTTTATTAACCTAACCATTTTGAATTAGCTATGGTTATGTCTCTACATGAGTTAGTATATGATACTCACTCACCATGGTTAGCTCACTTACTTGATCATTATCCTCATCTCTTTCTTTTGTTCATCTTCTTCTTCTTTGTTCAAAAGAAAAGCTTGCCAGGGTTTGATCCAAAGTGAGAAAGATTGTGAGAAATAAAATTCTAAAGAGAACCCACTTCCTACTTCTCCATCCTCTACTAGACTAGCACTTTAGTATAGGGTGTTTGCTTCACTAATTCTCTAGTTGGTGAAGTAGAAGCTTGAGTTGGCATCCCCTCGATGTAGATCATCTTTGGCCTCGAAGACTTCAAGCAAGGACGCACCTTTAGCCTCGTGAAGCCATGCAAGAGTCCGGGAGAACCACGATCGTAGCGAAGGGACTTCAACAAGGAGCTTTAGAAGTGAAGGACCGATCTACAAAGGTAGTATTTCGTATTCACTTAGTAGTAAATATCTTTTACTAGCAAGCGAAACCCTAATTTTCTAGCAACGATCTTGTTTAGGGTTATTCGGCACGGCTAAAATTTGAAACGGGCATGGTTGATGCGTTGTTGAACCTTATTAGAGTGCCTAGTAACCTTAAAATTACAGCCTTTGTAGATCCTGTCCTTCACTTCTTAAGCTCCGTGTTGAGGTTGTTGGAGATAGTGCCCTCAGAGTCAATTATTAGGTCACAGGTACGTGATTGTAATGATTGAGGGAGGACCTATCCTGGTAGGACAGTCTTACTCGAGATGATAGTATGCTATCTGGTTTACCTTTATCATCGTGTACTGCTTTAGGTGACCTGACACGTCGCTATTACACGTTGATAGAGCCCCTAGGATTCTTGCTTGACCACCAGCAGTATGAGGGCGATCATATAAGTGGGAGCTGGGGGTCTATAAGCTTATCCTTAAAAGGTCCCTAGTCGTGGGAGTTTCGAGACTGGGCATCGATACTCCATTAGTAGACTAGTGTATACAGTCGAGACCCCGACGAGGGGCGGTGGCCGGTCTCACAAGCCACTGGTGTCAGTTGGATCACCTAAGATGTATACAGGTGCTCATTTGGTTATGAGTACACCGGACAGGACTCGCCGGGAACATGCTAGTTGGTCATATACCAGACGTCAGATGGCAGTTCCCTGGTGACATGTGTGCAGGTTAGTTCATCGACCTGGGGATCGTCATTTGTCTCGTGTGAGTTCCCACTGTACTTTGATTACTACCCTACCACGGCTCAAAGGAGTCGTGCAAACAGGTTTTAGTTGGGTACAGTCCCGAGCCACATGGAGGCAGTGAGCGTATCTTCAGGGGTTCGTCTCTCCCGGTATTGGGGGTGAGGTCGTGCTGTGTCTAGGAGAGCCATTACACAAAGTCCTTGGCCAAGGCAAGGAGATTTACTGGTAGGTATTCCAGTAGTATCTCAGGGTGTTCTGGGCTACACTCCGACACGACTTGTACCGCTTTTGGGGGTCTGACTTTTACCAACCCCCTAGGCCCGCCATGCGATACTCATAGACGAACGGACCGGACTGTACGGATATTGTCACTGACAGGCTCAGTAGGGTTGTCAGGCTGAGTTCGCTCACAGACATCCCTTTTAGTCAGTACCTGGTAGCCCGTTACGTATTGGCTTATACCTCTGACGTGCTAGTGGTTAAATCCACAACCAAGGTGTTGATGAGTCTTTAGAGTCCCCCACATTTCAGTTACTCAGCTTTCGGGCGAAAGGTTGTAGAGGCCGTATGGAGATATGGCAAGGTCCGATCAGATACGTGCGGTATTGCACGGATCAGGATCGGACAGTCTGTACTATAGGCCGTATGGATATATGGCAGGGTTCGATCAGATACGTGCGGTATTGCACGGATCAGGATCGAACAGACATTACTGGCCGGTTTTGGTATAAGCCGGATCCTGGTATAGTACAGTGTAGATTTTGTCTCATTGCATTTGTATTTCGGTCGGAATACAAATGCGGGTGTGTATGCACAGTATCGGGGTTTTCCTGTAATTTATTACGGGACCAGTTTTCTGGAGTTGCCAGTTTGCTTTCCGTTTCGGCCGATTTCCATTGTTCCGTTCATTGGCCGAAGATTGGTGGAGGAGGGCTTATTTGCATTGTTGCAAATAAGCAATTGTGGAGGGGGTCTTTGCATATTTATTTGTGTCATGATGGTTTTCATGATGAGCACCATTCCTTGACCTTGACCTCTTCATGATGGCTTGACTTTTTGAAGTCATCATGCTTGATGATTGTTGATGATGGGAGATGGTATGGTTGTTGAGTGAGGATCTTTTTGGTGATCATTTCCTTTTTGCATGATAGCCTTCTCTCTCTCTCCCTTTTTTTTTGGATTATGAGAATGGCTCCCTCTTTTGTTACACACTTGACTCTCTCATTCTCATTCTCTCCTCCCCCTCTAGTTATGGCCGGCCAAGCTTGGAGGAGGGGTTGCCCATTTTTGTAGTGGGGATTTTTGCTCTCTTGATGTTAGAAAAATCCCCAAGTTCCTCCACATTGTTCTTGTATCATCCCTCCACCTAAAATGGCATCTCCATGAACCCCAAAGTGAGACTTGAGGACTACATATTCTACAGCGAACCTTGGGCACGTCGAGTAGCCGGCTTCGTGCCCGAGTTGCCTCGGCATTGAGGTGGGAGCCCGTAAACAAAGTAGGCGATGTGGTGCACTTCCGGCGACAAGGAGGAGACGGGACTTTTCCGCAGGAGATCGGGACCATGACGAGAAGACCGGAGGACTTGGATCGTCGGTATATCTCTATTCCCTTTCTTGTTGGTAGCTAGGACTAGTTAATGGTTCGATCCGGGTATTAGTGCGCGGCGGTTTGCCAGTTCAAGAAAAATTAAAGTTTATCACCGCTTCCGCTTTTGGCCGTCTGATTGACGGCCGGGGCGCCGCCGTGCACTTACAGTGGTATCAGAGACTCGCCATTAACTTAGTCTAGCTTGGTGTAGTGTGTTTTTCTGTTTCGATCGATCGAATGTTCCAAAACTACATTTTTCTTAGCATCAGTTTTCTGTTGAAAATTTTTGGTGTCGAAAAATTTTTCAGGTTGTAAAATATTGATGTACTGGAAAATCTAAGAGCTCTGTAAAAATTCGACGAAGTAACTCCACAGTGGGAGCGCGGAACCGCCGCGAAAACCCCCTTCCCGCCGCCCTTCGGCCGCACACTGTGGAGATCACTTCACCAATTTTTTACAGAGGCCTTCTGGGCTTAAAATATGGGTTTTGGAATATTAAAATTGGGCCCAGGATTTCTGTGAGTGCTACAGTTTTGATTGGGGGCCCACTTGTTAATTTTTGATCGATCGGATATTTTAAACACATTTTTCACAGTATTTACATTATATCTGCGACCGTGAATGTCACTCGATCGGTAAATCCTGTCTAACTGCTATAGCCCGGTTAGACGGATTTGCGAACGTGATTTTCACGTTGATGTTCTATGTTTATGCTGTGATGTTGCGGATCGGTCGTGGGGATAGCCTGTATGCAATGCTAGTACAGTTTTGTTGTATTATGTACATTTGATTTTGCGGGGCGAGCGTCCGACATGTGGACTGCCGTCACTGCCTGATTGTATTATTATTTTGGGGCACGACCTGGTTGCGGTCGATGTACCCGGTGTATGTATATTTTACTTTCGGTACTAGGATTGCCCCGCGGAGGGGTGCACGGATAGCCGGGTTCTAGAGGGCAACAAGCCCGCATCTCATGGCATTGGGACGGAGGGGGCTTCACTCTAGGATTGGCGGGCTATTCGCCGCACTCGTAGGGGGTACAGGTTGACCCAGGAGGGGTGCCCAAGTTACCGGATTCCGTGAAGTGCTGGGTGGTCCATTCACGTTGCTGAAGGGGGCTGCCTCGCTTCAGGTTTTGGCGGGTAACTTGCCGCGCCCGTAGGGGTCTAGGATTTCATTGCACAGGCTATCCACACGACCAGGGGAACGTCGGGTTTCAGTAGTGGCTCTGTGAAACCCGGGGATCCCAGATATCTGTATTGTTTCTGTGATGCTGTTCATTCTCTGTGATGTTGCATTTCTTTCACGCCTTGAGCGAAATATAATATATTGGTATATATATTAGTAGATGTTGTATATGTTTTTCATCCACGCTAGTCCAGTCCCCGCTCTGTCGTTAGTTAGCTAACCTAACGGGTAATGACGGGACCCAGTGGCGAATGCGGATGGCATATACGTACATCAGTATATTTTCGTTCTTTTTGGTGTGATCAATTGATGGGACTGCATTGATTCGGATCAATGCAAGTTAAAAACAAACCTAATCTGATGTTGTTGGAACACTTTTCAAAAAGCTGTTATTGCAAGGACGTTCACTTTTGTTTTGCATCGTGGTATTCAGTTGGAATATCCTGCTCCTCAGTCGACGAGGCAAGGGCCGAGATCCCTTCACCGGGAGTGACCCCTTGGACAGAAGTTTGCGTCAGGGCATTAACTTCACTATAGCCGATTACTTTTGCTTTGCATCGCGGTATTCATTTGGAATATCCTGCACCCCATTCTACGGGGAAAGAGCCGAGATCCCTTCACCGGGAGTGACCTCTTTAGCAACGGTTTTCGTCACTATATTTTTAAAAGCTATCCGTTCCTTCGACGATATCAAGTTCATTACGTTAAAGGTTTTCGCCAGAAACCATTCGTAGCCCTCCGTCATTTCATATGGGTAGTCAATAGTATTCAAGCTGTGTATGTTGGCCAAAGTCAAGGCACAGTGTTTGGTAGCTGTTGGTTATTCATATGCAGCATAGATAGATGCGTTGGTTTGGGACAGTCGTGCTGCCATTTTGGCCAAAGTCAAGGGTATGTACGGGTGGATTCAAATTAACCTGGAGAATGACGGGCAGAACTTGACATGTGACTTATGATATGTTGGCCAAAGTCAAGGTCATAAGAGCATGGGGCAGAAATCACATCGGGAGTTTCAAAAGAACTGAAACTTGCCAGATATGCGCATACCTTCTGGAGTGTGATAGCGTGAGCGGATTCCGTCACGTTATCATGCAATGATAGTTGGATCCCGATTCCCACTGATGAGTTAGTTTACTCCTCGGGTGACCCCGACTAATTCTTCTTTCAGGTTTGGAGGAGAATTTGAGGTACAGTGGGAGGATTCCAGATTAGATAAATTGGTAACCATTCTGATCTAGGTTAGAGTGCACGCTGAGTGTTTCTTTTCTCTCTCTCTCTGGCAGCGACCATTTGACCCGACCCTAAGACTTTGACTCAGTGACCAAGTTGACCGAACCTTCTTTAACACCGGCTTTTGGATTGTCAGAGTTGCAAACCTCATTGCCACTCCTACTTTTACCCTTTTCTCCAGGACACCCCGTTTTACTACGAACGTCCACTTCCATTGGACAAAACCATCGTATGGTTAGATACGAACTCGAAAGAATTTATTCGAGGATGGTTTCCGGTTCTGGAGAAAACGGATAGGATTATTCAGTTGTCTTTTCCTTTTACCCTCTCTCAGGTTACGAGTACTCCTTGGTTTAGGGGTAGTACACCTATTACGCAAATTGGATTGTCTTCTTCCAAACCTTAGGCTGGTGCCGACCGGTAGGGAATGAAGAAAACCAATTAGCATAACGATGGTGTGCAGAAGGTATTAAGTTCAGACAAAGCAAGGGATTAGTAAGAGGCCAAAGTAAATTGCAACAGATATTCACGACCAAACCAAATATTTCGTTACCACTCCCACATCACCTTTGTATTTCTCCAGGACACTCCGTATCACTACGAAGATCCACAGTTTATTTGGATACTCCATCGTATGGTTATATACGAACTCGAATGGAACTTGTTCCAGTTCGGGGATGGATTCTGGTTCAGGAGAAATAGGAATAAGGTTTATTCGGTTGTCTTTTATCTTCACCCTCTCTCATTGCGAGTGTTCCTAGGATTGGGACAGTACACCCATTATGCTTATTGGATAGTCTTCCTCCAAACCATAGGCTGGTGCCGAACGGTAGGGAAGGAAGAAAACCATTTGGCCTAAAAGGGCGTGCAGAAGGTAAAGACTAAAGACATATGAAGGGATTTGGAGAGGTGGCAAAGAACTATACGGTTACAGTCGTGAATCTGGAAGAGGCATTACTAGGAATATCAGAATACCCCATCGGAACATTTTAATGTTTCAGTTTCACTGTGTAATGTTAAAGGAAAACTGATTTCCCGATTAGATACTTACTCCAGGGTATGTATTTACCAGGTACGATTCTCACATCTGTATGGTTTTACAGATGATGAGTGGGAGTAAGTTATTGGGAATTGGGTGATTATCCTCATTATATCGGGATTCGTTGTAATCGGTGATATTTGAGGAAATCACCTGGGCTGTTTGCCGGTCGGCAAATATTTGGTTTTGAATATCCGCTGTTATGCACCAATTTCAAATTGATATATCTGTACGTCTATTTTCATAGAGTGAGATATACCTTTCTGAAATTATGTCTACGACATTTACCTATATCAGTGGATGGTTAGGTAAGGAGCATTAAACAGCGGTGTAATTCTTCTTAACCATAAGTACAGTTTTCAACCTACGACACACAGTGAATGAGTTATCAGACTCAAGGGACTTATACAAAGGATTGTATGTTGTCCAGGGTCCATCAGGACAGAGGGCTTGGTCCTCGTACTATATTCGGTTTACTTATGACTTCTCTAGTTTTTAGACAGGTGTTTCGCAGAAACACAGGGTCCAAATTTTGAGAAGTTATAGGTATTTGAATAGAGTAGAGAACCAGGTATAGCAAGTATCGGGATTCTTCAAAGAGATCGAAGATGTAGATACTTGTGTATGGTATTCAGTTGATAGTAATGATAAAGAGATCTTGCTTCTCTTTCAGGTTACTCATAATTGGAAGTATTCCTAAGTTGAGTAACGCTGATCGGTCTCCTTCCATTTAGTTGACATGCGCTGGGGACAGCTGCATGATTTGAATCTGGTTCAATTAAATCAGTGCCTCTGTTTCTATATTGGGTATAGAACGGTTCATATCTTAACGATGTTAAGGTACGGGGAGTTGTCCGGTTTATGATTAAAACCAGACACTGGACAACTCAAGGCACGTTTCTGTAATGGCTGTTTGTGGGTTGACCCAGGCTATGACGAGGGTTGACTTTCTACCATCTGGATGAACAATAGCGATATTGTTCTAGACTCGCCACAGTTTTATTAAAGATGGATTTTTTCAGAAAACAGTAGTGGGAGTATGGTAGAACTGGAAGTGATTCCAGAACCACAAACGATTACTGAAGATTTGATAAGGAACCTAAAGATTCAATCTGGATTGACATTCCATTGGCCACTCCGCAGATAAGGTGGGTAACTTCAGGCACCCGAGAGGCACTACGGTAGCCTCAAGGACGGTGACAGGGAAGTTCTTGTTTACCCACAATTGCCATTGCTGTTGTTCCAGGTTACGAGACCCGGCGGGAGGATGAGTATAGCGTCGTTCTAAACTAGTTTTAGAAGTGTACGTCTATATGACTCTGCCAGAGGGTTGTCATAGTCAGTGGGAGCAGCGGAAGCATTGGTGGACAGGTTGCTTATGTCTATTTATAGACTAGAGCAGATGTAGCGGAGATAGATCATCTATTTCTGACGTCACAGTCATGGGTTTGACTTCATCAGAATAGGGGATGGATCTGTTGAGAAGGTAGTAGGGTGTGATATCCTGGTATTTGGATGATATACACAGAGTAGGAAAGGAAACTCCTACACTACGATCGGTTATACTTTGGTCGTCACACAGTTGTTTCTCCACAAAGGAAATGGATTTTATATCAGACATACTGGTTACTAGATCTATGGTCTTAGATCTAGATTTGGGTGGTTTCCCAATCAGGGTACTTGACAGCATTCTAAGAGTATTTAGGATGGACGACTCCTGGCACGGTAGTGTACCTGCAGATAATGGAGTCACCCTCTCCAAAGGTGTCTTACAGACTAAAGGGGAGAGGGACGTGCATGATTGGCAGATCACTTGCTCAGGCAATTGAGTCAATCATGAGATGTCAAGTACCACACCAGATGTTGTTCTTGCACTAGATGCAATAAGTTGACATTAATCCAATCCTGGAGAAACGGTCGGAAGCAGTTTTAGAACATAAGTAGATGTTCTAGGGATATGATAACGACAGCCTTATTCAGGAGACAGTTATCATTCCAGGCTTCCAAGGTGACTTGGACGACAAGGAGGTTGTCAGAGTTATAGTTTTCCTTCTGATGAGGGGCAGTATTTTGGACAGGTGGTCCAAGGCAATACTGAGGGTGGCATGGCGCAGAACACTGATTAAGTTCAGTTGACGATACAGTCTAAGAAGTTTGGATTTGGAGTTCATTTATGAGCTATGTCCCATCAGACATCCAGACATATTCTGAGACAGGTATTGCTCTTTTCGGGAGATGGCTTTCTCCGCGAACTTGAGATATAGAGAGACATAGAAAGAAACAACTAAGCGGATCCACTCACTGAGGCTATTCCTCGAACGCAATAGTTCCGTAAACGAGCTTTGTGAGACTGACTAGTAGAGGAGTTGGATGTTCGGTATCACACGGGCTGTGAGTTTGCGACATCGCAATAATTAGCCTTGAGTGCAAGTGGGAGATTGTTGGAGATAATGCCCTCAGAGTCAATTATTAGGTCACAGGTACGTGATTGTAATGATTGAGGGAGGACCTATCCCGGTAGGACAGTCTTACTCGAGATGATAGTATGCTATCTGGTTTACCTTTATCATCGTGTACTGCTTTAGGTGACCTGACACGTCGCTATTACACGTTGATAGAGCCCCTAGGATTCTTGCTTGACCACCAGCAGTATGAGGGCGATCATATAAGTGGGAGCTGGGGGTCTATAAGCTTATCCTTAAAAGGTCCCTAGTCGTGGGAGTTTCGAGACTGGGCATCGATACTCCATTAGTAGACTAGTGTATACAGTCGAGACCCCGACGAGGGGCGGTGGCCGGTCTCACAAGCCACTGGTGTCAGTTGGATCACCTAAGATGTATACAGGTGCTCATTTGGTTATGAGTACACCGGACAGGACTCGCCGGGAACATGCTAGTTGGTCATATACCAGACGTCAGATGGCAGTTCCCTGGTGACATGTGTGCAGGTTAGTTCATCGACCTGGGGATCGTCATTTGTCTCGTGTGAGTTCCCACTGTACTTTGATTACTACCCTACCACGGCTCAAAGGAGTCGTGCAAACAGGTTTTAGTTGGGTACAGTCCCGAGCCACATGGAGGCAGTGAGCGTATCTTCAGGGGTTCGTCTCTCCCGGTATTGGGGGTGAGGTCGTGCTGTGTCTAGGAGAGCCATTACACAAAGTCCTTGGCCAAGGCAAGGAGATTTACTGGTAGGTATTCCAGTAGTATCTCAGGGTGTTCTGGGCTACACTCCGACACGACTTGTACCGCTTTTGGGGGTCTGACTTTTACCAACCCCCTAGGCCCGCCATGCGATACTCATAGACGAACGGACCGGACTGTACGGATATTGTCACTGACAGGCTCAGTAGGGTTGTCAGGCTGAGTTCGCTCACAGACATCCCTTTTAGTCAGTACCTGGTAGCCCGTTACGTATTGGCTTATACCTCTGACGTGCTAGTGGTTAAATCCACAACCAAGGTGTTGATGAGTCTTTAGAGTCCCCCACATTTCAGTTACTCAGCTTTCGGGCGAAAGGTTGTAGAGGCCGTATGGAGATATGGCAAGGTCCGATCAGATACGTGCGGTATTGCACGGATCAGGATCGGACAGTCTGTACTATAGGCCGTATGGATATATGGCAGGGTTCGATCAGATACGTGCGGTATTGCACGGATCAGGATCGAACAGACATTACTGGCCGGTTTTGGTATAAGCCGGATCCTGGTATAGTACAGTGTAGATTTTGTCTCATTGCATTTGTATTTCGGTCGGAATACAAATGCGGGTGTGTATGCACAGTATCGGGGTTTTCCTGTAATTTATTACGGGACCAGTTTTCTGGAGTTGCCAGTTTGCTTTCCGTTTCGGCCGATTTCCATTGTTCCGTTCATTGGCCGAAGATTGGTGGAGGAGGGCTTATTTGCATTGTTGCAAATAAGCAATTGTGGAGGGGGTCTTTGCATATTTATTTGTGTCATGATGGTTTTCATGATGAGCACCATTCCTTGACCTTGACCTCTTCATGATGGCTTGACTTTTTGAAGTCATCATGCTTGATGATTGTTGATGATGGGAGATGGTATGGTTGTTGAGTGAGGATCTTTTTGGTGATCATTTCCTTTTTGCATGATAGCCTTCTCTCTCTCTCCCTTTTTTTTTGGATTATGAGAATGGCTCCCTCTTTTGTTACACACTTGACTCTCTCATTCTCATTCTCTCCTCCCCCTCTAGTTATGGCCGGCCAAGCTTGGAGGAGGGGTTGCCCATTTTTGTAGTGGGGATTTTTGCTCTCTTGATGTTAGAAAAATCCCCAAGTTCCTCCACATTGTTCTTGTATCATCCCTCCACCTAAAATGGCATCTCCATGAACCCCAAAGTGAGACTTGAGGACTACATATTCTACAGCGAACCTTGGGCACGTCGAGTAGCCGGCTTCGTGCCCGAGTTGCCTCGGCATTGAGGTGGGAGCCCGTAAACAAAGTAGGCGATGTGGTGCACTTCCGGCGACAAGGAGGAGACGGGACTTTTCCGCAGGAGATCGGGACCATGACGAGAAGACCGGAGGACTTGGATCGTCGGTATATCTCTATTCCCTTTCTTGTTGGTAGCTAGGACTAGTTAATGGTTCGATCCGGGTATTAGTGCGCGGCGGTTTGCCAGTTCAAGAAAAATTAAAGTTTATCACCGCTTCCGCTTTTGGCCGTCTGATTGACGGCCGGGGCGCCGCCGTGCACTTACAGAGGTCCCTTCGCTGCTATCATCAAGTTCCGGACTCTCGAGAGGCTGCACGAAGAGAAAGATGCAAGCTTGCTTCCGATCTTCGATAACAAAGATGATCTACCTTGAAGTTTCATTAACACAAGCTCTCACTCATTAAATGAAGTGAACACCCTCATCTAAATGGCAAGGATAGATGAGGATGATAAAGTAGGAATTTAGCTCTCTTTTGTTTTCAATTACTCACTCATAATCATCACTTTGCAAAAAGCTAGAAAACTTTTTCCAAGGAAGAAGAAGAAGAAGATGAATAGTGATCAATCCTTTTGTGATGAATAATGAATTGTGTTTATAATTACTTATGCAACCATGGTTAAAGATGATAGGCTAACCATTGTAGTGTTGGAGATAGTGCCCTCAAAGTCAATTATTGGATCGCAGGTACGCGATTGCAATGATTGAGGCAGGACCTATACCGATATGACAGTCTTGCTCGAGATGATAGTTTGCTATCTGGTTTGTCTTTATCATCGTATACATACTTTAGTTCACTATTGCATGATGATAGAGCCCATAGAATTCTTGCTTGACTACCAGCAATATGATGGCGATCATATACGTGGGAGCTGGGGTCTACAAGCACATCCTTAAAGTGTCCCTAGTCGTGGTAGTTTCGAGACAGGGCATCGATACTCCAGAGTAGACTAGTGTATACAGTCGAGACCCCGACGAGAGGCGGTGGCCGGTCTCACAAGCCACTGGTGTCGGTTGGATCACCTAAGATGTATACATGTGCTCATAGGGTTATGAGTACACCGGACAGGACTCGCCGGGAACATACTAGTTGGTATTATACATATCGTCAGATAGCAGTTCCCTGGTGACTTGTGTACAGGTTAGTTCATCCACCTGAGGTCGTCATTTGTCTTGTGTGAGTTCCCACTGTGCTTTGATTTCTACCCTACCACGGCTCAAAGGAGACGTGCAAACAGGTCTTTTTTGGGTACAGTCCCGAGCCACATGGAGGCAATTGAGCGGATCGGCAGGGGATTCGTCTCTCCCGATATTGGGGGTGAGATCGCGCTGTGTCTAGGAGAGCCATTACACAAAGCCCTCGGCCGGGGCAGGAGATTTACTGGTAGGTACTCCAGTAGTATCTCACGGTGTTCTGGGCCACTCTCTAACACGACCTATACCGGTATCGGGGATCTGTCGTTACTAGCCCCCTAGGCTGATATGCGATACTCATAGATGAACGGACCGAACTGTATGTATATTGTCACTGTTAGGCTCAGTAGGGTTTCTGGATGAGTTCGCTCGTCAGCTTCCCTTCCAATCAATACATAGGAAACCGTTACGTACAGCTTGTACCTCTGACGTGCTAGTGGTTATACCCAGAGCTAGTGTGTTGATGAGTCATTAGAGTCCCCCACAGACACTTTCCCATGTTCGGGCGAAACGTTGTAGAGGCCGTATGGTTTTATGGCAGGGTTCGGAAAATTGCACGTGTCATTTTTCGGGCAGATAATACTAGTCGGCACTGGTTTAAGTCAGATCCGAGTATTATACTTAGTAGATATAATATCATTGTCTCAGTTGTATTTATATTCGGTCGCAATACAAATACGGATATGTTTATACTGATACGGGGTTATCCTGAAATCTGTTTCGGGATCACATTTGGAAGTTGCCAGTTTCCAGTTTTCTATCACCTGTATTTAACATTCGGTTAAATGCGGATTTATCTTTTCTTCCATGGGTGAGTCATGAGGGTGAGTCATGAGTGAGGAAGCTTCTTGGTTGATGACTTGGTTTGTGACTCACTTGATTGCATTAAATGTGTTCATACTAGGTGTTATATGACTCATGCTTTCATTAATGTTATGATAAGTATTGTGCCTGTTATTCTTACCATCCCTCATCCTACACTCACCCCCCTTTCCTATATAGTGGTTGGCCCCCTCTCTAAGTTGGGTGGTGGTTCATTTTGTATAAAAAGAAGATGATAGTTTTTGTTCGTAAAAGGATATATCCTCATTTCTCATTCCACCCGATCCAAAAAGGCAACTTCATTAACCGTTCGTCTATGGTTTTGGACGTAACGAGACAAAGTGTTCTACTCATTCCCTACATCAATCTTGGTCATCTCTTTTAGTAAACTTGATGATCGAGTTGCCTCGGTTCAGAGACGGGAGCCCGTTCAAAGATCCGTCGACGTGGTGCCACCTGGACAAGAACATCGGAGTTCCAGAAGATTGAAGCAGCCGCAACAAAGCGTGGGATGATGGTTGAAGACCGAAGGACTCGGATCGTTCGGTATAACATTTCTACCCACTTTGTAGTTTGTTAGTTTAGCTTTAATGGCAGATCCGAGTTATAGTACGCGATAGCGCTAGTTGTAAAAGTTTTTGATCCGCATTTGGCGTCTGTTAGACGGTCGGGGCGCTACCGTGGACTTACAGTGGTATCAGAGCTTAACCATTATACTTTACTAACTTGTGCTAACGCGTTTAAAATATCGATCGGACAGAATTTTCAAAATTGCAATCCAGAAGTGTTAAAGTTTCTGTTGTTTTTTAATCTGATCTAAAAATCATTTTGAGTATACCAGAAAATCAAGCAGGCTGTTAAAAGAGTACAGAAGAAATACGATCAAGTGAACCGACCGTACGGCCGCGGAAATGCGGTCAAAACTTGGCTTTGACCGCGGAACCGCGGCCGACTTGGTGATTCACTTGGTCATTTTTCTTCGGGTGTTTCTTTGTTGGAAATTGTGAATTCTGGTACTGTTCTTTTGGGCCCAGATTTTGTTACTGTACAGCAGATGTTGTTGGCTATAGTGCCCTCAGAGTCAATTATTGGATCACAGGCATGTGATTGCAATGATTGAGGGAGGACCTATACCGGTAGGACAGTCTTACTCGAGATGATAGTATGCTATCTGGTTTATTTTTATCATCGTGTACTGCTTTAGGTGACCTTACGAGTCGCTATTACACGTTGATAGAGTCCCTAGGATTCTTGCTTGACTACCAGCAGTATGAGGGCGATCATATACGTGAGAGCTGGAGTCTATAAGCACATCCTTAAAAGGTCCCTAGTCGTGGGAGTTTCGAGACAGCGCATCGATTCTTCAGAGTAGACTAGTGTATACAGTGGAGACCCCGACGAGGGGCGATGGCCGGTCTCACAAGCCACTGGTGTCAGTTGGTTCACCTAAGATGTATACAGGTGCTCATTGGGTTATGAGTACACCGGACAAGACTCGCCGGGAACCTGCTAGTTGGGATTATACCAGACGTCAGATAGCAGTTCCCAGGTGACATGTGTACAGGTTAGTTCATCGACCTGAGATTGTCATTTGTCTCATGTGAGTTCCCACTGTGCTTTGATTACTACCCTACCACGGCTCAAAGGAGTCGTGCAAACAGGTTTTTGTTGGGTACAGTGCCAAGCCACATGGAGGCAGAGAGCGGATCTGCAGGGGTTTGTCTCTCCCGGTATTGGGGGTGATGTCGCGCTGTGTCTAGGAGAGCCATTACACAAAGCCCTCGGCCGAGGCAGGAGATTTACTGGTAGGAATTCCAGTAGTATCTCAGGGTGTTCTGGGCTACACTCCGACACGACTTGTACCGCTTTTAGGGGTTTGACTTTTACCAACCACCTAGGCCCGCCATGCGATACTCATAGACGAACGGACCGGACTGTACGGATATTGTCACTGACATACTCAGTAGGGTGTGAGGACGAGTTCGCTCATCAACATCCCTTTTGGTCAATAGTTGGTGGCCCGTCACGTATGGCTGATACCACTGACGTGCTAGTGGTTAAATCCACAGCCATAGTATTTACGAGTCTTTAGAGTCCACCACACACAGTTACTCAAGTTTCGGGTGAAACGCTGTAGAGACCGTATGGAGATATGGCCGGGTTCGATCAGATACGTGCGGTATTGCACGGATCGTGATCGGACGGATTTTACTAGCCGGCTTTGGCTTAAGCCGGATCCTATTATTAGATAGTGTAGTTTTGTCTCTTTGCATTTGTGTTCAGTTGGAATACAAATTCGGGCATGTATTTGCAGTAGCGGGGTTTTCCTGTAATTTATTACGGGATCTGTTTTCTGAAGTTGCCAGTTTGTATTCCGTTCCGGCCGGTTTTCCTTTGTTCCTTCACGGCCGGACTTTATCGTTGGAGGGGGTTATTTGCAGTTTGCAAATAACTTATTTGTGGAGGGGTTTCTTGCATTTGTGCGTTCATAATCATGAGATTCCATTTTAATCTCATCACTTGCATTTATTATGATGGATTGAGATTGGATTGAGTTGGATGTTGAGTTGATTTTGTATTGACCATTTTTCTCATTATCTTTTACTTCTTCTCTTGTATTATTCCATGGTTCTCATTTTTTTCCTCCATTCTCATTATGGGGCCGGCCACTAAAAGAGAGGTAGAGAGAGGTTCATTTGAGGGTAGCATTTTTCTCCATCTCATTTTCTTGCTAGGAAAAATGAAAGCACCATTTTTCTTATCATCAATTCCTCCATCAAGGCAACTTCATATACCCCAAAGAGACTACAATTCTACACTACATCTACAGCAAATCTTGGACGCGTCGGCTAGCCAACTTCGCGCCCGAGTTACCTCGGTCCAGAGGTGGGAGCTCGTAAAAGTATTCGACTACGTGGTGCCCTTTCCGACGAGGAGGTGACGGATGGAGATTCCGCGGGAGATCGGAGTGGAGACGAAGACCGAAGGACACGGATTGCTCGGTATAGCATTCTACCCCATTCTCTTGATAGCTAGGATTAGGTTAATGGTTTCGATACGGGTTTATTGTCCGCGGTAGCGCCGGTTTAAAGTTAAGAAAAATTTTGATTCCGTATTTTGGCCTCGGATAGACGGCCGGGGTGCTGCCGTGGCGCAACATGGTATCAGAGCCACGCCATTAACTTAGCCTAGCTTGCTCTAGTATGTTTAGAACTTCGATCGAACAAAATCCCAAAAACCGTATTTTTAGTGCATCGAGTTTCTGTCGAAATTTTTTGGGCTCCAAAAATTTTTCAGGTTGTTGCAGAATACTGTGCATAGAAATCTAAACACTCTATGAAAATTTGGTCGCGAGATCTCACCATACCACCTCGGAACCGCGGCCAAACCAATGCTTGGGCCGCGGTTCCGCCGCGCTTTTAACTGTTCAGCGCACAAAATTATTACAGAGAGCTCCAGTGTAGAAAATAGGGTTTTTGGAACATTCTTTTTGGGCCCAGAATTTCTTTATGTGCTACAGTAGTGCTTGGGGCCTACCTGGGTAAATTTGATCGATCGAAAATTTTAAACACATTAGTTCACAGTATTTACATTATATCCGCGACCGTGAATGTCACTTGATCGGTAAATCCTGTCTAACTGCTATAGCCCGGTTAGACGGATTTGCGAACGTGACATTCACGTTGATGTTCTGTGTTGTGCTGTGATGTTGCGGATCGGTCGTGGGGATAGCCTGGTTGCAGTGGTAGTACAGTTATTGTTTTATATGTACATTTGATATTGCGGGGCGAGCGTCCGACATGTGGACTGCCGTCACTGCCTGTTTGTATTATTCTTTTAGGGCACGACCGGGTCGAGGTCGATGTACCCGTTGTATATATATTTTACTCTCTGTACTAGGATTACCCCACGGAGGGGTGCACGGATAGCCGGGTTCTAGAGGGCAACAAGCCCGCATCTCATGGCTTTGAGACGGAGGGGGCTTCACTCTAGAACTGGCGGGTTATTCGCTGCACTCGTAGTGGGTACAGGTTGACCCAGGAGGGGTGCCCAAGTTACCGGATTCCGTGAAGTGCTGTGTGGTCCATTCACGTTGCTGAAGGGGACTGCCTCGCTTCAGGTTTTGGCGGGTAACTTGCCGCACCCGTAGGGGTCTAGGATTCATTGCACAGGCTATCCACACGACCAGGGGAACGTCGGGTTTCAGTAGCGGCTCTATGAAACCCGGGGATCCCAGATATCTGTATTGTTCTGTGATGCTGTACATTTCTGTGATGCTGCATTTTTTATCATGTCTTGAGCGAAAATTATATATTATATATATACTAGTAGATATTGTATATGTTTTGCATCCGCGCTAGTCCAGTCCCCGCTCTGTCGTTAGTTATCTAACCTAACGGGTGATGACGGGACCCAGTGGCGAAAGCGGATGGCATATACGTACGTCATTATTTTCGTTCTTTGTGGTGTAATCAATTGATGGGACTGCGTTGATTCGGATCAATGCAAGATAAACAAACATATTCTTATGTTGTTGGAACATTTTCCAAAAAGCTGTTATTGCAAAGACGTTCTCTTTTGTTTTGCGTCGTGGTATTCAGTTGGAATATCCTGCTCCTCAGTCGATGAGGCAAGGGCCGAGATCCCTTCACCGGGAGTGACCCCTTGGACAGAAGTTTGCGTCAGGGTAATAACTTCACTATAGCCGATTACTTTTGCTTTGCATCGTGGTATTCAGTTGGAATATCCTGCACCCCATCCTACGTGGAAAGAGCCGAGATCCCTTCACCGCGAGTGACCTCTTTAGCAAAGGTTTTCGTCACTATATTTTTATAAAAAGTTATGCGGTTCCTTCAACGATATCAAGTTCATTACGTTAAAGGTTTTTCGCCAAAAACCAGTCGTAGCCCTCCGTCGTTTCTTACAAGTATTACTTAGTATTCGTGCTGCGTTTGTTGACTGTGTCAAGGCGTAGTGTGCGGTAGCTAAGTAGTGTTTGTTTGTGGCATATTAATGGGATTGGTTAGGATAGTCGTGCGGCCTTGTTGACTGTGTCAAGGGCTTGTACGGGTGGGTTTAATGAAATCCAGGATAATGATAGGTTGAACTTGACTAGGGCTCTTTGATTTATTGACTGTGTCAAGGTCACTTGGGTCCTAGGGGTAAAAATCACATCGGAAGTTTCTAAAGAAACTAAAACTTGCCAGGCATGCGCATACCTTCTGGAGTGTGATAACTTGAGCGGATTCCGTCACATTATCATGCGGTGATAGTTGGATCTCGATTCCCACTGATGAGTTGGTTTACTCCTCGGGTGATCCGGGTTAATTCATCTTTCAGGTTTGGGGAAGAATTTGACATTACAGTGGGAGGTTTCCAGATTAGATAAAGTGATAACGATTCTGATCTTGGTTAGAGTGCACGCTGAGTGTTTCTTTTCTCTCTCTCTTTGGCAGCGACCATTGACCCGACCCTAGACTATGACTCAGTGACCATGTTGACCGAACCTTCTTAAACACTGGCTTTTGGATTGTCAGAGTTGCAGACCTCATTGCCACTCCTACTTTTACCCTTTTCTCCAGGACACCCCGTATTGCTACGAACGTCCACTTCCATTGGACAAAACCATCGTATGGTTATATACGAACTCGAAGGAATTCGAGGATGGTTTCTTGTTCTGGAGAAAACGAATAGGACTATTCAGTTGTCTTTTCCTTTTACCTACTCTCAGGTTGCGAGTACTCCTTGGTTTAGGAGATAGTACACCTATTACGCAAATTGGATAGTCTTCTTCCAAACCTTAGGCTGGTGCCAAATGGTAGGGAATGAAGAAAACTAATTAGCCTAAATGGTGTACAGAAGGTATTAAGTTAAGACAAAGAAAGGGATTGGTAAGAGGGCAAAGTAAATTGCGAGTACTATTCACGACCAAACCAAATATTTCTTCGCCAATCCTAAATCACCTTTGTATTTCTCCAGGACACTCCGTATCACTACGAAGATCCACAGTTTATTGGATAATCCATCGTATGCTTATATACGAACTCGAAAGGAACTTGTTCCAGTTCGGGGATGGATTCTGGTTCAGGAGAAATAGGAATAAGGTTTATTCAGGTGTCTTTTATCTTCACCTTCTTTCGTATTGCGTGCTCCTAGGATTAGGACAGTACACCTATTATGCTTATTGGATAGTCTTCTTCCAAACCATAGGCTGGTGCCGAACTGTAGGGAAAGAAGAAAACCATTTGGCCTAAAGTGGTGTGCAGAAGGTAATGACTAAAGACATATAAAGGGATTTAGAGAGGTGGCAAAGAAATATACGGTTATAGTTGTGGATCTGGATGATAGAAGAGGCATTACCATGAATACCAGGATAACCCATCGAAACATTTCAATGTTTCAGTTTCACTGTGTACTGTTAAAAGAAAACCGATTTCCCAATTAGACACTCGCTCTAGGGTATGTATTTACCAGGTATGATTCTCACATCTGTATGGTTTTACAGATGATGAGTGGGAGTAAGTTATTGGGAATTAGGTGATCATCCTCAATATATCGGAATTCGTTGTAATTGGTGATATTTGAGGAAGTCACCTGGGTTGTTTGCCGGACGACAAATATTTGGTTTTGAATATCCGTTGTTATGCACCAATTTCAAATTGATATATCTGTACGTCTATTTTTATACAGTGAGATATACCTTTTTGAAATTATGTCTATGACATTTACCTATATCAGTGGATGGTTAGGTAAGGAGCATTGAACAACGGTGTAATTCTTCTTAACCATAAGTACAGTTTTCAACCTATGACACACAGTGAATGAGTTATTTGACTCACGCGACTTATACAGAGTATTGTATGTTGTCTAGTGTCCATTAGGAAAAAAGGGTTGGTCCTCGTACTATATTCTGTTTACTTATGACTTCTCTGGTTCTTAGATAAGTGTTTCGTAGAAACACAGGGTCTAAGTTTTGAGAAGTTATAGGTATAAGAGTAAAGTAAAGAACCAGGTGTTGCAAGTATCGGGATTCTTCAAGGTGATCAAAGATGTAGATACTTGTGCATGGTATTCAGTTGATAGTAATGATTAAGAGAACTGGCATCTCTTTCAGGTTACTCATAATTGGAAGTACTCTTAAGTTGAGTAATGCTGATCGGCCTCTTTCCATTTAGTTGACATGCACTGGAAACAGCTGCATGATTTGAATCTGGTTCAATTAAATCAGTGCCTCTGTTTTAGTATTGGATATAGAACAGTTCGTATCTTAACATTATTAAGGTACGGGGAGTTGTCCGGCTTATGCTTAAAACCAGACTCTGGATAACTCAAGGCACGTTTCTGTAATGGCTGTTTGTGGGTTGACCCAGGCTATGACGAGGGTTGGATTTCTACCATCTGGAAGATCAATAGTGATATTGTTCTAGACTCGCTACAGTTTTAATAAAAATAGATTTTTTCAGAAAAAAGATAGTGGGAGTATGGTAGAACTGGAAGTGATTCCAGAACGCAAACGATTACTGAAAATTTGATAGAAACCTAAAGATTCAATCTAGTTTGACATTCCATTGGCCACTCTGCAGATATGGTGGGTAACCTCAGGCACTCGAGAGGTACTTCGATATGCTCAAGGACAGTGGCAGGGAGGTTCTTGTTTACCCAGACTTGCCAATGCTGTTGTTCTAGACTGTGAGACTCGGCAGGAGGATGAGTATAGCGTCGTTCTAAACTGGCTTTAGAAGTGCACGTCTATATGACTCTGCCAGAGGGTTGTCGTAGTCAATGGGAGCAACAGAAGCATAGTGGGCAAGAGGCTTATGTCTATCTATAAACTAAAGCAGATATAGCGGAGATAGATCATCTATTTCTGACGTGACAATCATAGGTTTGACTTCATCAGAATAGGGGATGGATCTGTTAAGAAGGTAGTAGGGTGTGATGTCCTGGTATTTGGATGACATAGACAGAGTAGGAAGTGAAATTCCTATACTACGATCGGTTATTCTTTGGTCGTCACACAGTGATTTCTCCACATAGGGCTTGGATATTGTATAAGACATTCTGGTTACTGGATATATGATTTTAGATCTAGATTTGGGTAGTTTCCTAATCTGGGTACTTAGACAGCATTCTATGAGTATTTAGAATGGACGACTCCTGGCACGGTAGTGTACCTGCAGGTAATGGAGTCACCCTCTCTAAAGGTGTCCTACAGACTAAAGGGGAGAGGGATACGCCTGATTGGCAGATCACTTGCTCAGGAAATTGAGTTGATCATGAGATGTCAAGTACCACACCAGAGGTTGTTTTTGCAGTAGATGCAATAAATTGATATTGATCCAATCCTGAAGAAACAGCAGGAAGCAGTTTTAGAACATAAGTTGATGTTCTAGGGATATGATAACAACAGCCTCATTCGGGAGACAGTTATGATTCCAGGCTTCCAAGTTGACCTGGATGACAGAGTCATAGTTTTCCCTCTGACGAGGGGCAGTATTTTGGACAGGTGGTCCAGGCGGATACTGAGGGAGGCATGGCGCAGGATACTGATTAAGTTCAGTTAACGATACAGTCTAAGAAATTTGGATTTGGAGTTCATTTATGAACTAGGTCCAATCAGACATCCAGACATTCTAAGACATGTATTGCTCATTTCGGGAGATGGCTTTCTCCGCGAACTTGAGATATAGAGAGACATAGAAAGAAACATCAAAGCGGATCCACTCACTGAGGCTATTCCTCGAACGCAATAGTTTCGCAAACGAGCTTTGTGAGACTGACTAGTAGAGGAGTTGGGTGTTCGGTATCACGCGGGCTGTGAGTATGCGACATTGCAATAATTAGCCTTGAGTGCAAGTAGGAGATTGTTGGATATAGTGCCCTCAGAGTCAATTATTGGATCACAGGCACGTGATTGCAATGATTGAGGGAGGACCTATACCGGTAGGACAGTCTTACTCGAGATGATAGTATGCTATCTTCTTTATCTTTATCATCGTGTACTGCTTTAGGTGACCTTACGAGTCGCTATTACACGTTGATAGAGCCCCTAGGATTCATGCTTGACTACGAGCAGTATGAGGGCGATCATATACGTAAGAGCTGGAGTCTATAAGCACATCCTTAAAAGGTCCCTAGTCGTGGGAGTTTCGAGACAGGGCATCGATTCTCCAGAGTAGACTAGTGTATACAGTCGAGACCCCGACGAGGGGCGGTGGCCGGTCTTACAAGCCACTGGTGTCAGTTGGTTCACCTAAGATGTATACAGGTGCTCATTGGGTTATGAGTACACCGGACAGGACTCGCCGGGAACCTGCTAGTTGGGATTATACTAGACGTCAGATAGCAGTTCCCAGGTGACATGTGTACAGGTTAGTTCATTGACCTGAGATCGTCATTTGTCTCGTGTGAGTTCCCACTGTGATTTGATTACTACCCTTCCACGGCTCAAAGGAATCGTGCAAACAGGTTTTAGTTGGGTACAGTCCCGAGCCACATGAGGCAGTGAGCAGATCTGCAGGGGTTCGTCTCTCCCGGTATTGGGGGTGAGGTCGCGCTGTGTCTAGGAGAGCCATTACACAAAGCCCTCGGCCGAGGCAGGAGATTTACTGGTAGGTATTCCAGTAGTATCTCAGGGTGTTCTGGGCTACACTCCGACACGACTTGTACCACTTTTGGGGGTCTGAGTTTTACCAACCCCCTAGGCCCGCCATGTGATACTCATAGACGAACGGACCGGACTGTACGGATATTGCCACTGACAGGATCAGTAGGGTGTCAGGATGAGTTCGCTCATCGACGTCCCTTTTGGTCAATAGCTGGTGGCCCGTCACGTATGGCTGATACCTCTGACATGCTAGTGGTTAAATCCACGGCCATAGTATTGACGAGTCTTTAGAGTCCACCACACATAGTTACTCAAGTTTCGGGTGAAACGCTGTAGAGGCCGTATGGAGATATGGCAGGGTTCGATCAGATACGTGCGGTATTGCACGGATCGTGATCGGACGGATTTTACTAGCCGGCTTTGGCTTAAGCCGGATCCTAGTATTAGATAGTGTAGTTTTGTCTCTTTGCATTTGTGTTCAGTGGGAATACAAATGCGGGCATGTATTTGCAGTAGAGGTATTTTCCTGTAATTTATTACGGGATATGTTTTCTGAAATTGCCAGTTTGTATTCCGTTCCGGCCGGTTTTCCTTTGTTCCTTCACGGCCGGACTTTATCGTTGGAGGGGGTTATTTGCAGTTTGCAAATAACTTATTTGTGGAGGGGTTTCTTGCATTTGTGCCTTCATAATCATGAGATTCCATTTTAATCTCATCACTTGCATTTATTATGATGGATTGAGATTGGATTGAGTTGGATGTTGAGTTGATTTTGTATTGACCATTTTTCTCATTATCTTTTACTTCTTCTCTTATATTATTCCATGGTTCTCATTTTTTCCCTCCATTCTCATTATGGGGCCGGCAACTAAAAGAGTGGTAGAGAGAGAGAGGTTCATTTGAGGGTAGCATTTTTCTCTATCTAATTTTCTTGCTAGGAAAAATGAAAGCACCATTTTTCTTATCATCAATTCCTCCATCAAGGCAACTTCATATACCCCAAAGAGACTACGATTCTACACTACATCTACAGAAAATCTTGGACGCGTCGGCTAGCCAACTTCGCGCCCGAGTTACCTCGGTCCAGAGGTGGGAGCCCGTAAAAGTATTCGGCTACGTGGTGCCCTTTCCGACAAGGAGGTGACGGACGGAGATTCCGCGGGAGATCGGAGTAGTGACGAAGACCGAAGGACACGGATCGCTCGGTATAGCATTCTACCCCATTCTCTTGATAGCTAGGATTAGGTTAATAGTTTCGATCCGGGTTTATTGTCCGCGGTAGCGCCGGTTTAAAGTTAAGAAAAATTTTGATTCCGTATTTTAGCCTCGGATAGACGGCCGGGGCGCTGCCGTGGCGCAACAGATGTACGTGGGGCCCACTTCGGGAAGTTTTGTCGATCGAAATTTAAACTTGTTAGTTTACAATATTTACATTATATCTCCGACCGGGAATGCCATTTGAGTGGTAAACCGCGTCTAATTGCTATAGTTCATTTAGACGGGTTTGCGAACGTGACATTCGCGTCGATGTTCTATGTTGTGTTGTGATGTTGCGGATTTGTCGTGGTGGATAGCAGGGTGCAATGATAGTGTAGTTTGGAATTATTTGTACATTTGATATTACGGAGCGAGCGTCCAATATGTGGACTGCCGTCACTGCCTGTTGTATAATATTCTTTTGCGGCAAAACCGGGTTGAGGTCGATGTACCCGTTGTACATATTTTTATTTCTGTACTAGGTTTGTCCCGTGAAAGAGCGCATGGATAGCCGGGTTCTGGAGGGCAACGGGTCCGTATCTCATGACTTTGAGAGGCAAAGGGACCTCACTCTATAAGTCCACATTGCCTACCCCGGTGCTTGCGGGGAGGCGGAAACGTTATGAAAAATCGGATTTTTACAACACTAGGCAACATGGACTATGCTAAAGGAGGGATCTTTGCTAAACAAAACTAACTACAAAGCTAAAGAGTTTATCTACTCGGTTGAAGGGGTTATACCTAGGTCTTCAAGTCCTTCTCTTCTTGCTCCTTGGAGTGAAAGAACGGGTTCTCCTTGTCGCCTTCTCTTGCCGAAGAAAGATCCACCCGAGGGCCTCTACCTTTGGCTCCAACCTCAAACTAGAAGTAACTAAGGTGCTTGGTGTGCTAAACCTAGGACCTTAGAAAGAGTAGAGAGTATTTTTGAAGGGATTATCTCAAGTTCAATGGTTCTCAACTCATGAGAGGGGAGAGCAAGAGAGAGAGGAAGAGGAGGAGAGAGAATGAAAATGATCATGTGAGAAGAATAATCCAACCTTCTCACATAAATATGAATTATAAAAAATAGATAATTAGCTAAAGATAATTGTGATGGTTAATCAAGAAATGACCATTATCATTTCACATTAAATGATTTTGCAAGGATCAAAGAGCATCTTTCATATGGAATGATGATGGTCAACTTGTCAACCTAGGTCAACAAGTCAAGTATAGTCAAATGGTCAACAACCCTAACCACGTACAATTATAATTAACTAATATTAATAAATCATATTTCACACATAAACATTAGGGTTAAGAAAATGTCAACGGTCATCAACCCTAATGAAAATACTCTGCCTCTGTCTCAGTCAACTGTGCATACATACCCGTATCCGTGTTCCAAGGAACATGAATACAATGAGATAAAACCAATCCCAAGTCATATACTAGGATACGGCTTAAACCAAAGCTCACTAGTATAAGCTGTCCGGACACCAAACGTGCACAAGTGCGCGGATGTGAACGAACCCCGTCGCAAAACCATGCGACCTCTACTCATTTTGCCTAAAGGCGAATAACCCTATGTGCGGGACTCTAAAGACTCGACACTACGCTGGCAGTGGGTTTAACCACAGACCGCAAGCGGCACTAGCTGTACGTAACGGTCACCAGGTAGATGCCGATAAGAAGACTGACGAGTAAAACCCATCTAAACTCCTACTGAGCCTGAATGTGACAGTCTCCGTACAGTCCGGTCTGTTCGTCTAAGAACATCGCATGGAGGGCCTAGGGGACGGTAAACGTCAGTCCCCTACTAGCGGTACAAGTCGTGTCGGAGTGTAGCCCAGAACACCTGAGATAATACTGGAAACCTACCAGTCTATCTCGCTTGCCCTGACCAGGGACTTTGTGTAATGGTTCTCCTAGACACAGCCCGATATCAACCCCCAATACCGGGAGAGACGAATCCTGTCTAACCGTCACTACCTCCAAGTGCTTCGGGACTGCACCCATAAACTATCTGTTTCCACAACTCCTTTGAGTCGTGGTAGGGTAGTAATCAAAGAACAGTGGGAACACACTCGAGGCGAAGTGACAGTGCCAAGTCAACGGACTAAGCTGTACTCATGTCACCTGGGAACTGATAACTGACGATAGGTATAATACCAACCAACAGTTCCCGACGAGTCCTGTCCAGTATACTCGTAACCTAACGAGCATCCGCATACTATCCCAAGTACGACGTACTGACGGCTCTGGGATAGGCCGTCTCCCAAGCTGGGATGAGAAGCGCATACGCTAGTCTACTCCGGAGTATCGATGCCCTGTCTCGATAGTCCTACGACTAGGGACCTGCATAAGGATGTGCTTGTAGATTACCCAGCCCCCACGAGTGTGACTGCCATCACAACGCTGGTAATCAAGCAAAGATCCTAAGGGCTCCACTAATGTGTAAAGGCGATATGCTAAAAGAAACACATGCACACATTAAAGCAGAGACAAACCAAGTAGCATACTACTATTTTGAGCAAGATTGTCAATACAAAGTGAATATCCCAAGCTTCCATCAAGTAATATACATACCAGTATGATACAGTAATGGCCTCTAGGGCATATACACTAACAATCTCCCACTTGCACTGAGGCCAAATACTGGCGTATCGAAGACCTATCATCTCAATCAGCCGCTCGAACTGAGTCTGGGGTAAGGCCTTCGTGAATGGATCAGCAGTGTTATCTTCCGTAGCTACTCTCCGAACCTCGATCTCCTGGCGAGCCACGATCTCCCTGATCAGGTGATACCGCCTCAAGATGTGCCTGGACTTCTGATTGGACCTGGGTTCCTTCGCTAAAGCTATAGCCCCGTTGTTGTCGCAATACAGAGGTACTGGATCAACAATGGACGGAACCACCTGAAGTTCTGTTAGGAACTTCCTTATCCAGACGGCTTCTTTTGCGGCATCTGCAGCAGCGATATATTCCGCTTCCATCATCGAGTCAGCAACGGTTTCCTGTTTGGAACTCTTCCAACACACCGCCCCTCCATAGAGGGTAAAGACATAACCCGACATGGACTTGGAATCATCCTTGTCACTCTTGAAGCTGGAGTCAGCAAAGGCCTTGATCTGGAGGTCTTTTCCGCCATACACCAAGAACATCTCATTAGTCCTTCTCAAGTACTTGAGAATGTTCTTTACCGCTATCCAGTGTTTCTCCCCAGAGTTTGACTGATACCGGCTTACCACACTCAGTGCATAAGCTACATCTGGTCTGGTACACAACAACGCATATATTATAGAGCCTACCGCAGAAGCGTATGGTATAATAGACATGCGATCCCTTTCCAAATCAGTCTTGGGAGACATCTCTTTGGAGAGGGTGATCCCGTGACAAGTAGATTACCGTGCTTGGAATCTTCCATACTGAATCTCTTCAGTATGGTGTCGATGTACCTGGACTGTGAGAGTCCTAATATCCCCTTGGATCTATCATGATAGATCCGGATCCCCAGAATGTATGAGGCATCACCCAGGTCTTTCATGGAGAACCTGTGTGACAAGAACCCTTTGACAGATTGTAGCATAGGAATGTCATTCCCTATCAAGAGAATGTCATCCACGTATAATACGAGAAATACAATAGTTCTTGCTACAAATCTACTATAGATGCATGGTTCATCAGGATTTTTGATAAAACCAAATTCTTTGACCGTCTCATCAAAACAGATGTTCCAACTCCGCGATGCCTGCTTTAGTCCATAGATGGACTTAAGCAACTTGCACACCTTTCCGCTGCTCCCACTCTGAATGAAACCCTCTGCCTGGTCCATATAGACACACTCTTCTAAATTTCCATTTAAAAAAGCGGTCTTTATGTCTATTTGCCAAATCTCATAATCGTGGAAGGCAGCAATGGCAAGAAGGATCCGAATGGATTTCAGCATAGCCACTGGAGAAAAGGTTTCGTCATAGTCCAAGCCAGGTCTTTGACGGAAACCCTTTGCAACAAGTCTAGCTTTATAGGTCTCAACCTGTCCATCTACACCAATCTTCCTTTTGAAGATCCACTTGCATCCTATGGGTTTTACCCCATCTGGATCAATGTCCAACGTCCATACTTTGTTGGTGTATATGGACTCCATTTCGGTCCGCATTGCATCCAGCCATTTTACCAAGTCAACGCTCTGAATGGCCTACTGGAAGCTAGTCGGCTCATCACTATCAATGATGCAATCCTCTCTATCCTCATCTATGAGAAAACCGTAGTATCTCTCTGGCGGATGAGACTGCCTACTACTTCTGCGGAGCGGCGTAGGAATGTCCTGATCTTTCGAACCCTCTGGTTCTACTAAGCTTTCAGTAATAGCTCGTGGTTCTGGAATTTCTTCTAGTTCTATTGCGCTCCCACTTATCTGCTTTTCCAAAAACTGAGTTTCCAAGAAGTGGGTATGACGAGAAACAAAAACCTTTTGTTCCTCTTCGCAATAGAAGAAATATCCCTTGGAGTTCATTGGATATCCCACAAACTTGCACTGTACTGAGCGTGCCTTGAGCTTGTTCGCATGCTGTTTTTTGACAAAAGCTGGACATCCCCATGTCTTAATATGATTAAGATAGGGTCTCTTCCCACACCACATCTGATATGGAGTAGTAGGCACAGTCTTAGTTGGAACTCGGTTCAAAAGGTATGCAGCTGATTCTAGTGCATATCCCTAGATTGATCGCGGTAACTCAGCGTTACTCATCATGGACCGTACCATATCCAATAGGGTTCGGTTCCGTCTCTCCGATACACCGTTATGTCGCGGAGTGTATGGAGGAGTAAGCTGAGAGAGAATTCCATTCTCTTTCAAGTAATCTAGGATCTCGGCACTCAAGTATTCACCACCTCGATCAGATCTCTGTGTCTTTATACTTTTGCCTATTTGTTTTTCTACTTCATTCTTATATTCTTGGAATTTTCTAAAGGCATCAGATTTATGTTTCATTAAGAAGACATATCTGTACCTTAAAAAGTCATCCGTAAAAGTAATGAAGTAAGAATAACCGCTTCGTGCATGCGTAGACATTGGACCGCACACGTCGCTGTGTACGAGTCCCAAGAGCTCACTCGCTCTTACCCCGTGTCCAGTGAATGGAGTCTTTATCATCTTTCCTTTGAGACAGGATTGACAAGTTGCATATGATTGATATTCGAACGGATCCAAATATCCTTCTGTATGTAACTTCGTCAACCTTCTCTCATTGATGTGACCCAGTCTACAATGTCATAAGAAAGTCTGATTTGTTTCCGGAGACTTTCTTTTTTATGTATTCTGGACATTGAAAATCTGTGGTTGGTTTAATACGTATATATCATTGCTTAATATACCTGACCCAATCAGAACTTGATTAAGGTGAATGTTTACAACATTACTTACAAACGCAAATTCATAACCTTCTTTAGAAATTAAAGATACAGAAATGATATTACAAGTTGCATTGGGTACAAAAAAGCAATTACGTAAAACCAAAACATGTCCATCTGACATTCCCAGGTGATAGTCCCCCACGGCCTCAGCATCCATGCTAGCTCCGTTTGCAACTTTCAGGGTCATGTTACCTGCTTTCAAAAACCTATGCTTTCTGAATACCTGCAAAGAATTACAGATATGAGATACTGATCCGGTATCCAATACCCAGGACATAGAGTTTATTGATAGACAGTTTTCAATAACATACACACCTGAAGCTGAAGCCGCAACTTGCTTCAGATCCTGTGTTCTGGCCTTCCAAGCCTTGCAATCTTTCTTCCAGTGTCCACTCTTGTGACAGTAAAAGCATTCTTCCTTATCCACAAGCTTCCCCGCTACCTTTGTTGCTTTTGTCTTTCCCTTCGTATCCACTTTACTAACACTGCCCCTTGGTTTGGCGGGGTTTTCTTCTTCTTTCCCTTGGCTTTCGCCTTGGACCTAGAAGAGGAAGATCCTCCTACAAACAAAGTGGATGTTTCCCTACCTTTCTGTAGGGTGCCCTCTGCACTCCTCAGCATGTTCAGGAGTTCTGAAAGTTCAACATCCTTTTCCTGCAAGTTGAAGTTCAGGATGAACTGGGCGTAAGTGGAAGGAAGGGACTGGAGAATCAAGTCCGTATAGAGCTCATTCTCCAACGTGGTCCCAAGGTCCGCGAGCTCCTCTATGTAGCCAATCATCTTAAGCACGTGTTCCGCTACCGATGATCCGATGGCCAATCTTTCCGAAAACTGTTAGTTATATGTATGCCCTAGAGGCCATTACTGTACATTGGATGTATATTGTAGTGGATGCTGGGTCATATATAGGGAGGACTTTCTTGCTCGACATGATAGTATGCTATCTGGTTGCTCTTTACCTTAACGTGTACATTGATTGTCTCTCTGTTACATGTTGGTAAAGCCCTTAGGATGTATACTTGACTACCTGGATTATGATGCGGATCATACTAGTAGGGACATGGTAGTCCATAAGTACATCCTTCAAAGTCCCTAGTCGTGGGTGTATCGAGACGGGGCATCGATATACCAGAGTAAACTAGCGTGTACCTTCTCGACCCATACAGATGGGCGATGGATGATCCCATATCCATCGGTGTTTGACATCAGAGATGATATACGGGTGCTCAGTAGAGACTGGGTATACTGGACGGACTCGCCGAGAACTCCCAGATGGTATTATACCTGACGTCAGATGGCAGTTCTCTGGTGACACTGGTACAGAGTAGTCTGTTAACCCGAGATCGTCATAGAGTCTTGTGTGGTTCCCACTGTGCTTTGATTTCCATCTTACCACGTCCAAGAGGGCATGCAAAACGGTGGTTTTTGGGTACAGTCCCGAGTCACATGGAGGCAATGAGCGATAGGAGGGGATTCGTCTCTCCCGGTATAGGGGGTTGATGTTGCGCTGTGTTCGATTGGCTATAACAGGAAATCCCTGGCCAGGGTTGCTGAGATATACTGGTAAGTATTACCAGTAGTTTCTCAAATTGTTATAGACCTCATATCGACACGACTTATCGAGCTATTGGGGTCTGACGTTTACCACCCCTAGGCAAGATATGCGACATATTAGACGATCGGACCGGACTGTACGGTAGTGTTACTGGTTGGATTCACAGGAGTGTGAGCGGGCTTGCTCGTCAATCTTCTGATCACTCAATACCCGGGTGGCCGTTATGTTTAGCAGACCGCTTGCGGCTTGTGGGTGTTTGATATGATCATCACCTGCTGCCGGCGTATTGACGAGTCTTTAGAGTCCTACACAGAGGTTTCCTGGCAGAAGCGAAACGAAATAGGAGCGCGTATGAGATATGTGCGGGACCGAGAATGATACCAGTATGTGATACTATATTTGATTCTCGCGATTTGTGACATTGATCGGTTATATGCGATATAGCCGGGTTATCGGATCAAGTGTTGATTCGATCAGATGTTACTGTTGATATTAGTCGGTTATATGCGATATGACCGGATCATTAAATCAAGTGTTGATTTAATGATTTAATGCATAATTATATATTTGATATATTACTTTGCATTAACTAGTATCGGTTTACTTAAGATGGATTTTCTCACTCGGATGTGCGCATTGCATATGCGATATGATTTTGTGCACTTGCTTGTATCATGATTGATGATACATGCCTTTTGGTTAAGTGTAAAGAATTAAACCTTGGTTAATGAAATGGTTAGGGTTTACTTTTTCCTTATTCATTTTATTCATTTATTTATTCTTTTGGAAAAGGAAAAGCAAATGAGAAAATGGTGGCATGTTTTGTTTTGTTCATGAAGCTTCATCAAGACTTTGACCAAGTGACCATTTTGTCTCATGCTTAACCCTAACCATTCCATTCAACCATGATTAACTCTCTACACATTACCATGGTTCAATTATGATAAGTATTCTTTTTTACTTTTCATTTTTAATAACTTGTCATAACATTTACCTTCTTCTTCTGCATTTTTCAAGTGAAGAAAGCTTGCCTCCATCAATGGCAAGTGATGAAAAAGAGTGAGAAATCCAAATCTAAAGTCTACCCACTTCCTATTTCTTCATCCTCTACCTCTTGCCAAGTAGTAGAGTGTGTTTTCTTCACAAGTTTCATGACTTGGTGAAGTGATAGCTTGATCTTGCGATGATTCGACGTAGATCATCTTCGGCATGGACATCGACGACCTAGCTCGCCATTTCTCCGACGAAGCCGACGCTAGAGCCCGGGAATTCATTTGGACAGCGAGGGGACTTCGTTGCGGAGCTATGGAGGTGGAGCACCGGATCTACAAAGGTTGTATTTCCGATTAAACTTTTAGTTAAGTGTTAACTAGATTTCTTTTTCGCCTAGATTTCTAGCCGACGATCCGTAGTCGGGTTTCTCGGCGCCATAAATTTTGAAATTGGCATGTTCGATGCCTTGAGAGACCTCATTAGGGTGCCTAGGAACCTTTCAGTGGTATCAGAGCCTAGCTAGAGCCTTAGGCGAAGTCTAGACAACGTTTGAATCCCGATCGAACCCGAAACCTCATTTTTCCCATGCTCTCTGTCCTTTTTTCAAAACTGTGCATTTTTCCATATTAAAAATATGCAGAAAATTAAGCAGGGTTTTATATGAATTACTGTGAAATACGGGGGCCTAATTCAATTAAACCACCGCGGAACCGCGGCACGAGCTTTGCATGTGCGGCGGTTCCGCGGCCTCTTGGTCTCCTCTTGCGTTGACTTTTGCACAGTAATTCCTATTTAACAGTGATGAGTTCTCTGGGTATTTTTAATATTTATTCAAGAGTTGAATAATCTGGGATGTTTTGGAGCTTCGTTGATTCGATCGGGTTTATCAGATTTTGTCTATTTGGCTTTCCGGATAAATTTTAGAATATGTTAAAAAGTTCGACCGGATGTAAATACCCAATTTTTCCCCTGTCGGGAAATTTCCAAGTGTTGGATTTTTCCGTAGTTTAATGGCGTTCTAAGTAGTGCAAGTAACTCGATGGACCCTCTAGAAGACAACAAACCTTAACTCGATTATGTGACCGTCTTGAACTGCCCTTTGAACCTTCGGGTTTGGGGCAGTACGGCGTGCCACATGTGAGGCGTTGGCTTGACCCTTCTACGGCTGGACCGTTGGTACTGAGGCACGAACTGAATGTTTTTAGACTTGTTTCATGTGTTGATCTGGATCGGGAAAACTTGGGTGTTCGATTGTTCGATCGAAAAGTTTAACATTTTCTGTTTATCTGGAATGGGATACAATAATTGGAATTCACAAAAGTTATGTGATAACTGAATGAATGTTATAAACATAGCAGTTTAGTCTCACTTGATCGGTTGCCACGGAATTTTGATGTGATCAAAAGTCCGTCGCAATCACGCAGCGTACGCGGATACTCGCCGGGTAAACTTAATAGACAGCCTCACTCCATAGCCCCGACCAAGTGACTGTAGGAGAACCCCGTCGCCGAAAGCATCCGTTCGGGTGCTCGCGGTGGCGGTGTTCCGCCTTGGTGCACTTTGTCGACGGCGTCGGGGGTGCGGCCGCCTACTGAAGTTTGCGACAAGCATTCGATCAGGATGTCGGGAATCTTGTTGAATTGCCCGACTTGATATTGAAAAGTGTTTTCGATTTTGAGACTAAAATGCGGGGTTTATAATTGTTAGGCATGCGATGTCTAAGTAATTCATTTGGTCAGGCATGCGATGTCTGAGGTGGTTGCGGATTCCAACTGTTGTAGTTTTACACTTTCTTTTCTGTGACCGTAAGTGTAATATGTGATATCGCCGGTTTCGTTGCTATATGCCAACGACAATTGGGATGCGCATATTTACTTACGTTGATGACATGTGATGTTATGTGTTGCTGGATATGTTATATTGGATCGTCGTGTTTGAGTAGCCGGGGGGTTTTTATGTGAGATGAGTGTTTTTCATTTTCATTCATGTAAAAACTTGTATGTAATATTCTTTTATGTGGGGCGCTTCCAGGTTGCGGAAGTTGTCACCGTTGTTGTATATTATTTACTTTTCCGCACTAGGATAGACCCAAGGAGGAGGGCACAAGTAACCGGGTTCTAGAGTCCAGTGGGAGACCAACTCGAGGAGTCGAGTCCGGGTCTCCTAACTCCAGAATTGGTAGGGTTGCTTACCGCTCTCGTAGGGGTCTAGGGGTGTGGGTTTGGCTATTCATCGCGACCGTGGAATCCGTGTTTTATACTGGCTCGTATTGAAAACACGGATGTCCTAGTATATCCAATATTTCATATGTTTCTTCTGCTGCGATATCTGTGATGTGATCATGTGATGTTTCTGTGATGGATATAGTATATAGTATATATGATATATTATATAGACGTTACTTATGTTTTTGTTAGGTCCACGTTACCTCTCCCGGTACTTTCGGGGTTGCAGAAACGGTAAAACAAAATTTTTTCTAAACTTTGTAACATGGACCGTAAAAGCCGGATCTTTGCTAAACAATACACTAGCATCCTAACATGAGATGTATCTACTCGGTTAGGGGTTATACCTCAACTTGAACTCCTTCTCTTCTTGTTGTTCTTCTTCGTTGTTGTTCTTCACTTCTTGTTGCTCTTCTCTTTGCTTGCTCAATGGTTGATCCGGACTTTGGTCAACTCCGCGGCCTCCTTGAGTCGAAGACGATACACCCGAGAGATGTACACCGAGCTCCACCTCAAGCCGAGGTAACTAGGGCAAGGAGATTGCTAATCTAGAAGCCCTAGGATGTGTAGAGGAGATGTATGGATGTGTTTGTCAAGTGAAAACCTTTTTCTCTCAACACATGAGATCAAAGGAGAAATCAAGAGGAGGAAGAAGAAGGAGGAAGGTTAGCAACCATGGAGCTTCTCATTTCAAGAGAGAGAATGAGAATAATATTATGATCAAAAGAAAAACAACCATGGTTGCAAATAATGCACAAACATTATCATTACTAATCCCATCAAGATAAAGGTGATGGCTACAAATGACATGACCATTATCATAACAAAAGAAAAAGAAAACCAAAGAATACTTTAGATCTTCTAAGAAGATCCAAGTCAACTTTGGTCAAATGGTCAACAAAGTCAAGATGGTCAAATGGTCAATGTAATTAGCCATAACAAAATTATCAATGAAAGGATTAGTAAATAATGTCCCCGGCTCATAATGGTTTTGACCAAACGAACTGTCGAAACACTAATGAGTCCGCCTCAAAATGGTTTTGACCGAATCAACTGTCAAAACCCTAATGAGCCTGCCACATAGCGGTTTTGGCCAAACCAACTGCCAAAACCCTAATGAGGCACCTCCTCCTTCATCGCTCCGGAAAACTGTGCATACACACCTGCTTCCGTATTCTGTAGAATACGGATGCGCAGAAGACAAAAACAAATCCATCCATGCAATACTAGGATCCGGCTTAAACCAAAGCCCACTAGTATTGCCTGCCCGAACACCAAACGCACACAAGTGTACGTAAGTGATCGCAGCCCTGCCGTAAAACCATACGGCCTCTACATGTTTCGCTCAGTGCAGGGAAACTCTCTGTGTGGGACTCTAAAGACTCGACACTACGCTGGCAGTGGGTTTAACCACAGACCGCAAGCGGCACTAGCTGTACGTAACGGTCCCCAGGTAGATGTCGATAAGAAGGCCGATGAGGTAAACCCACCCGAACTCCTACTGAGTCTGTATGTGACAATCTCCGTACAGTCCGGTCTGTTCGTCTGATACATCGCATATCGGGCCTAGGGGGGCGGCAAGCGTCAGACCCCTAATAGCGGTACAAGTCGTGTCGGAGTGAAGCCCAGAACACCCTGAGATAACACTGGAACCTACCAGTACATCTCGCTTGCCCTGGCCAGGGACTACTTGTGTAATGGCTCTCCTAGACATAGAGCGATGTCAACCCCCAATACCGGGAGAGACGAATCCTGTCTAACAGTCACTGCCTCCAAGTGCTTCGGGACTGCTCCCAACTACTACCTGTTTGCACGACTCAGTAGAGCCGTGGTAGGGTAGCAATCAAAGAACAGTGGGAACACACTCGAGGCGAAGTGACAGTGTCAAGTCAGCGGACTAAGCTGTACTCATGTCACCTGGGAACTGATAACTGACGATAGGTATAATACCAACCATCAGTTCCCGACGAGTCCTGTCCAGTGTACTCGTAACCCAACGAGCACCCGCATACTATCTCAAGTACGACGTACCGATGGCTGTGGGACAGACCATCTCCCGTGCTGGGATGAGAAGCGCATACGCTAGTCTACTCCGGAGTATCGATGCCCTATCTCGATACTCCCATGACTAGGGACGTATATAAGGATGTGCTTGTAGATTACCCAGCCCCCACGAGTGTGATCGCCATCACAACGCCGGTAATCAAGCAAAGATCCTAAGGGCTCTACTAATGCGTATAGGTGATATAATAAATAAACACACATCTACACATTAAAGCAGAGACAAACCAAGTAGCATACTACTATATTGAGCAAGATTGTCTGTACAACTGTGAATATCCCAAGCTTCCATCAAGTAATATACATACTAGTATGATACAGTAATGGCCTCTAGGGCATACACACTAACAGTTTTACACCTGCACTAAGGCCATGTACTGGCGTATCGAAGACCTATCATCTCGATCAGCCGCTCGAACTGAGTCTGGGGCAAAGCCTTCGTTAATGGGTCCGCAGTGTTGTCCTTTGTGTCCACTCTCCGCACCTCGATCTCCTGGCGATCAATGATCTCCCTGATCAGGTGATACCTCCTTAAGATGTGCCTGGATTTCTGATGGGACATTGGTTCCTTCGCTAAAGCTATAGCCCCATTGTTATCGCAATACAAAGGTATTGGGTCAACAATGGACGGAACCACATGAAGTTCACTAATGAACTTCTTCATCCAGACCGCCTCTTTTGCGGCATCGCTTGCAGCAATGTATTCAGCCTCCATCGTCGAGTCTGCGACGGTATCCTGCTTGGAACTCCTCCAAAATACCGCCCCTCCGTTGAGGGTAAACACAAAACCCGAGACGGACTTGCTGTCATCTTTATCACTCTGGAAGCTTGAATCGGTAAAGGACTCGACCCTGAGGTCTCCATTACCGTAAACCAGAAACATCTCCTTAGTCCTTCTTAGGTACTTGAGAATGTTCTTCACTGCTGTCCAGTGGTCCTCCCCTGGGTCTGACTGATACCGGCTTACCGCGCTCAACGCGTAAGCTACATCTGGTCTTGTACATAGCATCGCATACATTATAGATCCTACCGCCGAAGCGTAGGGTATAGTGCTCATGCGAACCCTCTCCTCGTCAGTCTTAGGAGACATCTTCTTGGAGAGGGTAATTCCGTGCAATGCGGGTATGTTACCGCGCTTGGAACCCTCCATACTAAATCTCTTTAGTACGGTCTCTATGTACCTGGACTGTGAAAGTCCCAACAGTTTCGTGGATCTATCTCTATAGATCTTGATCCCCAGAATGTACGAGGCATCACCCAGGTCCTTCATGGAGAACCTTTGTGACAAAAACAGCTTGACCGATTGTAGCATAGGAACATCATTTCCTATCAAAAGAATGTCGTCCACGTACAAGACTAGGAATACGACAGTTCGTCCTACAATCTTCTTATATACACAGGGTTCATCTTCGTTCTTGATGAAATCAAATTCCTTGATTGCCTCATCAAAACAGATGTTCCAGCTCCGCGATGCCTGCTTTAATCCATAAATAGATTTAAGCAACTTGCACACCTTTCCGCTGCTCCCAATGTCTACGAAACCTTCTGGTTGATCCATGTAAACGCACTCTTCCAAACAACCGTTTAGGAAAGCCGTTTTAACATCCATCTGGCAGATTTCATAGTCATGGAAGGCAGCAATGGCAAGTAGGATCCGAATGGATTTGAGCATAGCCACCGGAGAAAAAGTTTCATCATAATCCAAACCAGGTCTTTGACGAAAACCTTTTGCAACGAGTCTAGCTTTATAGGTTTCCACCTGCCCATCTACACCAAGTTTCCTTTTGTAGATCCATTTGCATCCAACGGGTTTTACCCCAGGTGGAGCAATATCCAAGGTCCACACTTTATTGGCGTACATGGACTCCATTTCGGATTGCATTGCTTCCTGCCACTTATCAGAGTCCCTACTGATAATGGCCTGCCTGAAACTGGTAGGGTCATCTTCTTCCAAGATGGAATCCTCTCGATCCCCGTCTATGAGAAAACCGTAGTATCTCTCGGGCGGATGAGAAATCCTACTAAATCTGCGGAGTGGCTAAGGTTCGTTTGGGGTCACTGAATTTTCTGGTTCTGCTAAATCCACAGTTTGTGTTTGTGGATCAGATATTTCATCCAGTTCTACCGTGCTCCCACTTATTTCTTTTGCAAGAAATTGCCACTCTAAAAAGGTGGCGCGGCGAGCAACGAACACCTTCTGTTCCTCAGTGTGGTAGAACAGATATCCCAGAGAATTTCTAGGATATCCCACAAACTTACATAAAACTGACCGTGCCTCAAGCTTGTCTGGTTTTTGTACTTTTACATATGCCGGACAACCCCATATCTTAATTCGTTCTAGATATGGTTTCTTACCACTCCATATTTCATATGGAGTCTTAGGCACGGATTTAGACGGAACCTGATTTAGTAAGTATGCCGCTGTATCTAGCGCAAGTCCCCAGAATGAAAGAGGTAACTCAGCATCACTCATCATGGATCGAACCATATCCAATAGGATACGATTCCTTCTCTCCGATACACCGTTGTGCTGTGGTGTATAAGGAGGAGTAAGCTGAGAGAGAATACCATTCTCTTTTAAGTAATCTCGGAATTCCGTGCTTAAGTACTCCCCTCCTCTATCAGTCCGGAGGATCTTGATACTTTTGCCTGTCTGGTTCTCTACTTCGTTTCTGAATTCCTTGAATTTCTCAAAAGTTTCAGATTTGTGTTTCATTAGATACACATATCCGAACCTGGAGAGATCGTCAGTGAATGTGATGAAGTACGAGAACCCACCCCTTGCAAGTATAGACATCGGATCACACACATCACTGTGTATGAGTTCCAAAAGCTCTGTTGCTCTTTCTCCATGTCCGGTGAACGGAGATTTGGTCATCTTCCCTTTGAGACAAGACTGACAAGTTTCATAAGATGAAAACTCGAACGCATTCAAGAGTCCATCTTTATGCAACTTACTCAGTCTTTTCTCTCCGATATGACCAAGTCTACAATGCCACAAGTAGGATTCATTCGTATCTGAATTCTTCCTCTTGCGTGTGTTTTGTACATTGAGAATTGTATTCTGATTTAGAACGTAGATACCATTACACAGTGTACCCTCTGCAACCAGTACCTTATGAAGGTAAATGTTCATGATATTCTTTTCAAGAACAAAGTTATATCCATCTTTATCGAGTAAAGAAACTGATATGATGTTGCAAACCATGGAGGGTACATAGTAGCAATCGTTCAAAATCATAGTCTTGCCATTTGGCAATACTAGGTGATATTCACCGACGGCTGCTGCATTAACTTGGGCTCCGTTCGCTACTCTGAGCGACATATCACCCGGTGCAACTTTCCTACTTTTTCTCAGTCCCTGCAATAAATTACAGATATGAGATCCTAATCCGGTATCAAGTACCCAGGAGGTAGGGCTGACCGTAAAACAGTTCTCAATTACAAGAACACCTGAAGTAGATGCAAAACCATGCTTCTTCTTCAACTGGGTATCCTGGAAATCCATACAATCCCCTTTCCCATTCTCATACTCATGACTGTTGTCACAAGTTAGAGCTGAACCAACTTTCCCCAGTCCCGAATAAGAATTCGGATCGGTCAAGCGATACATTTTATTATCTTGATTAGGGCGTGAAAATGTTGCTGCCTGGAGAGAGAGAAAAGAAACACTCAGCGTATGCTCTTGCAAGATTAGATTGGTTTATTAATTTATCTAACCAGGATGTCTCCCACTGTTTACTCAAATTCTTCTTAAAACCTTTTAAAAGAAGAACTAGGCGGGATTTAATTCACGTCACAATACTTGCTTAACCTTTCAGCCAGGCTAGTGTCGGTACTTCAAGGGAGGTTTTCCAACGCTTTCGCGAAGTTCCTTAATTTAAGAACCTCTTTTCCCTGGGGGCGTAGCCCTGCTAACACCTTTCTAGACACCTACTAGGTTTGTAGCATTGATCGTTAAGTGAAAGTAATCTCCCGAGAGTAATCCAACTCATCAGTGGGATCGGGATCCAACTGTCATTGTGTGATGACCTAGATGGAATCAACTCTAGCCACCACACTCTAGAAGGTATGCTAAATCTGCAAGTTTCAGTTCTTTTGAAACTCCCGATGTGGTTTTTGCCCCTAACGATTCATGACCTTGACAATGCCAATATATCATGAACCGTTAGTCAAGTTCGGCCCGTCATTATCTTGATTAACTTAGACCCACCCGCATAACTCTTGACAATGCCAACATAGCTATGCGACTGTCCTAAATAATCTGAAAAATAAGGCTGCAAACAAGCAATACTTAGCTACCGATCACTACGCCTTGACAATGCCAAAATACGTAGCTCGAATACTGAGTAGTACTTGTATGAAATGACGGAGGGCTACGGCTGGGTTTTTGGCGAAAAACCCGTTAACGTAATGAACTTGATGTCGTTGAAGGAACCTGATAATCTTTTTGGAAAAATATAGTGGCGAAAACTTTTTGCTAAAGAGGTCACTCCCTGTGAAGGGATCTCGGCTCTTTCCTCGTCGAATGAGGTGCAGGATATTCTAAACTGAATACCTCGATGCAAAGCAAGAATAATCGACTATAGTGAAGTTATTACCCTGACGCAAACTTTTGTCCAAGGGGTCACTCCCGATGAAGGGATCTTGGCCCTCGCCTCGTCGACTGAGGTGCTGGGCATTCACAACCGAATACCGCGATGCAAAACAAAAGTGAACGACCTTGCAATAACAGCTTTTGAAAAAACTTGTTCCAACAACGTCTTTTAGGTTTATTTTCTTGCATTAGTTCTTTTAATGCGTCCCATCATTTAGATCCTACCATTGCAGAAAACAACCAAAATATGACGTACGCTTATGCCATTCGCATTCGCCACGGGGTCCCGTCATCACCCGTTAGGTTACTTAACTAACGACAGAGCAGGGGCTGGGCTAGCGCGGCTGTAAAACATAAGCAACGCCTAAATATAAAGCAATGATAGACATTACAGATCACAGATGAATACATTGGATATACTAGGAATCCGCAATCCGTTCGAGCCTGCAACGAAAAGCGGATTACACGGTCGCGGTGAATAGCCAAAACCCCACCCAAGACCCCTACGGGTGCGGCAAACTACCCGCTAAGTACTCGGTAGTTTGTGCACCCCTCCATGGGTCTATCCTAGGAGCAAAAACAGTAAAAAGAATTATACAATGACGGCTACAACCCCGACCCGGTTGTGCGGCCATACAAATAATATTATTACATCAATTTACATATTACAAATGAATGAAAGAAAAACAACACTCATCTCACATCCATCCCGGCTATTCACCCGCGACAATCCAATCCATTCATATACACAAACCATCAACAAGCACAGATCACAGAGATGTATAACCCCGACTAATCGACATATAGCGATTAGCCAACGTTCAATGCATTCAAACATCTCAGATATAACCAACATAGTCAAAGTGTAGTGAAGTTCGGAAAAAATACGGAATTATAGGCCCCCAAAAACAAATATCTATTCTGGAAAATCTGGGCACATATAATATATCTCAAAAATCCTAAAACCAATACAGAGATACACTGCACCAAAATCGAGGCAGAGAGGAGACAAGACGGCCGCGGATCCGCGGCGACATAGCTTGTTGTCGCCGTGGAAACGCGCTCGTTTGGTCAGATCTCTGGCTCGTTTTTAGTGGTTATCTTTAGAAAACCCTGAGATGATTTTAGGTACATGACAAATTTTGTTTTGACCAGAAAAAATTTTAACAGAAACTCAGGTTTTCGCAACATGGTTTTATCGATTTTTCCGTTTCGAACTTCGATACACTTCACTACCAAGCTAGTTCATGTTTAGTTAAGCTCTGATACCACTGTTAGGTCCACGTTACCTCTCCCGGTACTTTCGGGGTTGCGGAAACGGTAAAACAAAATTTTTTCTAAACTTTGTAACATGGACCGTAAAAGCCGGATCTTTGCTAAACAATACACTAGCATCCTAACATGAGATGTATCTACTCGGTTAGGGGTTATACCTCAACTTGAACTCCTTCTCTTCTTGTTGTTCTTCTTCGTTGTTGTTCTTCACTTCTTGTTGCTCTTCTCTTTGCTTGCTCAATGGTTGATCCGGACTTTGGTCACCTCCGCGGCCTCCTTGAGTCGAAGACGATCCACCCGAGAGATGTACACCGAGCTCCACCTCAAGCCGAGGTAACTAGGGCAAGGAGATTGCTAATCTAGAAGCCCTAGGATGTGTAGAGGAGATGTATGGATGTGTTTGTCAAGTGAAAACCTTTTTCTCTCAACACATGAGATCAAAGGAGAAATCAAGAGGAGGAAGAAGAAGGAGGAAGGTTAGCAACCATGGAGCTTCTCATTTCAAGAGAGAGAATGAGAATAATATTATGATCAAAAGAAAAACAACCATGGTTGCAAATAATGCACAAACATTATCATTACTAATCCCATCAAGATAAAGGTGATGGCTACAAATGAAATGACCATTATTATAACAAAAGAAAAAGAAAACCAAAGAATACTTTAGATCTTCTAAGAAGATCCAAGTCAACTTTGGTCAAATGGTCAACAAAGTCAAGATGGTCAAATGGTCAATGTAATTAGCCATAACAAAATTATCAATGAAAGGATTAGTAAATAATGTCCCCGGCTCATAATGGTTTTGACCAAACGAACTGTCGAAACCCTAATGAGTCCGCCTCAAAATGGTTTTGACCGAATCAACTGTCAAAACCCTAATGAGCATGCCACATAGCGGTTTTGGCCGAACCAACTGCCAAAACCCTAATGAGGCACCTCCTCCTTCATCGCTCCGGAAAACTGTGCATACACACCTGCATCCGTATTCTGTAGAATGCGGATGCGCAGAAGACAAAAACAAATCCATCCATGCAATACTAGGATCCGGCTTAAACCAAAGCCCACTAGTATTGCCTGCCCAAACACCACACGCACACAAGTGTACGTAAGTAATCGCAGCCCTGCCGTAAAACCATACGGCCTCTACATGTTTCGCTCAGTGCAGGGAAACTCTCTGTGTGGGACTCTAAAGACTCGACACTACGCTGGCAGTGGGTTTAACCACAGACCGCAAGCGGCACTAGCTGTACGTAACGGTCCCCAGGTAGATGTCGATAAGAAGGCCGATGAGGTAAACCCACCCGAACTCCTACTGAGTCTGTATGTGACAATCTCCGTACAGTCCGGTCTGTTCGTCTGATACATCGCATGTCGGGCCTAGGGGGCGGCAAGCGTCAGACCCCTAATAGCGGTACAAGTCGTGTCGGAGTGAAGCCCAGAACACCCTGAGATAACACTGGAACCTACCAGTACATCTCGCTTGCCCTGGCTAGGGACTACTTGTGTAATGGCTCTCCTAGACACAGCGCGATGTCAACCCCCAATACCGGGAGAGACGAATCCTGTCTAACCGTCACTGTCTCCAAGTGCTTCGGGACTGCTCCCAACTACTACCTGTTTGCACGACTCGGTAGAGCCGTGGTAGGGTAGCAATCAAAGAACAGTGGGAACACACTCGAGGCGAAGTGGCAGTGTCAAGTCAGCGGAATAAGCTGTACTCATGTCACCTGGGAACTGATAACTGACGATAGGTATAATACCAACCATCAGTTCCCGACGAGTCCTGTCCAGTGTACTCGTAACCCAACGAGCACCCGCATACTATCTCAAGTACGACGTACCGACGGCTGTGGGACAGACCGTCTCCCGTGCTGGGTTGAGAAGCGCATACGCTAGTCTACTCCGGAGTATCGATGCCCTATCTCGATACTCCCATGACTAGGGACGTGTATAAGGATGTGCTTGTAGATTACCCAGCCCCCACGAGTGTGATCGCCATCACAACGCCGATAATCAAGCAAAGATCCTAAGGGCTCTACTAATGCGTATAGGTGATATAATAAATAAACACACATCTACACATTAAAGCAGAGACAAACCAAGTAGCATACTACTATATTGAGCAAGATTGTCTGTACAACTGTGAATATCCCAAGCTTCCATCAAGTAATATACATACTAGTATGATACAGTAATGGCCTCTAGGGCATACACACTAACAGTTTTACACCCGCGCTAGCCCTGCCCTGCTCTGTCGTTAGTTACCTAACCTAACGGTGCACGAGGGGACATCGAGGCGAATGCGGATGGCATAAGTGTACGTCATATCTATCTTTGATGTTTAGGTACTTAAATGACGGGACTTCATTAATGAGATTAATGAAATAAAAGAAACCTAAGATGTTGTAGAATCGAATTTCAAAATAAAACAGGTAGCTACAGTTCTTGCTTTGCACAGCGGCATATGTGATATATCCTGCACCTTATTCGATGAGGAAAGGACCGAGATCCCTTCACCGGGAGTGACTCCTTTAGCAATAACTGGCAGATGCTACACACTCGGTTTGTCTTTTGATAGCTTTTAAGTGTTTTTGCTTTGCACAGTGATATATATGATATATCCCGCACCACATTCGACGAGGAAAGGACCGACGATCCCTTCACCGGGAGTGACTCCTTTAGCAAAACTAGAAAAGCCTCAAAAGCACTCCATTTTAAAATCATTTGATTCTACAACGATATCAAGTTCATTACGCAATAGGTTTTCAGAAAAACCTGTCGTAGCCCTCCGTCATTTCAGATAAGTAGTAGTTAGTATTCGTGCTACGTTTGTTGGCCTGCGTCAAGGCGTAGTGTGCGGTAGCTAACTGGTATTTATCTGCTTATGCATATGATGCAGATTGGATTAGGGTAGTCGTGCGACTTTGTTGGCCTGCGTCAAGGGTCGTGCGGGTGGGTTTAATTCAATCAGGAAATGACAGGTTGAACTTGACTAGCGGACTATGGTTTGTTGGCCTGCGTCAAGGTCATAGGACGCTAGGGGCAAAATATTATCGGGAATTTCAAGTGTTGAAATTTGCAATGAGATTGCATACCTTCTATGAGATAGTTGGATCCCGATACCCGCTGCGAGTAAGAGTTACTCCTGGGAGAGTTTTATACATTACAATTAGCCGATCAAGTAGGTGTCTAGAAAGGTGTTAACGGGGTTACGCCTCTGGGAAAACGAGGTTTACATTAATTAGGTTCGTGCGAAAGCATGGGGGACCTCCCTCAAAGTACCGACACTGGCCTGGCTGAAAGATTGGCGAACTTGTAGTGTGTAATTAATCCCGGCTAGTCTTTACTTTTAGGGTTTGAAGGAAGATTTGATAAAAAGCAGTGGGAGCCATCCTGATTAGATAAAATATTAACCAATCTATTCTTGCAAGAGTGCACGCTGAGTGTTTTCTTCTCTCTCTCCTGGTAGCGACCATATCACGCCTTAATCAAGATAATAATACGGATTATTGACCGAACCCGCTTGTTATACTGAGCTGGGGAACGTTGGTCCCGCTCCACCTTATAATTGTTATAAGACAGAGCAGGAAATTGGGGAATACCCGATTTCCCGTGCCGCCCAAACGAAGAGAGTGCATGCTGATGCATCATCTTCGGGTGTGTTCATTATACAGAACTGTTTCTCAGTATCCTCCGCATCCTTGGTATATGATACCGGATCAGGATCCCAGATATGTAATCTGTTACATAGGGCTACAAAAGGGTAGAAAAACTGAGAACGGGTGATAAGTTTCATGAGGCAGAAAACGGGGCAAGAGTTGCAGCCAAGTCTGTTGGTCACTGTCACCCTGTATTACCAATACATTGATTCTGAACGAATGTTATTAGCTACCGAACCTGATATACAAAATCATATCATTCTCTTTATTAGTAAAGAAATGATAAAATTTTGTATTGTTGGATAATGTTTTGAACATTTCCTGTATCAAAAGTTGATCGGTTCAGGCACGTTATCTAAAAGCATTAATATTCTAAATCAAACTACAATTCTTAGTATATGGAACACACAAAAGAGGAAGAGTTCAGAAATGAACGAATTCTTCTTGAGGTATTGTAGACTAGGTCAGATCAATGTGACCCGACTAGCTAAAGTTACATTTAGATGCATATTTAAATCAGTTTGAATTTACATCTTGTGAAACTCGCCAGTCATGTCACAGAGATAAGATGACCATAGCTCCGTTTACTGGAAACAGAGAAAGAGTTAATGAACTCTTGGGATGATACATGTTGATGTATGTAGGTCCCCTGTCCACACATGCCAGGACTGGTTCTTTATACTTCATTACGTTCTCTGATAATCTCTCAAGATTCAGACATATGTTCCTGTTGAAACACAAGTCTGAACCTTTTGAGATATTCACAGAATATAAGTTAGAAGTAGAGAACCAATACGGGTATAAGTATTATGTCCTATGATGAGATCAAGGAGGAGAATACTTGAGCACGGAAATCCTGGACTATTCTAAAGGAGAATGAGATTCTCTCTCAGAATTACTCCTCTGTATACACCATAGCACGATGGTATATCGGGGCAGAGCAATCACACCCTATATGATAAGGTGTGCTCTATGATGTGTACTTCTGAGTTACCTATTTCCTTTTGGGAGTTATGCACTTATGAAGCTGCATACCTATTGAATAGGGTTCGAATCAAATCAGTTGCCTACCACTTCATATATGATATGGAAAGGAAAGAGCCCATATCTTAAGTTAGTTAAGATTTGGGGTTGACCGGCCTATGTCTAAAAGCAAAATCCTGACAAGCTCGAGGCAAGGTCTGTAATGTAGAATTGGAAAGGTTCCAGCTATACAAACAGCAGCTGATGATTTGGTAGAACCGAAGGATTCAGTAGTAACCAACGAACCTCAGCCTCTCCGCCGATCTAGTAGGGTTCCTCACCCACCTGAGAGATACTTCTGTTTCTCTATGACAGTGGGAGCGAGGATTGCATCATGAGATGATGACCCAACTAGTTTCGAGCTGGCCATCGGGGGTAAGACTCTGTAAGAATGGCTTGATGCTTAGTGATCTGAGATGGAATCCTTATACACCAACAAAGTATGGACTTTGGTTGCTATATCTGAAGGGTTAAATCCCCATCAGGAGCAGGTATATCTTGAGAAGATTACTTGGTGTACATGGAAAAGTTGAGACTTTCAAAGCTAGACTTGTTAAAGGTTTTCGTCATTGACCAGGCGTGGATAATGATGAAACCTTTTCATGTAGCTATGCTTTAGTCCATCCGGATCCTACTTGCCACGGCTACATACCATGACTACGATATCTGGCGGTTGGGTGCCATGACTGCTTTTCTAAATGATGATTTAGAAGAGTGCGTCTTTAAGTACACAGCCAGAGGGCTTCGTAAACAGTGGGAGCAGCGGAAACGTGTGCAAGATGTTTTATCTGATAAAGCAGGCATCGCGGAGTTGGAACGTCTGTTTTGATGTGTTAGTCAAAGAGTTTGACATCATCAAAATGGTAGATGAACCTTGTATAAACAAAAAAGTAGTAGGGAGTATGGTGGCGATCCTCGTAGAGTACGTGGATGACATACTCTTGATAGGGAAGAAGTTTCCTATGCTACGCTCGATCAATCTCCGCTTATCACAATGATTTTCCATATAGGACCAAAGTGATACCTACTAAATCCTGGATTTTGGATCTATGAGATAGATCTAATTGGATGTTAGGAATCTCACTAGTAGTAGTGAGATGGTATCAATCGACCCTGGGGAGAATCACTGGAAGTGTTCCAGAGTGATGAAGACGACTGAATGTCAGTCGCAGGCATTGTCTTTACCCTAAGTAAAGGGATGGTATGTTGGAAGAGTTCCAAGCTAGATACCGTGACATACTAGACGATAAAGGCACGATACATCGCTACTTAAGATGCTACCAAAGAGGCTGTTTGGGTGTATATTGGTTCATGAGATGAACTACGTTCCTCACATTGTGTGACAATGGAGTTGTGGCTTATGCCAAGGAACGCAGGTCCCATCAGTGATCCAGACATATTCTAAGGCAGTATCACTTGATCATGGAGATGGTTGATCTCTAAGGGATCGAGGTTAGGAGAGTAGACTCAGAGAACAACACGGCGGATCCACTCACGAAGGCCTATTCCCAGAGAGAGACTTTTATGGGATGGTTGAGTATGAGATACTACAACCACTGCTACAGATGGCCCTAGTGCAAGTGGGAGATTGTTAGTTATATGTATGCCCTAGAGGCCATTACTGTACATTGGATGTATGTTGTAGTGGATGCTGGGACATATATAGGGAGGACTTTCTTGCTCGACATGATAGTATGCTATCTGGTTGCTCTTTACCTTAACGTGTACATTGATTGTCTCTCTGTTACATGTTGGTAAAGCCCTTAGGATGTGTACTTGACTACCTGGACTATGATGCGGATCATACAAGTGGGGACATGGTAGTCCATAAGTACATCCTTCAAAGTCCCTAGTCGTGGGTGTATCGAGACGGGGCATCGATATACCAGAGTAGACTAGAGTGTACCTTCTCGACCCATACAGATGGGCGATGGATGATCCCATATCCATCGGTGTTTGACATCAGAGATGATATACGGGTGCTCAGTAGAGACTGGGTACACTGGACGGACTCGCCGAGAACTCCCAGATGGTATTATACCTGACGTCAGATGGCAGTTCTCTGGTGACACTGGTACAGAGTAGTCTGTTAACCCGAGATCGTCATAGAGTCTTGTGTGGTTCCCACTGTGCTTTGATTTCCATCTTACCACGTCCAAGAGGGCGTGCAAAACGGTGGTTTTTGGGTACAGTCCCGAGTCACATGGAGGCAATGAGCGATAGGAGGGGATTCGTCTCTCCCGGTATAGGGGGTTGATGTTGCGCTGTGTTCGATTGGCTATAACAGGAAATCCCTGGCCAGGGTTGCTGAGATATACTGGTAAGTGTTACCAGTAGTTTCTCGAATTGTTATAGACCTCATATCGACACGACTTATCGAGCTATTGGGGTCTGACGTTTACCACCCCTAGGCAAGATATGCGACATATCAGACGATCAGACCGGACTGTACGGTAGTGTTACTGGTTGGATTCACAGGAGTGTGAGCGGGCTTGCTTGTCGATCTTCTGATCGCTCAATACCCGGGTGGCCGTTACGCTTAGCAGACCGCTTGCGGCTTGTGGGTGTTTGATATGATCATCACCTGCTGCCGGCGTATTGACGAGTCTTTAGAGTCCTACACAGAGGTTTCCTGGCTCAAGCGAAACGAAATAGGAGCGCGTATGAGATATGTGCGGGACCGAGAATGATACCAGTATGTGATACTGTATTTGATTCTCGCGATTTGTGACATTGATCGGTTATATGCGATATAGCCGGGTTATCGGATCAAGTGTTGATTCGATCAGATGTTACTGTTGATATTAGTCGGTTATATGCGATATGACCGGATCATTAAATCAAGTGTTGATTTAATGATTTAATGCATAATTATATATTTGATATATTACTTTGCATTAACTAGTATCGGTTTACTTAAGATGGATTTTCTCACTCGGATGTGCGCATTGCATATGCGATATGATTTTGTGCACTTGCTTGTATCATGATTGATGATACATGCCTTTTGGTTAAGTGTAAAGAATTAAACCTTGGTTAATGAAATGGTTAGGGTTTACTTTTTCCTTATTCATTTTATTCATTTATTTATTCTTTTGGAAAAGGAAAAGCAAATGAGAAAATGGTGGCATGTTTTGTTTTGTTCATGAAGATTCATGAAGACTTTGACCAAGTGACCATTTTGTCTCATGCTTAACCCTAACCATTCCATTCAACCATGATTAACTCTCTACACATTACCATGGTTCAATTATGATAAGTATTCTTTTTTACTTTTCATTTTTAATAACTTGTCATAACATTTACCTTCTTCTTCTTCATTTTTCAAGTGAAGAAAGCTTGCCTCCATCAATGGCAAGTGATGAAAAAGAGTGAGAAATCCAAATCTAAAGTCTACCCACTTCCTATTTCTTCATCCTCTACCTCTTGCCAAGTAGTAGAGTGTGTTTTCTTCACAAGTTTCATGACTTGGTGAAGTGAGAGCTTGATCTTGCGATGCTTCGACGTAGATCATCTTCGGCATGGACATCGACGACCTAGCTCGCCATTTCTCCGACGAAGCCGACGCTAGAGCCCGGGAATTCATTTGGACAGCGAGGGGACTTCGTTGCGGAGCTATGGAGGTGGAGCACCGGATCTACAAAGGTTGTATTTCCGATTAAACTTTTAGTTAGGTGTTAACTAGATTTCTTTTTCGCCTAGATTTCTAGCCGACGATCCGTAGTCGGGTTTCTCGGCACCATAAATTTTGAAATTGGCATGTTCGATGCCTTGCGAGACCTCATTAGGGTGCCTAGGAACCTTTCAAAAACAACTTGTTCGACACTTTGTATTTGGCGATACGAGATCGCTCTACATACAGTTCTTTTGTATGGAGAAATATGGATTCGAGGTCCATATTCTCGTGCCTCCTCAGATGTTCGTTGTCTATAGAGGCAAGCACGAGGCACTTGGCCTTCGCGCAGTCGATTTCCCAGGTCTTACGGATTTCCCTATCCGCGACGCTGGTTTTGGGACCTGGGACAGGGGGAGCTTTGGTGGTAAGAAGATACCCCAACTTGTCATAAGTGAATGCCATTTTGACATTCCTGAGCCAATCTTTGTAATTTGGCCCTGTCAGTATGTTTCTATTTAGAAGTAACTTAAGTCCAGTCATGATATTTGGTCTCTGCAATTAAGAGAGAGAGAAGAAACACTTTAGCATGATGCTCTTGCAAGTTTAGAGTGGTTTTTAATTTGTCTAAACAGGATGGCTCCCACTGTCTCTCGAATCCCTCCTCAAACCATAAAGGAAGAACTAGTCAGGATCAATCTCATCGTACAATACTTGCTTAACCGTTCAGCCAGGCCAGTGTCGGTACTTCGAGGGAGGTTTTCCAACGCTATCGCGAAGTTCCTTAATTAAGTAAACTCTTTTCCCTGTGGGCGTAGCCCCGCTAACACCTTTCTAGACACTTACTTCGTTTATAGCATTGATCGTTAATTGAGAAAGCTCCAGAGGAGTAGCATATACTCACAGTAGGATCGGGATCCAAATATCATCGCGTGACAAAACTGAAGGAATCCTACCAGAATCATCACACTCCAAATAGTATGCAGCGCTAACAAGTTTTAGTTCTTTTGAAACTCCCGATGCGGATTTTTGCCCCATGCTCTTATGACCTTGACTTTGGCCAAAATATCATAAGTCACATGTCAAGTTATACCCGTCATTCTCCAGGTTAATTTGAGCCCACCCACATATACCCTCGACTTTGGCCAACATGGTAGAACGACTGCCCCAAACCAACACATCTATCTTTGCTGCACATGAATACCCAATAGCTACCAATCACTATGCCTTGACTTTGGCCAACATACATAGCTTGAATACTTATTGACCATTCATGTGAAACGACGGAGGGTTACGAATGGTTTTGGTGAAACCGTGAACGTAGTGAACTTGATATAATCGATGGAACGAGATAGCTTTCAAAAGGAGTGGTTCAAACTCCGCATTTAAAAGTTGGTTTTGAAAAGAACCGAGTGGTTTTCAAAGTGTTCCAACGACTGTTACTTGGTTTATTTTTTCTTGCATTAATTCCAATGTGTCCCATCAATTAATCCTACCATTGCACAAAACAACGAAAATATGACGTACGCTAATGCCATCCATATTCGCCACGGGGTCCCGTCATCACCCGTTAGGTTACTTAACTAACGACAAAGCAGGGGCTGGGCTAGCACGGATGCAAAACATAAGCAACGCCTAAATAGATATCATATAGATATATATAAACATTCGTCGCATGCAATGATAGCCATTCCAGATCACAGATGAACATATTGGATATACTAGGAATCCGCATTTCGTACGAGCCTGTAATGAAGAGCGGATTACACGGTCGCGATGAATAACCAAACCCCACCCTAGACCCCTACGGGTGCGGCAAACTACCTGCCAAGTACCCGAAGTGAAGCAACCTCCCTCAACAATGTGAGTAGGCCACTCAACACGTTGAGATACCCGGTAGTTTGTGCACCCTACCTTGGGTCTATCCTAGGAGCAAAAACAGTAAAAAGAAATTATACAATGATGGCTACAACCCCGACCCGGTTGTGCGGCCATACAAATAATATTACATCAATTTACATATTACATGAATTGAAAGAATAAGAAAACTCTCATCTCACAACCTCCGGCTATTCATCCGCGACAATCCAACACAAACCATCAACATTACAGATCACAGATATGTATAATGCCCACTAATCGACGTATAGCGATTAGCAGACGTTCAATACATATATCACATTAAAGATATAACCCATTAGCCAAAGTGTAAAGAAGTTCGATCACAAATACGGATTTGTGACCATCCCAAAAACTAACTTGTTCTTTGGAAAATCTGGGCAGAAACAAACCATCTCAAAAATCACAAAACACCCCCAGAAGTAAACTGCAGGAAAAACGATCCACGGCCGAGTCAACTCGGCCGCGGAACCGCGGTGAGTTGGTCGGTTCAGTGGGTCGTTTTTCTTGCCTGTACTTAAAAAAGCCTGAGCCGATTTTTAAGATATGATTTATTATTTTTAAAGCAGGTTTAAAAATCGGCAGAAAGTTAAGGTTTTGAAAAAATGTTTTGCGATTTTTTTGCGATCGAAGTTCTATAAACTTTGCTAACTAGTTAGTTTGTGTTTAGCTAGGCTCTGATACCACTATAAGTCCACGTTGCCCACCCCGGTGCTTGTGGGGAGGCGGAAATGTTATGAAAAATCAGATTTTTACAACACTAGGCAACATGGACTATGCTAAAGGAGGGATCTTTGCTAAACAAAACTAACTACAAAGCTAAAGAGTTTAGCTACTTGGTTGAAGGGGTTATACCTAGGTCTTCAAGTCCTTCTCTTCTTGCTCCTTGGAGTGAAATAATGGGTTCTCCTTGTCGCCTTCTCTTGCCGAAGAAAGATCCACCCGAGGGCCTCTACCTTTAGCTCCAACCTCAAACTAGAAGTAACTAAGGTGCTTGGTGTGCTAAACCTAGGACCTTGGGAAAAGTAGAGAGTATTTTTGAAGGGATTATCTCAAGCTCAAATGGTTCTCAACTCATGAGAGGGGAGAGCTAGAGAGAGAGGAAGAGGAGGAGAGAGAATGAAAATGATCAAGTGAGAAGAATAATCCAACCTTCTCACATATATGTGAATTATTAAAAATAGATAATTAGCTAAAGATAATTATGATGGTTAATCAAGAAACGACCATTATCATTTCTCATTAAATGCTTTTGCAAGGATCAAAGAGCATCTTTCATATGGAATGATGATGGTCAACTTGTCAACCTAGGTCAACATGTCAAGTATAGTCAATCGGTCAACAACCCTAACCATGCACAATTATAATTAACTAATATTAATAAATCATATTTCATACATAAACATTAGGGTTAAGAAAATGACAACGGTCATCAACCCTAATGAAAATCCTCTGCCTCTGTCTCAGTCAACTTTGCATAAACACCCGTATCCGTGTTCCGAGGAACACGAATACAATGAGATAAAACCAATCCCAAATCATATACTAGGATACGGCTTAAACCAAAGCCCACTAGTATAAGCTGTCCGGACGCCAAACGTGCACAAGTGCGCGGATGTGAACGAACCCCGTCGCAAAACCATGCGACCTCTACCCATTTTGCCTAAAGGCGAATAACCCTCTGTATGGGACTCTAAAGACTCGACACTACGCTGGCAGTGGGTTTAACCACAGACCGCAAGCGGCACTAGCTGTATGTAACGGTCCCCAGGTAGATGCCGATAAGAAGACTGACGAGTAAAACCCATCTGAACTCCTACTGAGCTTGAATGTGACAGTCTCCGTACAGTCCGGTCTGTTCGTCTAAGAACATCGCATGGCGGGCCTAGGGGGCGGTAAACGTCAGTCCCCTACTAGCGGTACAAGTCGTGTCGGAGTGTAGCCCAGAACACCTGAGATAACACTGGAAACCTACCAGTCTATCTCGCTTGCCCTGGCCAGGGACTTTGTGTAATGGCTCTCCTAGACACAGCGCGATATCAACCCCTAATACCGGGAGAGACGAATCCTGTCTAACCGTCACTGCCTCCAAGTGCTTCGGGACAGCACCCAAAAACTACCTGTTTGCACGACTCCTTTGAGCCGTGGTAGGGTAGTAATCAAAGTACAGTGGGAACACACTCGAGGCGAAGTGACAGTGTCAAGTCAACGGACTAAGCTGTACTCATGTCACCTGGGAACTGATAACTAACGATAGGTATAATACCAACCAACAGTTCCCGACGAGTCCTATCCAGTGTACTCATAACCTAACGAGCACCCGCATACTATCCCAAGTACGACGTACTGACGGCTGTGGGACAGGCCGTCTCCCATGCTGGGATGAGAAGCGCATACGCTAGTCTACTCTGGAGTATCGATGCCCTGTCTCGATAGTCCTACGACTAGGGACCTGCATAAGGATGTGCTTGTAGATTACCCAGCCCCCATGACTGTGACTGCCATCACAATGCTGGTAATCAAGCAAAGATCCTAAGGGCTCCACTAATGTGTAAAGGCGATATACTAAAAGAAACACATGCACACATTAAAGCAGAAACAAACCAAGTAGCATACTACTATTTTGAGCAAGATTGTCAATACAAGGTGAATATCCCAAGCTTCCATCAAGTAATATACATACTAGTATGATACAGTAATGGCATCTAGGGCATATACACTAACACACTCTAGAATTGGCAGACTATTCACCACACTCGTAGGGGGTACAGGTTGACCCAAGAAGGGGTGCTCAATTTACCGGATTCCGTGAAATGCCGGGTGTTCCATTCATTATGTTGTGGGGGACTACCTCGCTTCAGGTTTTGGCGGGTAACTTGCCGCACCCGTAGGGGTCTAGGTTGCATTGTACAGGCTATCCACACGACCAGGGGAACGTCGGGTTTCAGTAGCGGCTCTGTGATACCCGGGGATTCCAGATTATCTGTATAGTTGTGTGATGCTTATTACTTTTCTGTAATGCTGCATATTATCACGCCTGGAGCAATTATTGTATATTGGTATATATACTATTAGATGTTGTATATGTTTTACACCCGCGCTGGTCCAGCCCCCGCTCCGTCGTTAGTTAAGTAACCTAACGGGTGATGACGGGACCCAGTGGCGAATGCGGATGGCATATACGTACATTATATTTTCGTTCTTTTCTGGTGTGATTGATTGATGGGACTGCATTGATTCTTATCAATGCGAGGTTAAAACAAACCTATATTTGATGTTGTTGGAACAAATTTTAAAATGTGTTATTACAAAGATGTTTCCTTTTGTTTTGCATAGCGGTATTCAGTTAGAATATCCTGCACCTCATTCCACGAGGCAAGGGCCGAGATCCCTTCACCGGGAGTGACCCCTTGGGCAGAAGTTTACGTCAGGGTAATAACTTCAATATAGTCGATTACAAGTTGCTTTGCATCGCGGTATTCAGTTGGAATATCCTGCACCTCATTCTACGAGGAAAGAGCCGAGATCCCTTCACCTGGAGTGACCTCTTTAGCAAAAGGTTTTCGTCACTATATTTTTATAAAAAGCTATCAGGTTCCTTCAACGAGATCAAGTTCATTACGTTAATGGTTTTTCGCCAAAAACCAGCCGTAGCCCTCCGTCATTTCTTATGGATGGTCAGTATTATTCAAGCTATGTTTGTTGGCCCTTAGTTAAGGCATAGTGTTTGGTAGCTGCTGGGTATTCATTTGGTGCATTGATAGATGCGTCGGTTTGGGACAGTCGTATTACTTTGTTTGCCCTTAGTCAAGAGTATGTACGGGTGGGTTCAAATCAACCAGGACAATGACGGGAAGAACTTGACATGTGACTTATGATTTGTTGGCCCTTAGTCAAGGTCATAAGAGCATGGGGTAAAAATTACATCGGGAGTTTCAAACATACAGGAAACTTGCCAGGCATGCGCATACCTTCTGGAGTGTGATAACTTGAGTGGCTTCCATCGAGTTCTCATGCGATGATAGTTGGATCCCGATTTTCACTGATGAGATAGTTTACTCTTCGGGTGATCCCGACAAATTCTCCTTTCAGGTTTGGAGGAGAATTTGAGATTACAGTGGGAGGTATCCAGATTAGATAAAGTGATAACCATTCTGATCTAAGTTAGAGTGCACGCAGAGTGTTTCTTTTCTCTCTCTATTTGGCAGCGACCTTTGACCGACCCTAGATTATGACTCAGTGACCAAGTTGACCGAACCTTCTTAAAATACTGGCTTTTGGATTGTCTAAAGTTGCATAAGTCATTGCCGCTCCTTCTTTTACCCTTTGTATTTCTCAGAACACCCCGTATTACTACGGACATCCACTTCCATTGAATAGATCCATCGTATGGTTATATACGAACTCGAAGGTACTACTTCGAGGATGGATCCAGGTTCAGGAGAAATAGAATTGGTTTATTCAGTTGTGTTTTATTATCACCTTCTCTCAGCTTGCGAAGGCTCCTTGGTTTAGGAGAGTACACCTATTACGCTTATTGGATAGTCTTATTCCAAACCATAGGCAGGTGCCGAAAGGTAGGGAATAAAGAAAACCAATTAGCCTTAGTAGGGTGTACAGAAGGAAATAAGTAAAGACAAAATAAAGGGATTAGAAAGAGGGCAATGTAAATTGCGACTGTTATCAATCACGACCAAACCGCGTACTTCATCGCCGCTCCTATTTCACCTTTGCCTTTTTCCCAGTTCGGAAGAAATAGAATAAGGTATTATTCAGTTGTCTTTTATCATCACCTTCTCTTAAGTTGCGAGTACTCCTTGGTTTAGGAAAGTACACCTATTATGCTTACTGGATAGTCTTCTTCCATACCATAGCCCGGTGCTGAACGGTAAGGAAGGAAGAAAACCATTTAGCCTAACGATGGTGTACAGAAGGTAATGAATAAAGACAAATAAAAGGATTTGGAAAGATGACAAAGAAATATACGGTTATAGTCATGAATTGGATTATGGAAGAGGCATCACTAAGAATACCAGGATACCCCTACGAAACATTTTCATGTTTCAGTGCATTGTTAAAAGAAAACTGATTTCCCGATTAGATACTTACTCCAGGGTATATATTTACCAGGTTTCATTTCCATATCTGTATGGTTTTACTGATGATGAGTGGGAGTAAGTTATTAGGAATTAGGAGATCATCCTCATTATATCGGAATTCGTTGTAATTGGTGATATTTGGGGAAATCACCTTGGTACAATTTTCAACCTACGATGCATAGGTTTTGAGTTATTCAACTCACCGGACTTATACAGAGTATTGTATGTTGTCCAGTGTCCATCAGGACAAAAGGGTAGGTCCTCGTACTATGTTCTGTTTACTTGTGTCTTCTCTAGTTTTTAGACAAGTGTTTCGTGGAAATACAATGTCTAAGTTTTAAGAAATTGTGGGTATAAGAATAAAGTAGAGAACTAGGTATCACAAGTATCGGGATTCTTCAAAGAGATCGAAGATGTAGATTCTTGTTATTGGTATTCTATTGATAGTAATGGTTTTGAGAAACTTGTTTCTCTTTCAGGTTACTCATAATTGGATGGATTCCGAAGTTGAGTAATGTTGATTAACCTATCTCCATTAAGTTGATATGCACTGGAGACAGCTGCATGGTTTGAATCTGGTTCCAATTAAATTAGTGCCTCTATTTTTATATTGTATATAGAATGGTTCATATCTTAACGATGTTAAGATACGGGGAGTTGTCCAGCTTATGCTTAAAACCAGACACTGGATAAATCAAGGCACGTTCCTGTAATGGCAGTTTGTGGGTTGACCCTGGCTTTGACTAGGGTTGACATTTCTGCCATCCGGAAGATCAATAGAGATATTGTTCTTGACTCGCCACAGTTTTAGTAAAATGGATTTTTTCAGAAAACAGTAGTGGGAGTATGGTAGAACTGGAAGTGATTCCAGAACCGCAAACGATTACGGAAAATTTAAGAGGACCTATATATTCAATCAGTTTTGACATTCCATTAGCCACTCCGCATATATGGTGGGTAACCTCAGACACCCGAGAGGTACTCCGGTAGCCTCAAGGACGGTGACAGGGAGGTTCTTGTTTACCCAGACTTGACACTACTGTTGTTCCAAACTATGAGACCCGGCAGGAGGATAAGTATAGCGTCGTTCTAGACTAGCTTTAGAAGTGTAGGTATATATTATTCTGCCAGAGGGTTGTCATAGTCAGTGGGAGCAGCGGAAGCATAGTGGGCAAGTAGCTTATGTCTATTTATAGACTTGAGCAGATATAGCAGAGATAGATCATCTATTTTTGATGTGACAGTCATGGGTTTGACTTCATCAGATTAGGGGATGGATCTGTTAAGAAGGTAGTAGGGTGTGATGTCCTGGTATTTGGATGACATACACAGAGTGGGAAGTAAAATTCCTATACTACGATCGGTTGTACTGTGGTCGTCATACAGTTATTTCTCTACAAAGGATATGGATATAATATCAGACATTCTGGTTACTAGATCTAGATTTGGGTAGTTTCCCAATGTGGGTATTTTGACAATATTCTAAATGGTATTTTAGAATAGATGACTCCTGGCATGTTGGTGTACCTACAGGTGATAGAGTCACCCTCTCTAAAGGTGTCTTACTGACTAAAGGAGAGAGGGATATGCATGATTGGCAGATCACTTGCTTAGGCAATTAAGTCAATCGTGAGATGTCAAGTACCACACCCGATGTTGTTTTTGCGCTAGATGCGATAAGTTTATATTAATCCAATCCTGGAGAAACATAAGGAAGCAGTTTTAGAACATGAGTGAATGTTCTACGGATTTGATGAGGGCAGCCTCCTTCGGGAGACGGTTATCATTCCAGGCTTCAGAGGTGAGATGGATGACAGAGTGATTGTCAGAATTATAGTTTTCTCTATGATGAGGGACAGTATTATGGACAGGTGGTCCAAGAGGATACTGTGGGAGGCATAGTGCTGGATACTGATTAGGTTCAGTTATCGATAAAGTCTAAGAAGTTTGGATTTGGAGTTCATTTATGAACTAGGTCCCATCAGATATCGAGACATATTCTAAGACAGGTATTACTCGATTCGGGAGATGGTTTTCTCCGCGAACTTGAGATTAAGAGAGACATAGAAAGAAACATCATGGCGGATCCACTCACTGAGGTTATTTCTCGAACACAAGAGTTTTACAAACCAGTTTTGTGAAACTGATTAGTAGAGGAGTTGGATGTTCGGTATCACATAGGCTGAGAGTATGCGACATCGCAATAATTGGCCTTAAGTGTAAGTGGGGGATTGTTGGAGATAGTGCCCTCAAAGTCAATTATTGGATCGCAGGTACGTGATTGCAATGATTGAGGCAGGACCTATACCGATATGACAGTCTTGCTCGAGATGATAGTTTGCTATCTGGTTTGTCTATATCATCGTATACATGCTTTAGTTCACTATTGCACGATGAAAGAGCCCATAGGATTCTTGCTTGACTACCAGCAGTATGATGGCGATCATATACGTGAGAGCTGGGGTCTATAAGCACATCCTAAAAGTGTCCCTAGTCATGGGAGTTTCGAGACAGGGCATCGATACTCCAGAGTAGACTAATATATACAGTCGAGACCCCGACGAGGGGCGGTGGCCGGTCTCACAAGCCACTGGTGTCAGTTGGATCATATAAGATGTATACAGGTGCTCATTGGGTCATGAGTACACCGGACAGGACTCGCCGGGAACATGCTAGTTGGTATTATACATATCGTCAGATAGCAATTCCCTGGTGACATGTGTGCGGGTTAGTTCATTGACCTGAGGTCGTAATTTGTCTCGTGTGAGTTCCCACTGTGCTTTGATTTCTACCCTACCACGGCTCAAAGAAGTCGTGCAAACAGGTCTTTTTTGGGTACAGTCCCGAACGACAAGGAGACAAGTGAGCGGATCGGAAGGGGATTCGTCTCTCCCGGTATTGGGGGTGAGATCGCGCTGTGTCTAGGAGAGCCATTACACAAAGCCCTCGTCCGAGGCAGGAGATTTACTGGTAGGTACTCCAGTAGTATCTCAGGGTGTTATGGGCCACTCTCTGACACGACCTATACCGCTATTGGGGATCTGACGTTACTAGCCCCCTAGGCAGATATGTGATACTCATAGACGAACGGACCGGACTTTATGTATATTGTCACTGTTAGGCTCAGTAGGGTTTCTGGATGAGTTCGCTCATCAGCTTCCCTTCCAATCAATACATAGGCAACCGTTACATACAGCTTGTACCTCTGACGTGCTAGTGGTTATACCCAGAGCCAGTGTGTTGATGAGTCATTAGAGTCCCCCACAGACACTTTCCTAAGTTCGGGCGAAACGTTGTAGAGGCCGTATGGTTTTATTGCAGGGTTCGGAAAATCGCACGCGTCATTTTTCAGGCAGATAATACTGGTCGGCTTTGGTTTAAGCCAGATCCTAGTATTATACTTAGTAGATATAATATCTTTTTCTCAGTTGTATTTGTATTTGGTCGTAATACAAATGCGAGTATGTTTATACTGATACAGGGTTATCCTGAAATCCGTTTCGGGATCACTTTGGAAGTTGCCAGTTTCCATTTTTCTACCACCCGTATTTAACATTCGGTTAAATATGGATTTTTCTATTCTTCCATGGGTGGGTCATGAGGGTGAGTCATGAGTGAGGAAGCTTCTTGGTTGATGACTTGGTTTGTGACTCACTTGATTGCATTAAATGTGTTCATACTAGGTGTTATATGACTCATGCTTTCATTAATGTTATGATGAGTATTATGCTTGTTATTCTCACCATCCCTCATCCTACACTTACCCCCCCTTTCCTATATAGTGGCCGGCCCCCTCTCTAGGTTGGGTGGTGGTTCATTTTGGATAAAAAGAAGATGATAGTTTTGGTTCATAAAAGAATATAGCCTCATTTCTTATTCCACCCGATCCAAAAAGGCAACTACATTAACCGTTCGTCCATGGCTTTGGACGTCACGAGACAAAATGTTCTACTCATTCTCTACATCAATCTTGGTCATCTCTTTTAGCAAACTTGATGATCGAGTTGCCTCGGGTCAGAGGCGGGAGCCCGTTTAAAGATCCGTCGACGTGGTGCCACCTGGACGAGAACATCGGAGTTCAAGGAGATCGAAGCAGCCGCAACAAAGCGTGGGATGATGGTTGAAGACCGAAGGAGTCGGATCGTTCGGTATAACATTTCTACCCACTTTGTAGTTTGTTAGTTTGGCTTTAATGGCAGATCCGGGTTATAGTACGCTATAGCGCCAGTTGTAAAAGTTTTTGTTCCGCATTTGGCGTCTGTTAGACTGCCGGGGCGCTACCGTGGACTTACATGTAGAGACTTAACTAGGGTTAAAGGGTGTGGGTTGGGTTTGAAAATATCTTTGCAAAATCAAAAAGAAAGCTTCTAGAAGATTCTAGAAAAGTTTAACCCAAATCAAACCCTAACCTCGTTTAATCTCCACTAATCATGTTGCATTAGTAATTATACCATGTTACAATATTATATATCACATATATAATATATATTGTAACAAAATAAAATAATACAATTAACATATATCGCATATCAATGTATTACCCGAATGAGAAAAAGAATCTTTTAGTGAGCTTATATCAGTTAATGTAATTTAATATATCAAATATATAAATATACATTAAATTATCGAATCAACACTTGGTCCGATAATCCAGCTATTTCACAAATAACCGACTAATATAATTTGTATTAGTTCATCGAATCAACACTTGATCCGATGACCCGGCTATATCTCATATACCCGGCCGATATCTCATATCGTAAGAATCTAATACGGTAACACATACACGTATTGTTCTCGATCCCGCACATATCACATATGTGCTCCTACTCCGTTTTGCCTGAGCCAAGAAACCTCTGTGTAGGATTCTAAAGAATCGTCAATATGCCGGCAGTAGGTGATGGTAATATCAAACACACACAAGCTGCAAGCGGTCAGCTAAACGTGACAGCCTCCCAGGTATTGAGCGCTCAGAAGATCAACAAGCAAGCCTGTACATTCTCCTGTAAATCCAGTCAGTAACACTCCCGTAAAGTCCGGTCTCGTCGTCTGATATGTCGCATATCTCTTCTAGGGGCGGTAAACGTCAGACCCCAGTAGCTTGATAAGTCGTGTCGATATGAGGTTTATAACAGTTCGAGAAACAACTGATAACACTTACGAGTAAATCTTAGCAACCCAGGCCAGAGATTTCCAGTTATAGCCAATCGAACACAGCACAAAATCAACTCCCTATACCGGGAGAGACGAATCCCCTCCTATCGCTCATTGCCTCCATGTGATTCGGGACTGTACCCAAAAGCCACCTTTTTGCATGCCCTCTTGGACGTGGTATGATGGAAATCAAAGCACAGTGGGAATCACACAAGACTCTATGACGATCTCGGGTCTACAGAAAACCTGTACTAGTGTCACCGGAGAACAACCATCTGACGTGAGGTATAATACCATCTGGGAGTTCTCGGTGAGTCTGTCCAGTGTACCCAGTCTCTACTGAGCACCCGTACACCATCCTTGATGTCAAACACCAATGGATATGGGATCATCCATCGCCCATCATATGGGTCAAGATGCGTATACACTAGTCTACTCTGGTGTATCGATGCCCTGTCTCGATACACCCTCGACTAGGAACAGTTATATGATGTACTTGTCGACTACCGTGGCCCCACTAGTATGATCTCATCATAGTCCCAGTAGTCGAGTACATATCCTAAGGACTTTATCAACATGTAACATAGAGACAATCAGAGTATATGTTAAGATAAAGTACAACCATATAGCATACTATCATGCCGAGCAAGAAAGTCCTCCCTATATATGTCCTAGCATCCACTACAATATACATCGTATATACAGTAATGGCCTCTAAGGCATACATATAACTAACAATCTTCCACTTGCACTAGGGCCATCTGTTGTGGTATCACATACCCAACAATTAGCTGCGGTTGAAGTATCTCATACTCAACCATCCCATAAAAGTCTCTACTGGGAATAAGGCCCCGTGAGTGGATCCGCGTTGTTGTCCTCTGTGTCTACTCTCCTAACCTCGATCTCCTTGGAGATCAACTATCTCCATGATCAGGTGATACTGCCTAAGAATTATATCTGGATTTCTGATGGGACGGGGGTTCCTTGGCATAAGCCACAACTCCATTGTCACACAATGGTAGGAACGAAGTTCATCTCATGAACTTATATATATCCAGACTGCCTCTTTGGTAGCATCCTTGGTAACGATGTATCTTGCCTTTAATCGTCTAGTATGTCACGGTATCTAGCTTGGAACTCTTCCAATATACCGTCCCTCCACTGAGGGTAAAGAAAATGCCTGCGACTGATATTCAGTCGTCCTTATCATCCTGGAACATTTCCAGTGATTTTTCCCAGGATCGACGGATACCATCTCACTACAACTAGTGAGTATCCTAACATCCAATTAGATCTATCTCAAAGATCCAAAACCCAGGATTTAGTAGGTATCAATTTATTCCTATATGGAGAATCCTTCTGATTAGCGGAGATTGACCGATCGTAGCATAGGAAACTCCTTCCCTATCAAGAGTATGTCATCTACGTACTCTACGAGGATCACCACCATACTCCCTACTACCTTTTTGTATATACAAGGTTCATCTACCATTTGGATGAAGTCAAACTCTTTGACTACCGCATCAAAATAGACGTTCCAACTCCGCCGCGATGCCTGATTTATCACATAAAATATCTTACTCACGTTTCTGCTGCTCCCACTGTCTACGAAGCCCTCTGGCTGTGTACTTATAGACGCTCTCTTCTAAATCATCATTTAGAAAAGCAGTCATAACACCCAACCGCCAGATATCGTAATCATAGTATGTAGCCGTGGCAAGTAGGATCTTGATGGACTTAAGCATAGCTTCGAAAGTCTCAACTTTTCCATGTACACCAAGTAATCTTTTCAAGATATACTTGCTTCTGATGGGGATTTAACCCTTCAGATAAAGCAACCAAAGTCCATACTTTGTTGGTGTATAAGGATTCCATCTCAGATCACTAAGCATCCAGCCATTCTTACAGAGTCCCACTCCTGATGGCCAGCTCAAAACTAGTTGGGTCATCATCTCATGATGCAATCCTCGCTCCCACTGTCATTGAGAAAACCGAAGTATCTCTCAGGTGGGTAAGGAACCCTACTAGATCGACGGAGAGGCTGAGGTTCGTTGGAAACTATTGAATCCTTTGGTTCAACCAAATCATCTGCTGTAATTTGTATAGCTGAAACTCCTTCTAGTTCTACCTCATGACCACTAATTTCTTCACAAGAAATTCCATTTCACAAAGGTGGCATGTTGAGAAACAAAACATATTTTGTTCCTCTGTTAGGTAGAAGATATTCCCTTGCATATGCTTGGGATATCCAACAAACTTCCACAGATCTGACTTTGCCTCGAGCTTGTCCAGATTTTGCTTTTTAGACATAGGCCGGACAACCCCAAATCTTAACAAACTTTAAGATATGGGCTCTTCCCATTCCATATCACATATGAAGTGGTAGACAACTGATTTGATTTGAACCCTATTCAATAGGTATGCAACATCTCAAGTGCATAACTCCTAAAAGGAAATAGGAAACTTAGTAGTACTCATCATAGAGCACACCATATCACATAGGGTGCTATTGCTCCGCCCCGATATACCATCGTGCTATGGTGTATACGGAGGAGTAATGCCGAGAGAGAATCTCATTCTCCTTTAGAATAGTCCAGGAATTCCGTGCTCAAGTATTCTCCTCCTTGATCTCATCAAAGGACATAATACTTAATACCCGTATTTTGGTTCTCTACTTCTAACTTATATTCTGTAAATATCTCAAAAGGTTCAGACTTGTGTTTCAACAAGAATATATGTCCGAATCTTGAGAGATCATCAGAGAATGTAATGAAGTACAAAGAACCGGTCCTGGCATGTGTAGACAGGGGACTCACATACATCATCATGTATCAATCCCAAGAGTGCACTAACACTTTCTCTGTTTCCAATAAACAGAGCTGTGGTCATTATATCTTTGTGACATGACTGGCAAGTTTCACAAGATGTAAATTCAAACAAATTTAAATATGCATCTAAATGTAACTTCAGCTAGTCGGGTTGCCTTGATATGACCTAGTCTACAATGCCTCAAGAAGGATTCGTTCATTTCTGAACATTTCCTCTTGTGTGTGTTCTGTATACTAAGAACTGTAGTTTGATTTAGAACGTCAATGCTTTTAGATAACGTGCCTGAACAGATCAACTATTGATATAGGAAATGTTCAAAACATTATCCAATAATACAAAATTATATCCTTCTTTACTAATAAAGAGATTGATATGATGTTGTATATCAGGTTCGGTAACTAATAACATTCTTTCAGAATCAATGTATTCTGGTAATACAGGGTGATAACTACCAACAGACTTGGCTGCAACACTTGCACCGTTTTCTATCTCATGAAACTTATCACCCGTTCTCAGTTCTCTACCTATCTGTAGCCCATGTAACAAATTACATTTGCGGGATCCTGATCTGGTATCTCATACCCAGGATGTAAATGATATTGAGAAATAGTTCTCTGTAATGAACACACCCGAAGATGATGCATCAACATGCACTTTTTTCGTTTGGGCGGCACGAGACACCTGGTATTCCCTAATTTCCTGTTTTGTCTTATAACAATTATATGTTGGAGCGGGACCAACGTCCCTTAGCACAGTATAACAAGCGGGTTCGGTCAATACATCCGTATTATTATCTTGATTAAGGCGTGACATAGTCGTAACCGGAGAGAGAGAGAAAAAAACACTCTGCGTGCGCTTTTACAAGATTAGATTGGTTATCAATTTATCTAATCGGGATGTCTCCCACTGTTTTAGTCAAATCTTCCTTCAAACCCTAAAAGGAAAGACTAGCCGGGATTAATTACACTATACAAGTTCGCCAATCTTTCGGCCAGGCCAGTACAGGTACTTTTGTAAGTCTACGGTAGCGCCCCAGCCGTCATTCCGAGGCCAAAATGCGGAAACGAAACTTTTTCATAACTTGTAAACCGGTGCTACTGCATACTAAAACCCGGATCGGACCATTAACCTACTACTAGCTAACTAGAGAAAGTGTAGAGAGCTATACCGAGCGATCCGTGTCCTTCGGTCTTCGGCCACCATCCTGATCTCCTCGCGGCATCTCCGGTCTCGATCTCCTCGTCGGAAAGGGCACCACATCGAGAAGTCTTTTTACGGGCTCCCGCTTCATCCGAAGCAACTCGGGCGCGAAGTGTGCTAGCCGACGCGTCCAAGGTGTTGTAGAGAATGTTTGTGATCACTTTGCCTCTTGCATCCATGAGTTTGGATGGAGGTTGAAGGTGTTGCTATTAATGGATTTATGAGCTAGAGGAAGAAGAAGAAGAAGAGAAGGCTTTCTCTTTTTCTTTTCTTCTGTTGTATCTTTTCTTGTGATGAAATGAGAATAAGAGAGATAGTGAGATGATAAAAATACAAGACCAAAAACTACCACCATGGCATCCCCTCTCTCTCTCTTCCTCTCATATCATCACAAATCAATCCATTAATGTGACCTATTTGCAAGAAAAGAGACAATGACTCATCATACAAGTCCATGTCACATTAATGCATTGTCATGATGATTTCTAGCTCACTAATTCCATTATCCAAACATTAATCCAAATGTTTGGTCCAATAAAAAGATCCGGCAACATCTAAAGTAAACTCGTGACGGATCACAAGGATACCCCTCACCTGTATATACATACCTGCATCCGTATTCCGACTGAATGCGAATGCGATGAGACTAAAGTAATCCAACAAATCTAATACTAGGATCCGGCTTAAACCAAAGCTTACTAGTATAATCCGTCCGATCATTATCCATGAAATACCGCACGTATAAGATCGAACCCTGCCATATATCATACGGCCTCTACAACATTTCGCCCGAAACAGGAGAAACTGTCTGTGGGGGACTCTAAAGACTCGTCAATACTTTGGCTGTAGACTTAACCACTAGCACGTCAGAGGTATTAGCCGTACGTAACGAGCTACCATGTATTGACCAAAAGGGAAGTCGATGAGCGAACTCATCCTGACACCCTACTGAGCCTGTCAGTGACAATATCCGTACAGTCCGGTCCGTTCGTCTATGAGCATCGCATGGCGGACTTAGGGGGTTGGTAAAAGTCAGACCCCCAACAGCGGTACAAGTCATGTCGGAGTGTAGCCCAGAACACCCTGAGTTACTACTGGAATACTTACCAGTAAATCTTCTGGCTTGGCCAAGGACTTCGTGTAATGGCTCTCCTAGACACAGCGTGACCTCACCCCCAATACCGGGAGAGACGAACCCCTGCAAATCCGCTCACTGCCTCCTTGTGGCTCGGGACTGTACCCAACTAAAACCTGTTTGCATGCCTCCTTTGTGCCGTGGTAGGGTAGTAATCAAAGCACAGTGGGAACTCACACGAGACAAAAGACGATCTTGTTAGTTATATGTATGCCCTAGAGGCCATTACTGTACATGGGATGTATATTGTAGTGGATGCTGGGACATATATAGGTAGTACTTTCTTGCTCGACATGATAGTATGCTATCTGGTTGCTCTTTATCTTAACATGTATACTTACTGTCTCTCTATTACATGTTGATAAAGCCCTTAGGATGTGTGCTCGACTTCCAGGACTATGATATAGATCATACTAGTGGGGCCTGGGTAGTCAATGAGTACATCCTTCAATGTTCCTAGTCGTGGGAATATCGAGACGGGGCATCGATATTCCAGAGTAGACTAGCGTATATCTTCTCGACCCATGTGATGGGCGATGGATGATCCCATATCCATTGGTGTTTGACATCACAGATGGTATGCGGGTGCTCAGTGAAGACTGGGTACACTGAACGGACTCGCCGAGAACTCCCAGATGGTATTATACCTCACGTTAGATGGCAGTTCCCTGGTGACACTGGTACAGCTTAGTCTATTGACCCGAGATCGTCAAAGAGTCTTGTGTGTCTCCCACTGTGCTTTGATTTCCTCCCTACCACGGCTCTACTGAATCATACAAACAGGTGGTTTTTGGGTACAGCCCCGATTCACATGGAGGCAATGAGCGATAGGAGAGGATTCGTCTCTCCCGGTATTGGGGGTTGATGTTGCACTATGCTCGACTGGCCATAACTGGAAATCCCTGGCCAGAGTTGCAGTGATATACTGGTAAGAGTTATCAGTAGTTTCATGCTTGTTATGGACCTTACATCGGCATGACTTATCAAGCTACTGGGGTCTGACGTTTACCACCCCTAGGCGAGATATGCGACATATCAGACGAACAGACCGGACTGTACGGTAAGTGTTACTGGTTGGATTCGCAGGAGTGTGGGCGGGCTTGCTCGTTGAACTTCTGATCGCTCAATACCCGGGTGGCCATTACGTTTAGCAGACCGCTTGCGGGTTGTGGGTGTTTGATATGATCATCACCTACTGCCGGCGTATTGACGAGTCTTTAGAGTCCTACACAGAGGTTTCCTGGCCCAAGCGAAACGAAATAGGAGCGCATATGAGATATGCGCGGGACCGAGAATAATACCAGTATGTGATACTGTATTCTATTCTCACGATTTGTATCATTGGACGGTTATATGATATATAGCCGGGTTACCGAATCAAGTGTTGATTCGATACATTGATACACTTGATATTAGTCGGTTATATGTGATATGACCGGAACATTAAATCAAGTATCGATTTATTGATTTAATGTATAATTATATATTCGATATATTAGTTTACATTAACTAGTATTTGTTCACTTAAGATTGATATTCTCACTTGATGTGCACAAGTTGTATATATGATATATGTTTGTGCACTGGTTTGTATCATGTTTGATGATACATGCAAACTTGGGTGTGTGTATCACTTACACCAAGTTTAGGTTAATAGTTAGGGTTTTATTTTCTTTATTTATTTTGAAAAAACTAAATGGTGGCTTTTCTTGTTTTGGCATGAAGCTTCATGAAGCTTCATAGTATCTTTGAAAAAGTCTTACCATTTTGTTTTGTTCATTAACCTAACCATTAGCCTAAACTCTAGTTTAGTCGCTACATGAGTTTACTCACCCATGGTTGCTAAATGATAAGTCTTCACATGAATTTTTCTTTTCACATAATTCATTTTCTTTTCTTCTTCTTCTTCTTCTTCATGAAGAAGAAAGTTTGCTAGAAAATTTCAAGTGATGAAACCAAGTGAGAAATCCAAATCCAAAGTGAACCCACTTCCTATTTCTTCATCCTCTACCACTTGCCATGTTGTAGAGCGTGTTATCTTCACAAGTTTCATGACCTAGTGAAGATGGAGCTTGAGTTTGAGTCGCCTCGATGTAGATCATCTTCGGCATCGAAGTCAACGACCTAGCCCGCTTATTTCTCCGACGAAACCATCGCTAGAGTCTGGGATCCCGATGATCGCAGCGAAGGGACGTCGTCACGGAGCTTTGGAAGTGGAGGACCGGATCTACAAAGGTTGTAGTCCCGTTCACTTGTAGTTAAAGTAGTTAACTTGCATGTTTTTCGCCTTACCTCTAGTAACGATCTCAATTAGGGTTTCTCGGCACATGGAAAAATTTGATTTTGGCATGGTAGATGATGCCTTGTGGAACCTCATGAGTGTGCCTAGGATCCCTACAGTGGTATCAGAGCCTAGCTAGAGCTTTAGGCGAAGTGTAAATGATGTTAGAAATCCGATCGAACCCCGAAACCCTAAACTTGACCCCTCTCTGTAAATTTTCTAAAATTATGGATTTTTGTGAATTAAAAATTGTCAAAAAATTCAGCAGGGTTTTCTAGGAATTACTGAGGTGCACGTGACCCTAACTCGTCCAACGCGCCGCGGAACCGCGGCCCCACCCTGGCTTGGGCGGTGGTTCCGCGGCCATAATGGTGACTTAATGCCAGACTGTAATTCCTCTGTTTTCTGGGAATTTTTAATCTATACTAAACAGTTGAGTTTTCTAGGTTGTATTGGGAGTTCGTTGATTCGATCGAAAGTTTAACTTCGTCTATGTGTTTTTCCGGATATTTTAGAACATGTTAAAAAGTTCGACCGGATATAAATACCCACTTTTTCCCCTGCAGGGAAATTTCCAAGTGTTGGATTTTTCCGTAGTTTAAGAACGTCTAAGTAGTGCAAGTAACGCGATGGACCCTTTAGAAGACAACAAACTTTAACTCGATTATGTGACCGTCTTGAACTACCCTTTGAACCTTAGGGTTTGGGGCAGTACGGCGTGCCACATGTGAGGCGTTGGCTTGACCCTTCTACGGCTGGACCGTTGGTACTGTGGCATGAAATGGATGTTTTTAAACTTATTTCATGTGTTGAGCTTTTCGGGAAAAATTGGGTGTTTGATTGTTCAATCAGAAAGTTTAACATTGTCTATTTATCTGGAATGTGATACAATAATTGGAATCAACAACATTTGAATGTTATAGACATAGCAGTTTAGTCTCACTTGATCGGTTGCCACGGAATTTTGATGTGATCAAAACTCCGTCACAATCATGTTGCGTACACGAACACTCGCCGGTAAACTTAATAGATAGCCACGCCCTATAGCCCCGACCAAGTGACTGTAGGAGAACCCCGTCGCCAAAAGCATCCGTTCAGGTGCTCGCGGCAGCGGTGTTCTGCCTTAGTGCACTTTGTCGACGGTATTGGGGGTGCGGCCGTCTACTGAAGTTTGCGACGAGAATTTGTTCAGGATGTCGGGAATCTGGTTGAGCCCGACTTCATATTGAAAAGTGTTTTCGATAATGAGACTAAAATGCGGGGTTTATAATTGTTAGGCATGCGATGTCTAAGGAATTCATTTGTTAGGCATGCGATGTCTAAGGAGGTTGCGAATTCCAACTGTTGTAGTTTTACACTTTCTTTTCTGCGACCATAAGTGTAATATGTGATATCGCCAGTTTCGTTGCTATATGTCAACGACAATTGGGATGGGCATATTTACTTACGTTGATGACATGTGATGTTATGCGTTGCTGGATATGTTATATTGGATCGTCGTGTTTGAATAGCCGGGGTTTTTTATGTGAGATGAGTGTTTTTCTTTTTCATTCATGTAAAAACTTGTATGTAATATTCTTTTATTGGGGCACTTCTAGGTTGAGGATGATGTCACCATTGTATATTATTTACTTTTCCGCATTAGGATAGACCCAAAGAGGGGAGCACAAGTAACCGGGTTCTAGAGTCCAATGGAAGACCATCTCGAGGAGTCGAGTTCGGGTCTCCTAACTCTAGAATTGGTAGGGTTGCTTGCCTCTCATGTAGGGGTCTAGGGGTGTGGGATTGGCTATTCATCATGACCGTGGAATTCGTGTTTTATACAGGCTCAAAATAAAACACGGACGTCATAGTATATCCAATATTTCATATGATATTTTTCTGCTGCGTTATCTGTGATGTGATCATGTGATTTGTTCAGATTGATACTGTATATAGTATATATGATATATTATATAGATGTTGCTTATGTTTTACACCCGCGCTAGCCCTGCCCCGCTCTGCTGTTAGTTACCTAACCTAACGGTGTAGACAGGACATCGAGGCGAATGCGGATGGCATAAGCGTACGTTGTATTTATCTGTGATGTTTAGGTGGACTTAAATGATGGGACATTGATTAATGAGATTAATGAAAGAAAATAAACCTAAAAGATGTTGTGGAATCGAATTTCAAAAATAAAACCGGTAGCTACAGTTCTTGCTTTGCATCGCGGTGTTCCTTGTAGAACATCCTGCACCTTATTCGATAAGGAAAGGGCCGAGATCCCTTCCCCGGGAGTGACCCCTTTAGCAATAACTGGCAAATGCTACAACCCTTGGTTTGTCTTTTGATTGTTTCTATAGTTTTTGCTTTGCACAGCGGTATATATAATATATCCTGCACCTTATTCGATGAGTAAAAGGCCGACGATCCCTTCACCGGGAGTGACCCCTTTAGCAAAACTAGAAAAGCCTAAAAAACACTCCATTTAAAAGCCATTTAATTCCGCAACGAGATCAAGTTCAAAGCGTTAAAGGTTTTCTTAAAAACCATCCGCAACCCTCCGTCATTTTAGGAAGTAGAGTACTTAGTATTCGTGCTGTGTTTGTTGACCATAGTCAAGGCACAGTGTACGGTAGCTAAGTGATGTCTTCCTACACCGCATATGATGCGATTAGTTAGGACAGTCGCGTGACTTTGATGACCTTAGTTAAGGGTCATGTGGGTGGGTCTAATTAATCATGAAATGACGGGTAGAACTTGACTAGTGCTTATAATTTGTTGACCATAGTTAAGGTCATAAGTGCTAGGGGTAAAAACCTTTATCGGGAGTTTCAAGTGTTGAAACTTGCAATGAGATTGCATACCTTCTATATGATAGTTGGATCCCGATACCCACTGCGAGTAATTGTTACTCCTGGGAGAGTTTTGCACTTTATAATTAGCCGATCAAGTAGGTGTCTAGAAAGGTGTCAACGGGGTTACGCCCCTGGGAAAACGAGGTTTACTTTAATTGGGTCCGTGCGAAAGCACGGGGAACCTCCCTCAAAGTACCGGCACTGGCCTGGCTGAAAGATTGGCGAACTTGTAGAGTGTAATTAATCCCGGCTAGTCTTTCCTTTTAGGGTTTGAAGGAAGATTTGATAAAAACAGTGGGAGCCATCCTGATTAGATAAAATATATAACCAATCTAATCTTGTAAGAGCGCACGCAAAGTGTTTTCTTCTCTCTCTATCCAGGTAGCGACCATGTCACGCCTTAATCAAGATAATAATTTGGATGTATTGACCGAACCCTCTTGTTATACTGAGCTGGGGAACGTTGGTCCCGCTCCAACTTATAATTGTTATAAGACAAAGCAGGAAAATTAGGGGAATACCAGATTTCCCGTGCCGCCCAAACGAAGAAAGTGCATGATGATGCATCTTTTTCGGGTTTGTTAATTACAAAGAACTGTTTCTCTGTATCCTCTACGTCCTGGGTATTTGATACCGGATCGGATCCCAGATATGTAATCTAGTACATAGGGCAACAGAAAGGTAGAGAACTGATAACGGGTGATAAGTTTCATGAGACAGAAAACGGTGCAAGTGTTGCAGCCAAGTCTGTTGGTCACTTTCACCCTGTATTACAAATACATTGATTCTGAACAAATTCTATTAGATACCGAACCTGATATACAAAATCATATCAATTTCTTTATTTATTAAAGAAGGATATAATTTTGTATTGTTAAATAATGTTTTGTACATTTCCTATATCAAAAGTTGATCGGTTCAGGCATGTTATCTAAAAGCATTGACGTTCTAAATCAAACTACAGTTCCTAGTATACAGAACACACACAAGAGGAAGAGTTCAGAAATGAACGATTCCTTCTTGAGGTATTGTAGACTAGGTCATATCAATATGACCCGACTTGCTTATGTTACATTTTAGATGCACATTTAAATCAGTTTAAATTTACATCTTATGAAACTTGCCAGTCATGTCACAAAGATAAGATGACCATAGCTCTGTTTACTCAAAATAGAGAAAGAGTTAGTGAACTCTTGAGATTGATTCATGCTGATGTATGAAGGTCCCCAGTCTACATATGCCAGGACTGTTTCTTTGTACTTCCTTACATTTACTGATGATCTCTCAAGATTCGGACACATGTTTCTGTTAAAACACATGTCTGAAGCTTTTGAGTAATTCGATGAATATAAGTTAGAAGTAGAGAACCAAAAACGTGTATAAGTATTATATCCTTTGATGTGATCAGGGAGGAGAATACTTGAGCACAAGATTCCTAGACTATTCAAAAGTAGAATAAGATTCTCTCTCAGCATTACTCTTCCTTATACACCACAGCACGTCGGTGTATCGGGGCGGAGCAATCACACCCTATATGATATGGTGTGCTCTATGATGAGTACTACTGAGTTACCTATTTCCTTTTGGGAGTTATGCACTTAAGAAGCTGCATACTTATTGAATTAGGTTCGAATCAGATCACTGCCTACCACTCCATATGAGATATGGTATGAGAAGAGCCCATCTCTTAAGCAAGTAAAGATTTGGGGTTGTCCGGCCTATGTCAAAAGCAAAATCCGGACAAGCTCGAGGCAAGGTCAGTTCTGTAGAACTGGAAGTAGTTCTAGCTATACAAACTACAGCTGATGATTTGATAGAACCAAAGGATTCAATAGTCTCCGACGAACCTCAGCCTTTCCGCCGATATAGCAGGTTTCCTCATCCGCCTGAGAGATAATTCGGTTTCTCGATGACAATGGGAGCGAGGATTGCATCATGAGATGATGACCCAACTAGTTTCGAGCAGGCTATCAAGTGTGGGGACTCTGTAAGAATGGCTGGATGCTTAGCGATCTGAGATGGAATTCATGTACACCAACAAAGTATGGACTTTGGCTGCTATATCTGAAGGGTTAAATCCCCATCAGGAGCAAGTATATCTTGAGAAGATTACTTGGTGTAGATGGAAAAGTTGAGACTTTCAAATCTAGACTTGTTAAAGGTTTTCGTCATCGACCAGGCGTGGATAATGATGATACCTTTTTCCAGTGGCTGTGCTTAAGTCCATCCAGATCCTACTTGCCATTGCTACATACCATGACTACGATATCTGGTGGTTGGGTGTCATGACTATTTTTCTAAATACTGATTTAGAAGAGAACGTCTATAAGTACACAGCCAGAGTCCATCGTTAACAGTGGGAGCAGCGGAAACGTGTGCAAGTTGCTTTATAGATTAAAGCAGGCATCGCGGAGTTGGAACGTCTGTTTTGATGTGGTAGTCAAAGAGTTTGACTTCATCAAAATGGTAGATGAACCTTGTATATAAAAAAGGTAGTAGAGAGTAAGGTGGTCATCCTCGTATATAACGAGAGCAACATACTCTTGATAGGAAAAGAGTTTCCTATGCTACGCTCGGTCAATCTCCTCTTATCACAAGGATTCTCCATATAGGATCTATGTGATACCTCCTAAATCCTAGGTTTTATATCTATGAGATAGATCTAAATGGATATTAGGATTCTCACTAGGTGTAGTGAGATGGTGTCAATCGATCCTGGGGAGAATCACTGGAAAAGTTCCAGGGTGATAAGGACGACTGAATGTCAGTCCCAGGCATTGTCTTTACCCTCTGTGGAGGGACGGTATGTTGGAAGAGTTCCAAGCGAGATACCGTGGCAAACTAGACGATAAAGGCAGGAGACATCGCTATCAAAGATACTACCAAAGACGCAGTTTGGGTGTATATTGGTTCATAAGATGAACTAGGTTCCTACCATTGTATGACAATGGAAGTGTGGCTTTGGCCAAGGAACCCTGGTCCCATCAATGACCCAGACATATTCTTAGGCAGCATCACCTGATCATGGAGATAGTTGATCTCCAGGATGATCGAGGTTTGGAGAGTAGACTCAGAGGACAACCCAGCGGATCCACTCACAAAGGCCTTTTCCTAGAGAGAGACTATTATGGGATGGTTGAGTATGAGATACTACAACCACTGCAATAGATGGCCCTAGTGCATGTGGGAGATTGTTAGTTATATGTATGCCCTAGAGGCCATTACTGTACATGGGATGTATATTGTAGTGGATGCTGGTACATATATAGGTAGGACTTTCTTGCTCGACATGATAGTACGCTATCTGGTTGCACTTTATCTTAACATGTATACTTACTGTCTCTCTATTACATGTTGATAAAGCCCTTAGGATGTGTGCTCAACTTCCAGGACTATGATGTAGATCATACTAGTGGGGCCTGGGTAGTCAATGAGTACATCCTTCAATGTTCCTAGTCGTGAGAATATCCAGACGGGACATCGATATTCCAGAGTAGACTAGCGTATATCTTCTCGACCCATGTGATGGGCGATGGATGATCCCATATCCATTGGTGTTTGACATCGGAGATGGTATGCGGGTGCTCAGTGATGACTGGGTACACTGAACGGACTCGCCGAGAACTCCCAGATGGTATTATACCTCACGTCAGATGGCAGTTCTCTGGTGACACTAGTACAGCTTAGTCTGTTGACTCGAGATCGTCATAGAGTCTTATGTGTCTCCCACTGTGCTTTGATTTCCACCCTACCACGGCTCTACTGAGTCGTGCAAACAGGTGGTTTTTGGGTACAGTCCCGATTCACATGGAGGCAATAAGCAATAGAAGGGGATTCGTCTCTCCCGGTATTGGGGGTTGATGTTGCGCTATGCTCGACTGGCCATAACTGGAAATCCCTGGCCAGGGTTGCAGTGATATACTGGTAAAAGTTATCAGTAGTTTCATGCTAGTTATGGACCTTACATCGGCATGACTTATCAAGCTACTGGGGTTTGACATTTACCACCCCTAGGCGAGATATGCGACAAATCAAACGAACAGACCGGACTGTACGGTAAGTGTTACTGGTTGGATTCGTAGGAGTGTGAGCGGGCTTGCTCGTTGATCTTCTGATCGCTCAATATCCGGGTGGCCGTTACATTTAGTAGACCGCTTGCGGCTTGTGGGTGTTTGATATGATCATCACCTACTGCTGGCGAGTTGACGAGTCTTTAGAGTCCTACACAGAGGTTTTCTGGCTCAAGCGAAACGAATTAGGCGCGCGTATGAGATATGCACAGGACTGAGAATAATACCAGTATGTGATACTGTATTCTATTCTCACGATTTGTATCATTGGACGGTTATATGAGATATAGCCGGGTTACCGAATGAAGTGTTGATTCGATACATTGATACACTTGATATTAGTTGGTTATAGGCGATATGACCGGATCATTAAATCAAGTATCGATTTAATGATTTAATGTATAATTATATATTTGATATATTACTTTACATTAACAAGTATTTGTTCACTTAAGATTGATATTCTCACTTGATGTGCACAAGTTGTATATATGATATATGTTTGTGCACTAGTTTGTATCATGTTTGATGATACATGCAAACTTGGGTGTGTGTATGACTTACACCAAGTTTAGGTTAATGGTTAGGGTTTTATTTTCTTTATTTATTTTGAAAAACTAAATGGTGGCTTTTCTTGTTTTGGCTTGAAGCTTCATGAAGCTTCATAGCATCTTTGAAAAAGTCTTACCATTTTGTTTTGTTCATTAACCTAACCATTAGCCTAAACTCTAGTTTAGTCTCTACATGAGTTTACTCACCCATGGTTGCTAAATGATAATTCTTCACTTGAATTAGTCTTTTCACATAATTCATTTTCTTTTCTTCTTCTTCTTCTTCTTCATGAAGAAGAAAGTTTGCTAGAAAATTTCAAGTGATGAAACCAAGTGAGAAATCCAAATCCAAAGTGAACCCACTTCCTATTTCTTCATCCTCTACTACTTGCCATGTAGTAGAGTGTGTTATCTTCATAAGTTTCATGACCTAGTGAAGATGGAGCTTGAGTTTGAGTCGCCTCGACGTAGATCATCTTCGGCATCGAAGTCAACGACCCAGCCCGCTTATTTCTCCGACGAAACCATCGCTAGAGTCCGGGATCCCGATGATCGCAGTGAAGGGACGTCGTCACGGAGGTTTAGAAGTGCAGGACCGAATCTACAAAGGTTGTAGTCCCTTTCACTTGTACTTAAAGTAGTTAACTTGCATGTTTTTCGCCTTACCTCTAGTAACGATCTCAATTAGGGTTTCTCGGCACATGGAAAAATTTTGATTTTGGCATGGTAGATGCCTTGTGGAACCTCATGAGTGTGCCTAGGATCCCTACAGATCTCAGGTCGATGAACTAACCTATACACATGTCACCAGGGAACTGCTATCTGACGTCTCGTATAATCCCAACTAGCAGGTTCCCGGCGAGTCATGTCCGGTGTACACATAACCCAATGAGCACCTGTATACATCTTAGGTGAACCAACTGACACCAGTGGCTTGTGAGACCGGCCACCGCCCCTCGTCGGGGTCTCGACTGTATACACTAGTCTACTCTGGAGTATCGATGCCCTCTCTCGAAAAACTCCCACGACTAGGGACCTTTTAAAGATGTGCTTTTAAACCCCAGCTCCCACGTATATGATCGCCATCATATTGCTGGCCGTCAAGCAAGAATCCTAAGGGCTCTATCAATGCGCAATAGTGATCTGTAAGGTCACCTAAAGCAGTACACGATGATAAAGATAAACCAGATAGTATACTATCATCTTGAGTAAGACCGTCCTACCGGCAAAGGTCCTCCCTCAATCATTGCAATCACCTGCCTGTGATCCAATAATTGACTCTGAGGGCACTATCTCCAACAATCTCCCACTTGCACTCAAGGCTAATTATTGCGATGTCGCATACTCACAGCCCGTGTGATACCGAACACCCAACTCCTCTACTAATCAGTCTCACAAAGCCCGTTTGCGAAACTATTGCGTTCGAGGAATAGCCTCAGTGAGTGGATCCGTCCTGATGTTTCTTTCTATGTCTCTCTTTATCTCAAGTTCGCGGAGAAAACCATCTCCCGAAATGAGCAATACCTGTCTTAGAATATGTCTGGATATCTGATGGGACATAGTTCATAAATGAATTCCAAATCCAAACTTCTTAGACTGTATCGTCAACTGAAACCAATCAGTATCCTGCGCCATGCCTCCCTCAGTATCCGCTTGGACCACCTGTCCAAAATACTGCCCCTCGTCAGAGGGAAAATTATAACTCTGACAATCACTCTGTCATCCAGGTCACCTTGGAAGCCTGGAATGATAACTGTCTCCTAAAAGAGGCTGTTGTTGTCATATCCCTAGAACATCCACTTATGTTTTAAAACTGCTTCCGAATGATTCTCCAGGATTGGATCAATATCATATTGTATCTAATGCAAAAACAACATCTGGTGTGGTACTTGACATCTCATGATTGACTCAATTGCCTGAGCAAGTGATCTTCCAATCATGCACATCCCTCTCCCCTTTAGTCTGTAAGACACCTTTAGAGAAGGTGACTCCATCACCTGCAGGTACACTACCGTGCCAGGAGTCGTCCATTCTAAAACACCTTTAGAATGCCGTCTAAGTACCCAGATTGGGAAACTACCCAAATCTAGATCTAAAACCATAGATCTAGTTACCGGAATGTCTGATATTATATCCAAGCCTTATGTGGAGAAACTACTGTGTGACAACCAAAGTATAACCGACCGTAGTATAGGAATTTCTCTTCCTACTCTATGTATATCATCCAAATACCAGGACATCACACCCTACTACCTTCTTAACAGATCTATCTCCTATTCTGATGAAGTCAAACCTATGACTGTCATATCAAAAACAGATGATCTTCCTTCTCTATATCTGCTTTAGTCCATAAATAGACATAAGCTACTTTGTCCACTATGCTTCCGCTGCTCCCACTGACTACGACAACCCTCTGGCAGAGTCATATACATTTGCACTTCTAAAGGTAGTTTAGAACGATGCTATACTCATCCTCCTGCCGGGTCTCACAGTCTGGAACAACAGCAATGGCAAGTCTGGGTAAACAAGAACCTCCCTGCCACCGTCCTTAAGCATACCGAAGTACCTCTCGAGCGCCTGAGGTTACCCACCATATCTGCGGAGTGGCCAATAGAATATCAAACCAAATTGAATCTTTAGGTTGTTTTCAAATTTTCAGTAATCGTTTGCGGTTCTGGAATCACTACCAGTTCTACCATACTCCCATTACTGTTTTCTGAAAAAATCCATTTTACAAAAACTGTGGCGAGTTTAAGAACAATATCACTATTGATATTCCAGATAGTAGAAAGTCAACCCTCGTCATAGTCTGGGTCAACCTACAAACAGCCATTACAGAAACGTACCTTGAGTTATCCAGAGTCTGGTTTTAAGCATAAGTCGGACAACTCCCCGTACCTTAAAATCGTTAAGATATGAACTATTCTATATCCAATATAGAAACAGAGGCACTGATTTAATTGGAACCAGATTCAAATCATGCAGCTATCTCCAGTGCATGTCAACTAAATAGAGAGAGGCCGATCAACATTACTTAACTTAGGAGTGCTTCTAATTATGAGTAACCTGAAAGAGAAGCAAGTTCTCTTAATCATTACTATCAACTGAATACCATACACAAGTATCTACATCTTCGATCACCTTGAAGAATCCTGATACTTGCAACACTTGGTTCTCTACTTTATTCTTATACCTATAACTTCTCACAACTTGGACCTTGTGTTTCTACGAAATACTTGTCTAAGAACTAGAGAAGTCATAAGTAAACAGAATATAGTACGAGTACCAACCTCTCTGTCCTAATGGACACAGGACAACATACAATACTCTATATAAGTCCCCTGAGTTGATTAACTCAAACCCTGTGCGTCGTAGATTGAAAACTGTACTTTGGTTATGAAGAATTACACCGATGTTTAATGCTCCTTACCTAACCACCCACTGATATAGGTAAATGTCAAGACATAATTTCAAAAAGTTATATCTCACTATATAAAAATAGACGTACAGATATATCAATTTGAAATTGGTGCATTACAACGAATATTCAAAACCAAATAATTGCCGTCCGGCAAACAACCCGGTAGATTTCCTCAAATATCACCAATTACAACGAATCCTGATATAATGAGGATGATCACCCAGTTCCCAATAACTTACTCCCACTCATCATCTGTAAAACCATACAGATGTGAGAATCAAACTTGGTAAATACAAACCCTGGAGCAATGGCTAATTGGGAAATCAGTTTTCTTTTAACAGTACACAGTGAAACTGAAACATTGAAATGTTTCGTAGGGGTATCCGGGTATTCCTAGTAATGCCTCTTCAATTATCCAGATTCATAACTGTAACCATATATTTCTTTGCCATCTCTCCAAATCCCTTTATATGTCTTTAGTCGTTACCTTCTACACACCATCGTTAGGCTAAATGGTTTTCTTCTTTCCCTACCGTTCGGCACCAGCTATGGTTTGGAAGAAGACTATCCACTAAGCGTAATAGGTGTACTGTCCTAATCCTAGAAGTACTCGCAACCTGAGAGAAGGTGATGATAAAAGACAACTGAATAAACCTTATTCCTATTTTTCCTGAACCAGAATCCATCCCCGAATATAACCATACGATGGAGTATCCAATAAACTGTAGATCTTTGTAGTGATACGGAGTGTCCCGGAGAAATACAAAGGTGATGTAGGATTGGCGAAGATATACTTGGTTTGGTCGTAAATAGCAGTCACAATTTACTTTGCCCTCTTACTAATCCTTTTATTTGTCTTAACCTATTACCTTCTGTACACCATCGTTAGGCTTATTGGTTTTCTTCGTTCCCTACCGTTCGGCACCAGCCTATGGTTTGGAAGAAGACTATCCAATTAGCGTAATAGGTGTACCGTCCTAATACAAGGAGCACTCGCAACCTGAGAGAAGGTAAAAGGAAAAGACAACTGAATAGTCCTACTCGTTTTCTCCAGAACCGGAAACCATCCTCGAATCTGGCACAAGTTCCTTCGAGTTCGTATATAACCATACGATGGTTTTATCCAATGGAAGTGGACGTTTGTAGTAATACGGGGTGTTTTGGTGAAAAGGGTAAAAGTAGGAGTGGCAATGAGGTATGTAACTCAGACAATCCAAAAGCCAGTGTTTAAGAAGGTTCGGTTAATTTTGGTCACTGAGTCATAGTCTTAGGGTCTGGCCATGGTCCCTGCCAATGAGAGAGAGAAAAGAAACACTCAGCGTGCACTCTAACCTAGATCAGAATGGTTATCACTTTATCTAATCGGGAGACCTCCCACTGTAACCTCAAATTCTCCTCCAAACCTGAATGAAGAATTAGTCGGAATAACTCGAGGAGTAAACTAACTCATCAGTGGGAATCGGGATCCAACTATCATCGCATGATAACGTGATAGAATCCACTCACGTTATCACACTCCAGAAGGTATGCGCATATCTTGCAAGTTTCAGTTTCTTTAGAAATTCCCGATGTGATTTTTACCCCATGCTCTTATGACCTTGACGAAGGCCAACATATCATAAGTCACATGTCAAGTTCTATCCGTCATTATCCAGGTTAATTTGAACCCACCCGTACATACCCTTGACGAAGGCCAAAATAGTAGTACGACTGTCCCAAACCAACGCATCTATCTATGCAGCAGAAAAGTAACAAATAGCTACAACACACTATGCCTTGACGAATGCCAACATACATAGCATGAATACTAAGTGCTACCTTTCTGAAATGACGGAGGGCTACGAATGGTTTTTGGCGAAAAACCTTTAACGTAATGAACTGGATATCGTTGAAGGAACCGGATAGCTTTTTATAAAAATATAGTGACGAAAACCTTTGCTAAAGAGGTCACTCCCGGTGAAGGGATCTCAGCTCTTTCCCCGTAAAATGAGGTGCAGGATATTCCAACTGAATACCAGGATGCAAAGCAAAAGTAATCGACTATAGTGAAGTTATTGCCCTGCCGCAAACTTCTGTCCAAGGGGTCACTCCCGGTGAAGGGATCTCGGCCCTTGCCTCGTCGACTGAGGTGCTGGATATTCATAACCGAATACGACTGTGCAAAACAAAAGAGAACGCCCTTGCAATAACAGCTTTTTGAAAAAATTGTTCCAACAACATCAGAATAGGTTTGTTTAGCTTGCATTGATCCGAATCAACGCAGTCCCATCAATTGATCACACCATAAAAGAACGAAAATAATGATGTACGTATATGCCATCCGCATTCACCACTGGGTCCCGTCATCACCCGTTAGGTTACTTAACTAACGACAGAGCGGGGACTGGACTAGCGTGGATGCAAAACATATACAACATCTACTAGTATATATATCAATATATAATAATCGCTCAAGGAGTGATAAAATGCAACATCACAGAAATGTAATAAGCATCACAGAACAATACAGATATCTGGGATCCCCGGGTTCCATAGAGCCGCTACTGAAACCCAACGTTCCTCTGGTCGTGTGGATAGCCTGTGCAATGAAATCTTAGACCCCTACGGGCGCGGCAAGTTACCCGCCAAAACCTGAAGCGAGGCAGCCCCCTTCAACAATGTGAATGGACCACCTAGCACTTCACGGAATCCGGTAACTTGAGCACCCCTCCTTGGGTCAACCTGTACCCCTACGAGTGCGGCGAATAGCCCGCTAATTCTAGAGTGAAGCCCCCTCCGTCTCAACGCCATGAAATGCGGGCCTGTTGCCCTCTAGAACCCGGCTATCCGTGCACCCCACTACGAGGTAATCCTAGTACAGAAGATAAAATATATACAACGGGTACGTCGACCTCAGCCCGGTCGTGCCCCAAAAGAATAATATACAAACAGGCAGTAACGGTAGTCCACATGTCGGACGCTCGCCCCGCAATATCAAATGTACATATACAACCAAACTGTGCTACCATTGCATCCAGGCTATCCACCACGACAAATTCGCAATATCACTTTACAACACAGAACATCAACGTGAATGTCACGTTCGCAAATTTGTCTAAAAGGGCTATAGCAGTTAGACAGGATTTACCGATCAAATGACATTCACGGTCGCAGATATAGTGTAAATACTGTGAACTAACATGTTTAAAATTTTCGATCGACTAAATTTCTCGAAGTGGGCCCCAAGTACAATACTCAGTACATAAAATAAATCTGGGCCCAAACAGAATATACCAAAACCCCCAATTCCAACACAGAGACCTACTGAAGAAATTTGGTGCACGGTTGCTACAGTACGGCCGCTGATACGCCGCCAAAACGTGGTTTTGGCAGCGGATCCGCCGCGCTACAGTAAAATCAGCGAACCAAATTTTTCCAGAATTCTCAAAAAACCCTGCACGATTTTCTGAGATGCTCAAAAATATTTTTAGGGCAGTTTAAAAAATCGACAGAAACACAAAGCTTGGAAATGCGGTTTTCGGAATTTGCGATCGATCGAAGTTCTAAACACGTTAGAGCAAGCTAGTAAAGCTTAATAGCATGACTCTGATACCATGTAAGTCTACGGTAGCGCCCCGGCCGTCATTCCGAGGCAAAATGCGGAAATGAAACTTTTTCATAACTTGTAAACCGGCGCTACTGCATACTAAAACCCGGATCGGACCATTAACCTACTACTAGCTAACTAGAGAAAGGGTAGAGAGCTATACCGAGTGATCCGTGTCCTTCGGTCTTCGGCGACCATCCCGATCTCCTCGCGGCATCTCCGGTCTCGATCTCCTCGTCGGAAAAGGCACCACATCGAGAAGTCTTTTTATGGGCTCCCGCTTCATCCGTAGCAACTCGGGCGCGAAGTGTGCTAGCCGACGCGTCCAAGGTGTTGTAGAGAATTTTTGTGATCACTTTGCCTCTTGCATCCATGAGTTTGGATGGAGGTTGAAGGTGTTGCCATTAATGGAGTTACGAGATAGAAGAAGAAGAAGAAGAAGAGAAGGCTTTCTCTTTTTCTTTTCTTTTGTTGTATCTTTTCTTGTGATGGAATGAGAATAAGAGAGAGAGTGAGATGATAAAAATACAAGACCAAAAACTACCACCATGGCAGCCCCCCCTCTCTCTCTCTCTCTTCCTCTCATATCATCACAAATCAATCCATTAATGTGACATATTTGCAAGAAAAGAGACCATGACTCATCATACAAGTCCATGTCACATTAATGCATTGCCATGATGATTTCTAGCTCACTAATTCTATTATCCAAACATTAATCCAAATGTTTGGTCCAATAAAAAGATCCGGCAACATCTAAAGTAAACTCGTGACGGATCACAAGGATACCCCTCACCTGTATATACATACTTGCATCCGCATTCCGACTGAATGCGAATGCAATGAGACTAAAGTAATCCAACAAATCTAATACTAGGATCCGGCTTAAACCAAAGCCCACTAGTATGATCCGTCCGATCATTATCCATGCAATACCGCACGTATAAGATTGAACCCTGCCATATATCATACGGCCTCTACAACGTTTCGCCCGAAACTTGAGAAACTGTCTGTGGGGGACTCTAAAGACTCGTCAATACTTTGGCTGTGGATTTAACCATTAGCACATCAGAGATATTAGCCGTACATAACGAGCTACCAGGTATTGACCAAAAGGGAAGTCGATGAGCGAACTCATCCTGACACCCTACTGAGCCTGTCAGTGAAAATATCCGTACAGTCCGGTCCGTTCGTCTATGAGCATCGCATGGAAGGCCTAGGCGGTTGGTAAAAGTCAGACCCCCAAAAGCGGTACAAGTCATGTCGGAGTGTAGCCCAGAACACCCTGAGATACTACTGAAATACTTACCAGTAAATCTCCTTCTTTGGCCAAGGACTTCGTGTAATGGCTCTCCTAGACACAGCACTACCTCACCCCCAATACCGGGAGAGACGAACCCCTGCAGATCCGCTCACTGCCTCCATGTGGCTCGGGACTGTACCCAACTAAAACCTGTTTACACGACTCCTTTGAGCCGTGGTAGGGTAGTAATCAAAGCACAGTGGGAACTCACACGAGACAAATGACGATCTCAGGTCGATGAACTAACCTGTACACATGTCACCAGGGAACTGCTATCTGATGTCTGGTATAATTCCAACTAGCAGGTTCCCGGCGAGTCCTGTCCGGTGTACTCATAACCCAATGAGCACCTGTATACATCTTAGGTGAACCAACTGACACCAGTGGCTTATGAGTCCGACCACCGCCCCTCGTCGGGGTCTCAACTGTATACACTAGTCTACTATGGAGTATCGATGCCTTGTCTTGAAAACACCCACGACTAGGGACCTTTTAAGGATGTGCTTTTAGACCCCAGCTCCCACGTATATGATCGCCATCATACTGCTGGCCGTCAAGCAAGAATCCTAAGGGCTCTATCAATGCGCAATAGTGACATGTAAGGTCACCTAAAGCAGTACACGATGGTAAAGATAAAAAGATAGCATACTATCATCTTGGGTAAGGCTGTCCTACCGGCATAGGTCCTCCCTCAATCATTGCAATCACGTGCCTGTGATCCAATAATTAACTCTGAGGGCACTATCTCCAACAACTTTGAGGGAGGTTCCCCGTGCTTTTGCACGGACCTAATTAAAATAAAGCTCATTTTCCCAGGGGCGTACCCCCGTTAACACCTTTCTAGACACCTACTTGATCGGCTAATTGTAATGTGTAAAACTCTCCCAGGAGTAACTCTTACTCGCAGCGGGCATCGGATCCAACTATCTTATAGAAGGTATGGAATCTCATTGCAAATTTCAACTCTTGAAATTCCCGATAATATTTTGCCCCTAGCAACTTATGATCTTGGCTAAGGTCAACAAATCATAAGTGCTAGCCAAGTTCAACCCGTCATTTCCCGATTGAATTAAACCCACCCGCACGACCCTTGGCTAAGGTCAACAAAGTTGCATGACTACCCTAACTCAATCGCATCATATGCTTATACAGATCAGCACTAATCAGCTATCGCACACTACGCCTTGGCTAAGGTCAACAAACTCAGCATGAATACTAACAAGTACTTATCTGAAATGACGGAGGGCTACGACAGGTTTTTAAGAAAACCCTTTGTGTAATGAATTTGATATCGTTGTAGAATCAAGTGATTTTAAATAGAATGTTTTTTAGGCCTTTTCTAGTTTTGCTAAAGTGGTCACTCCAGGTGAAAGGATCGTCGGCTCTTTCCTTATCGAATAAGGTGTAAGATATTTCACAAATATCACTATGCAAAGCAAAAACTATAGAAAGAATCAAAAGACAAACCGAGTTTGTAGTATCTTCTAGTTTCGCTAAAGAGGTCACTCCCGGTGAAGGGATCTTGGCTCTTTCCTTATCGAATAAGGTGCTGGATGTTCTACAAGAAACACCGCTATTCAAAGCAATAACTAGAGCTACCAGTTTTTAAACAAGTTTCTACAACATTTTTAGGTTTCTTTTAGTTTCATTAATCTCATTAATGAAGTCCCATTTTATTATGCTTCACAAGCATCTCATTTGAAACGAAATCTGCAATATAACATATATCTCATATATATAATATGAACATTCGTCTCAGGCAGTAATATGATCTCATCACAGAACATTGCAGCAGAAGAACATATATGAAATATTGGATATACTAGGACATCCGTGTTTTAATACGAGCCTGTATAAAACACGGATTCCACGGTCGCAAGGAATAGCCAAACTCACATCCCTAGACCCTTACAAGAGCGGCAAGCAACACTGCCAATTTTAGGGTTAGGAGACCCGGTCTCGACTCCTCAAGATGGTCTCCCACTGGACCCTAGAACCCGGTTACTTGTGATCCCCGCCTTGGGTCTACCTAATGCAGAAAAGTAAATAATATACAATGGTGACATCATCCTCAGCCCGGCAGTGCCGCAATAAAAGAATATTACATACAAATGAATTTTACATGAATGAAAAAGAAAAAAGTCTCAACTCACATAAAATCCCCGGCTATTCAAACACGACGATCCAATATAACATATCACAGCAACACATAATATCTCATATCATCAACGTAAGCAAGTATGCGTATCCCGATTGTCGTTGATGTATAGCAACGAAGCCGGCGATAAACCACATACTACGCTTACGGTCGCAGAAAAGAAAGTGTAAAACTACAACATTTGGAATCCACAATCACTTTAGACATCGTAAATCCGAAATATCACATACTTCGCATTTCATGCCTAACTATATGAATTCCACATATTGTATTACATTCCAGATAAATAGACAATGTTAAACTTTCCGATCGAATAATCGAACACCCAAGATTTCCCAAATAGCTCAACACTTGAGCGGAGTTCAAAAAATATCCATCACATGCCACAGTACCAATGGTCCATCCGTAGAAGGGTCAAGCCAACGCCTCACATATGGCAACGCCGTACTGCCCCAAACCCTAAGGTTCAGAGGCAGTTCAAGACGATTACATAATCGAGTTAAGGTTTGTTGTCTTCTAGAGGGTCCACCGCGTTACTTGCACAACTTAGAACGTTCTTAAACTACGGAAAAATCAAACTTTTGAAAATTTTCCGACAGGGGAAAAAGTGAGTTATTGATATCCGTTCGAACTTTTTAACACGTTCTAAAAATTATCCGGAAAAACTTTAAACAAAGTTAAACTTTCCGATCGAATCAACGAGCCCAGAAAACTCAACACTTGAGTGGAATTAAAAATTCCCAGAATAATGCAAAAGAACCCAGGAATAATACTGTGAAGTAGTGGCCCCAACGACACTGTTCGGCCGCGGAACCGCCGCCACGTGCTTGGTTTAGCCGCGGTTCCGCCGTCACGTGATCGAATCTGTGGTCCGTACTTCACAGTAATTCCTATATTTCCCAGCATGATTTTCTGGATATTTTTAATACGAAATAATCAACATTTTAAAAAATTTCCAGAAACTAGGTTTTATCGGGTATTCGGAGTTCGATCGGACTTTAAACTTCGCCTAAAGCTCTAGCTTGGCTCTGATACCACTGTAGGGTTAGTAGGCACACGCACAAGGGTCTACGGGGCATTAACAATGCCCGATTTAAAATTTAGCCGTGCCGAACAACCCTAACCAAGATCTATAAACTAGAGATTAGGCGAAACATAGCATGTTAAACACTTTAACACTAAGTGAGAGGGATTACAACCTTTGTAGAACCCGTCCTTCACTTCTTAAGCTCCGTGTTGAGGCCCTTTCACTGCGATCATCAAGTTCCGTACTCTCGAGAGGCTCCACGAAGAGAAAGTTGCAAGCTTGCTTCCGATTTTTGATAACAAAGATGATCTACCTTGAAGTTTCATTAACACAAGCTCTCACTCACTAAATGAAGTGAACACCCTCATCTAAATGGCAAGGATAGATGAGTATGATGAAGTAGGAATTTAGCTCTCTTTTGTTTTCAATTACTCACTAATAATCATGACTTAGCAAAAAGCTAGAAAGATTTTTCCAAGGAAGAAGAAGAAGAAGAATAGTGATCAATCTTTTTGTGATGAATAATGAATTGTGTTTATAATTACTTATGCAACTATGGTTAAAGATGATAGGTTAACCATTGTAGAGACTAAAACTAGGGTTAAAGGGTGTGGGTTGGGTTTGAAAATATCTTTGCAAAATATCTTTGCAAAAACAAAAAGAAAGCTTCTAGAAGCTTCTAGAAAAGTTTAACCCAAATCAAATCCTAACCTCGTTTAATCTCCACTAATCATGTCGCATTAGTAATTATAACATGTTACAATATTATATATCACATATATAATATATATTGTAACAAAATAAAATAATACAATTAACATATATCGCATATATATCATTGTATTACGCGAGTGAGAAAAAGAATCTTTTAGTGAGCTTATATGAGTTAATGTAATTTAATATATAAAGTAAATAATTATACATTAAATTATCTAATCAACACTTGATCCGATAATCCGGCTATTTCACAAATAACCGACTAATATAATCTGTATCAGTTCATCGAATCAACACTTGATCCGATGACCCGGCTATATCTCATATACCCGGCCGATATCTCATATCGTCAGAATCTAATACGGTATCACATACAAGTATTGATCTCGGTCCCGCACATATCACATATGTGCTCCTACTCCGTTTTGCCTGAGCCAAGAAACCTCTGGGTAGGACTCTAAAGAATCGTCAATACGCTGGCAGTTGGTGATGATCATATCAAACACCTACAAGCTGCAAGCGGTCAGCTAAATGTAACAGCCACCCAGGTATTGAGCGCTCAGAAGATCAACAAGAAAGGCTATACATTCTCCTGTGAATCCAGTCAGTAACACTCCCGTACAGTCCGGTCTCGTCGTCTGATATATCGCATATCTCGCCTAGGGGTGGTAAACGTTAGACCCAGTAGCTTGATAAGTCGTGTCGATATGAGGTTTATAACAGTTCGAGAAACTACTGGTAACACTCTCCAGTAAATCTCAGCAACCCTGGCCAGGGATTTCCAGTTATAGCTAATCGAACACAGCACAAAATCAACTCCCTATACCGGGAGAGACGAATCCCCTCTTATCGCTCATTGCCTCCATATGATTCGGGACTGTACCCAAAAGCCACCTTTTTGCACGCCCTCTTAGACGTGGTATGATGGAAATCAAAGCACAGTAGGAATCACATAAGACACTATGACGATCTTGGGTCTACAGACTAACCTGTACTAGTGTCACCGGAGAACTGCCATCTGACGTGAGGTATAATACCATCTGGGAGTTCTCGGCGAGTCCGTCCAGTGTACCCGGTCTATACTGAGCACCCGTACACCATCCTTGATGTTAAACACCGATGGATATGGGATCATCCATCGCCCATCATATGGTTCAAGATGCGTATACGCTAGTCTACTCTGGTGTATCGACGCCCTGTCTCGATACACCCTCGACTAAGAACAGTTATAGGATGTACTCGTCGACTACCGTGGCCCCACTAGTATGATCTCATCATAGTCCCAGTAGTCGAGTACATATTCTAAGGGCTTTATCAACATGTAACATAGAGACAATCAGAGTACATGTTAAGATAAAGTACAACCAGATAGCATACTATCATGTCGAGCAAGAAAGTCCTCCCTATATATGTCCTAGCATCCATTACAATATACATCGTATGTACAGTAATGGCCTCTAGGGCATATATACAACTAATAATAAATTCCAACCCCATCCCTCTGACCCAGGCCGGCGACAAGTGTAGGAATTCCGGTGACCTCGGACTTTTTGTGGAGAAATGGGGTAAAACATTTTGGCGTGTTCTAGGCACTGAGTTTTGGTGTTTCAGGTGTTGTTTATTTTTGCTAATTTTGCATGTGATGTAATCTTAAACTATAAGCAAATCGGAGTGTTTCGTATTAGTAGTTTTAACATTGTTTCGGGTTATTGATATATTGTTTAGGCGAAGTTAAAAATTTCGATCGAATGTCAAAAACCCATTTTTCCAAGTTTAACGTATTCAGAAAAACATGCAAGTGATTCTGTGGACCCTTTAGAAGAACGAAACCTTAACTCGATTATGTGGCTGTAAAAACTGCCATTTGAACCCTAGGGTTTGTGGTAGTTTAGCGATGTCACATGTGAGGCCTTGGTTTGACCCTTCTACAGCTGGTTCATAGATACTGTGGCATCTTCTGGGTATTATTAAAACTGTGCTCAAGTGTTGAGCTGTTGGAAATTGTGGGGTTTTGGTGAATCGATCGAAAAGTTTAATGTCGTCCAGATATTATCTGATAGGATACAATATTTGGAATGCACAAGTAGTTATGAGATAACTAATTTGAATGTTATAAATCTTGCAGTTTAGTCTCATTTGATCGGTTGCCACGGGATTTTGATGTGATCAAAAGTCCGTCGAAATCACGTAGCGTACAAGGATACTCGCCGGGTAAACTTAATAGATAGCCACACTACATAGCCCCGACCAAGTGACTATAGGAGAACCCCGTCGCCAAAAGCATCTGTTCGGGTGCTCGCGGCAGTGGTGTTCCGTCTTAGTGCACTTCGTCAACGGCATCACAGGGTGCGGCCGTCTACTAAAGTTTCCGACGAGCATTCGATCAGGACGTCGTGAATCTTGTTGAATTTCCCAACTAGATATTAAAAAGTGTTTTCAAGATTGAGAGTAAAATGCGGAGTTTATAATTGTTAGGCATGCGATGTCTAAGGAATTCATTTGGTTAGGCATCTGATGTCTAAGGTGATTTCGGATTCCAACTGTTGTAGTTTTTCACTTTCTTTTCTGCGACCGTAAGTGTAATATGTGGTGTATCGTCGGTTTCGGTGCTATATGTCAAAGACAATTCGGATACGCATATTTACTTATGTTGATGACATGTGATGTTATGTGTGGCTGGGATATGTTATATTGGATCATCATATTTTGAATAGCCGAGGGTTTTATGCGAGATGAGAGTTTTTCATTTTCATTCATGTATAATTCATTGTATGTAATATTCTATTATTGGGGCACTTCCGGGTTGAGGATGATGTCACCCTTGTATATTATTTACTTTTCCGCATTAGGATGGACCCAAGGCGGGGAGCACAAGTAATCGGGTTCTAGGTTCCAGTAGGAGACCATCTCGAGGAGTCGAGACCGGGTCTCCTAACTCTAGAATTGGTAGGGTTGCTTATCGCTCTCGTAGGGGTCTAGGGGTATGGGATTAGCTATTCATCATGACCGTGGAATCCGTGTTTTATACAGGCTTAACTTAAAACACAGAAATCCTAGTATATCCAATATTTCATATGTTGTTTTCTGTTGCGATATCTGTGATGTGATCATTTGATATATTGATGAGATGAATACAGGATATAGTATATGTGATATATTATATAGACGTTGCTTATGTTTTACACCCGTGCTAGCACTGCCCCGCTCTGCCGTTAGTTACCTAACCTAATGGTGCACGAGGGGACATCGAGGCAAATGCGGATGGCATAAGCGTACAATGTATTTATCTGTGATGTTTAGGTAACTTAAATGATGGGACTTTGTTAATGAGATTAATGAAATAAAAGAAACCTAAAGATGTTGTGGAATCGAATTTTCAAAAACAGGTAGCTCTAGTTGTTGCTTTGCATAGGGGTATTCCTTGTAGAATATCCAGCACCTTATTCGATAAGGAAAGAGCCGAGATCCCTTCACCGAGAGTGACCTCTTTAGCAATAACTAGCAGATAGTACAACCCTCGGTTTTGTCTTTTGAATGTTTTTCTAGTTCTTGCTTTGTATAGTGGTATTTGTGAAATATCCTGCACCTTATTCGATAAGGAATGAGCCGAAATCCCTCCACCAGGAGTGACCTCTTTAGCAAAACTAGTAAAGGCCTCAAAAACACTCCATTTTAAATCACTCGATTCTACGAAGATATCAGGTTCATTACGCAAAAGGTTTTCTTAAAAACCTGTCGTAGCCCTCCGTCATTTCAGATAAGTATTACTTAGTATTCATGCTGCGGTAGTTTGGCATGCGTCAAGACGTAGTGTACGGTAGCTAACTAGTGCTTATCTGCTAGCATATGATGCGATTGGATTAGGGTATTCGTGCGGCGTTGTTTGGCATGCTTCAAGGGTCGTACGACTGGTTTTAATTCAATCAGGAAATGCATGGGTTGAACTTGACTAGCGAACTATGGGTTGTTTGGCATGCGTCAAGGTCATAGGATGCTAGGGGTAAAATACTATTGGGAATTTCAAATGTTGAAATTTCCAATGAGATTGCATACCTCCTATGAGATAGTTGGATCCCGATACCCACAGCGGGTAAGAGTTACTCCTGGGAGAGTTTTACACATTACAATTAGCCGATAAGGTAGGTGTCTACAAAGGTGTTAACGGGGTTACGCCCCTGGGAAAACGAGGTTTATTTTAATTAGGCCCGTGCAAAAGCACGGGGAACCTCCCTCAAAGTACCGACACTGGCCTGGCCGAATGATTGGCGAACTTGTAGGGTGTAATTAATCCCGACTAGTCTTTCCTTTTAGGGTTTGAAGGAAGATTTGACTAAAACAGTGGGAGATATCATGATTAGATATATTAATAACCAATCTAATCTTGCAAGAGTATACGCTGAGTGTTTTCTTCTCTCTCTCTCCAGGTAGCGACCATGTCACGCCTTAATCAAGATAATAATATGGATGTATTGACCAAATCCGCTTATTATACTGAGCTAAGAAACGTTGGTCCCGCTCCAACTTATAACTGTTATAAGACCGAGCAGGAAATAGGGGATTACCAGAATTCCCATGCCGCCCAAACGAAGAAAGTGCATGCTGATGCATCTTCTTCTGGTGTGTTCATTACAGAGAACTGAGAATGGGTGATAAGTTTCAAGAGTTCGAAATGGTGCAATTGTTGCAGCCAAGTATGTTGGCAGTTATTACCCTGTATTACCAAATACATTGATTCTGAATGAATGTTATTAGATACCGAATCTAATATACAATATCTTATCAGTCTCTTTATTTAGTAAAGAAGGATATAATTTTGTATTGTTGGATAATGTTTTGAACATTTCTTATATCAAGAGTTGATCGGTTCAGGCACGTTATCTAAAAGCATTTCTATATCAAACCACAATTCTTAACGTACAGAACACACATAAGAGGAAGAGTTCAGAAATGAAAGAATCCTTTTTGAGGCATTGTAGACTAGGTCATATCAATGCGACCCGACTTGCTAAGTTACATAGAGATGCATATTTAAATCGATTTGAACTTACATCTTGTGAAACTTGCCAGTCATGTCACAAAGATAAGATGACCATAGCTCCGTTTATTGGAAACAGAGAAAGGGTTAGTGAACTCTTGGGATTGATACATGATGATGTATGTAAGTCCCCTGTCTACACATGCCAGGACCGGTTCTTTGTACTTCATTACATTAACTGATGATCTCTCAAGATTCAGGCATATATTCCTGTTGAAACACAAGTCTGAAGATTTTGAGAAATTCAAAGAATATAAGTCAGAAGTAGAGAATAAAAATGGGTATAAGTATTATGTCCTTTGATGTGATCAGGGAGGAGAATACTTGAACATGGAATTCCTGGTCTATTCTAAAGGAGAATGAGATTCTCTCTCAGCATTACTCCTCCGTATACACCATAACACGTTAATATATCGAGTCGGAGCAATCACACCCTATGTGATATGGTGCGCTCTATGATGAGTACTACTGAGATGCCTATTTCTTTTTGGGGGTTATGCACCTGTGAAGTTGCATACCTATTGAATAGGATTCCAACCAAATCAGGTGCCTACCATTCCATATGTGATATAGTATGGGAAGAGCCAATCTCTTAAGAAAGTTAAGATTTGGGGTTGTCCGGCCTATGTCTAAAAGCAAAATCCGGACAAGCTCGAGGCAAGTTCAGTTCTGCGGAAGTTTGTTGGATATCCCAAGCATTCGCAAGGGAATATCTTCTACCACACTTAGGAACAAAAAGTGTTTTGTTTCTCAGCATGCCACCTTTTAGAAAGGGAATTTCTTGTGAAGAAATTAGTGGTCATGAGGTAAAACTGGAAGGATTTCCAGCTATACAAACCGCAGCTGATGATTTGGTAAACCCGGAAGATTCAATAGTTCCCGACGAACCTCAGCCTCTCCGCCGATCTGGTAGGGTTCCTCACCCACCTAAGAGATACTTCGGTTTTCTCTATCATCAGGAGCAAGTATATCTTGAGAAGATTACTTGGTGTACATAGAAAAGTTGAGACTTTCAAAGCTAAGGCTTGTTGCAAAAGGATCTCATCATTCACCGGGTGTGGATTATGATGAAACCTTTTCTAGTTCCTATGCTTAAGTCCATCCGGATCCTACTTACCATTGCTACATTCCATGACTACGATATCTGGCGGTTGGGTGTCATGACTGCTTTTCTAAATAGTGATTTAGAAGAGAGCGTCTATAAGTACACAGTCAGAGGGCTTCGTAGACAGTAGGAGCAGCGGAAACGTATGCAAGTTGATTTACGGGTTAAAGCAGGCATCACGGATTTGGAACATCTGTTTTGATGTGGTAGTCAAAGAGTTTGACTTCATCAAAATAGTAGATGAACCTTCTATATACAAAAACGTAGTAGGGAGTATGGTGATGATCCTCGTATTGTACGTGGATGACATACTCTTGATAGGGAAGGAATTTCCTATGCAACACTCGGTCAATCTCCTCTTATCACAAGGATTCTCCATATAGGATCAAGGTGATACCTCCTAAATAATGGGGTTTTGGATCTATGAGATAGATCTAATTGGATGTTAGGATTCTCACTAGGTGTAGTGAGATGGTATCAATAGATCCTGGGGACAATCACTGGATAGGATCCAGGGTGGTAAGGTCGACTGAATGTCAGTCACAAGCATTGTCCTTACCCTCAGTGGAGGGACGGTATGTTGGAAGAGTTCCAAGCTAGATACCATAACATACTAGACGATAAAGGTTGAATACATTGCTACCAAGGATCCTACCAAAGAGGTAGTCTGGATGAATATTAGTTCACGAGATGAACTTCGTTCCTACCATTGTCTGACAATGGAGTTGTGGCTTTGGCCTAGTGTAGGGTGTTTTTCGTCACCCCATTGAGATGGGAATACGCGCGCGCTTGTCAGGCGTACTACAGATTCCCCTGCCTAGGGTAGGCCGGGGTTTATTGATTGTGGGGATCCGAATCTCCGGCAGCCGCGGACTGAGCTGCCGTTAATTACCCCTCGCCTTTGGGACGAGGGAACCTCCGATTAACGGGTTAAACTGGTCAAGCGAACTCACTGTGCAGTGTACGTGTGTTGTGTTTTGAAAGGGGGGTTTGGATATATTGAGAGCCACGCAGAGTTTTTACGGGGGTCCCGCTACCCGGATAGCGGGCTGGGGGTCAAGGGGGTTAGCAGCCCCCTTGCGAGGTGCGGGGCAGCGCCCCGTTAGAAATTTTTTTCTAACAGGGACAGTGTCGTGGAGCACGTGTGTGTGTGAATATGTATACATATGTATATATATATGTATATATGTATATATATAAAAGAAAGAAAGGGGGAAAAGGCATCCAAAGGATGTGTAGGGGCAGCACCTTGGGCGCTGTGCGCTCAGGCGCTAGAGGGCCACGTGTCGGCACGTGGGCGCTCTGCGCTTGAGCGCTGGGCGCTTGAGCGTAAGCGCGCCACATGTCGGCACGTAGGCGCTTTGCGCTTGAGCGCCTGCGCTGGAGCGCAAGCGCGCCACGTGTCGGCACAAGGGAGACTTGCGCTCGAGCGCTTGCGCTTGAGCGCAAGCGCGCCACGTGTCGACACAAGGGAGACTTGCGCTCAAGCGCTTGCGCTTGAGCGCAAGCGCGCCACGTGTCGGCACTAGGGGGACTTGCTCTCGAGCGCTTGCGCTTGAACGCAAGTCCGCCCACGTGTCGGCACGTGGGCGACTTGCGCTCGGGCACTTGCGCTTGAACGCAAGCGCGCCACGTGTCGGCACCGGGGCGACTTGCGCTCGGGCGCTTGCGCTTGAGCGCAAGCGCGCCACGTGTTGGCACGTTGGCGACTTGCGCTCGGGCGCTTGCGCTTGAGCGCAAGCGCGCCACGTGTCGGCACGTGGGCGCTCTGCGCTTGAGTGCCGGCGAGAAAAAGTGGCTTTTAGCCTAAGAAACAGAAGCTATGCTTCAGAAAGGAAATATTTGTTATGTATATATGTATGGAGTTAAACTCCTGGGATGTTTTGAAGCTGATGAAGGGGGTTCTTCTTCTTCCTTCTGTTGTTTGGCCGGATCTTGAAGATCAAGAAATAGGAGATTTTAAAAATCACTCCTTTTTGAGATCTGATGGGAGATCTGAGTTCCCCTTTGTGGATTTTGTGGTGGAAAACTACTTAGTTTTGGAAAAGAAAGAGTAAAACTCTTGATTTAATTCAAAAGAATTGAGAAGGTTTAGAACCTTGGAGAAAGAGCAGGAGGCACAAAGAACCCTAGTTTTTGGGGAATGAAAAAGTATTATATTTTTATTCATCATGTTGTCTTTTATAGGCTTACATATTTACATATAGCCCCTTGGACTTTACAAAAATGGCATTTTAGCCATCCCATTGCTCATGTGCCATTTCATTTAGCACATAAGCCATGGGCTTACAAAAATTTGGCTTTATGCCCATTTTGCATACATTCATGCACAAAAATTACATAAAAATTATTTGTTACATGATTTTTGTTGTTGGCATAGGGAGGCTGGCTGCGGGCTCGACTTGGGCATGGGCCCGCTTGACCTGGGCTTGGGCCCACCTGGCTTGGGGTTGACTTTGATTTTGACTTGGTCAACCGGGGTGTAAATTTTTACCCCAACAAATTGCCCCCATCAATAAATGCACACAGCATATGTGGGTCGTGTGCATGAAATTGATGGATCTTCCTTTGCATGGAAGCGACTTGCTTTGGTTCCCACTTTTTGGGATGCACTGCCTTTTTTACGACATGGACGGTCGGCGCTTGACGCGTCTCCGAGACGGAGTGTCCATGGTAGACGTTTCCCTGGCCCGGAGCGATCTGGTTCCTGCTTTGTAGGAAGCCTGCACTGACCTTTTTACGATGTGGACGGCAGACGCTAGACGCGTCTCCGAGACGGAGTGTCCATGGTAGACGTTTCCCTGGCCTGGAGCGATCTGGTTCCTGCATTGTAGGAAGTCTGCACTGCCCTTTTTACGACGTGGACGGTCGACGCTAGACGCGTCTCCGAGACGGAGTGTCCATGTTTGACGTTTCCCTGGCCCGGAGCGATCTGGTTCCTGCTTTGTAGGAAGTCTGCACTGCCCGTTTTGCGATGTGGACGGTCGACGCTCTGATCCGGTGCGATTTGGTTGACGTGTCCCTGGCACGGAGTGTCGCTGGCAGACGTTTCCCCGAGGCGGAGTGTCGTTGTTGGACTTTTCCCCGGTGCGGAGTGTTTATGTTGGACGTTTCCCCGATGCAGAGTGTCGCTGATGGACCTTTCCCCGGTGCGGAGTGTCGGGTTGACTTTTCCCCGGCACGGAGTGTCGCTGATGGACTTTTCCCCGGCGTGGAGTGTCGGGTTGACTTTTCCCCGGCACGGAGTGTCGCTGATGGACTTTTCCCCGGCGCGGAGTGTCGCGGGTTGACTTTTCCCCGGCACGGAGTGTCGCTGATGGACTTTTCCCCGGCGCGGAGTGTCAGGTTGACTTTTCCCCGGCACGGAGTGTCGCTGATGGACTTTTCCCCGGCGCGGAGTGTCGCTGATCGATTTTTCCCCGGCACGGAGTGTCGCTGATCGACTTTTCCCCGGCACGGAGTGTCGCTGGTTGACTTTTCCCCGGCACGGAGTGTCGCTGATCGACTTTTCCCCGGCGCGGAGTGTCGTGGGTTGACTTTTCCCCGGCACGGAGTGTCGCTGATCGACTTTTCCCCGGCGCGGAGTGTCGCTGGTGGACTTTTCCCCGGCACGGAGTGTCGCTGGTCGACTTTTCCCCGGCGCGGAGTGTCGCTGGTTGACTTTTCCCCGGCACGGAGTGTCGCTGATGGACTTTTCCCCAGCGCGGAGTGTCGGGTTGACTTTTCCCCGGCACGGAGTGTCGCTGATAGACTTTTCCCCGGCGCGGAGTGTCGGGTTGACTTTTCCCCGGCACGGAGTGTCGCTGATCGACTTTTCCCCGGCGCGGAGTGTCGCGGGTTGACTTTTCCCCGGCACGGAGTGTCGCTGATGGACTTTTCCCCGGTGCGGAGTGTCGCGGGTTGACTTTTCCCCGGCACGGAGTGTCGCTGATGGACTTTTCCCCGGCGCGGAGTGTCGCGGGTTGACTTTTCCCCGGCACGGAGTGTCGCTGATCGACTTTTCCCCGGCGCGGAGTGTCGCGGATCGACTTTTCCCCGGTACGGAGTGTCGGTTGACTTTTCCCCGGCGCGGAGTGTCGCGGATGGACTTTTCCCCGGTGCGAAGTGTCGCGGGTTGACTTTTCCCCGGCACGGAGTGTCGCTGATCGACTTTTCCCCGGCGCGGAGTGTCGCGGGTTGACTTTTCCCCGGCACGGAGTGTCGCTAATCGACTTTTCCCCGGTGCGGAGTGTCGCGGATCGACTTTTCCCCGGCGCGGAGTGTCGGGTTGACTTTTCTCCGGCGCGGAGTGTCGCGGGTTGACTTTTCCCCGTCATGGAGTGTTGCTGATGGACTTTTCCCCGGTGCGGAGTGTCGCGGGTTGACTTTTCCCCGGCACGGAGTGTCGCTGATCGACTTTTCCCCGGCGCGGAGTGTCGTGTTGAATTTATTCCGAGACGAAGCATAATTTCGACAGGGGAGACATGTACACTGAGGCGAAGCATCATTTCGACACGGGGTGCATTCTGAGACGAAGCATAATTCCGACGCAGAGCTTGCTGGTTGACTTGATTCTGAGGAAGAGTATAATTCCGGCAGGGAAGGTAGATATCCCGAGGCGAAGCATGATTTCGACACGGGGTAAATTCTGGGACAGAGCATGATTCCGCCGTAGAGGTTGTTGGTTTGATTTGGGTTGACATCAGCATCGCTACACTGGAATATGGTACCAGGAGCGAATCATCATTTGTCATGAGAGGATTTGGGAATTGGTTTTTGTTTGGCATCTGCATTGCTGCACTGGAATAATGCCAGGAGCAACTCATCATTTGCCCAGGGAGGATTTGGGAATTGGTTTTTGTTTGGCATCTGCATTGCTGCACTGGAATGATGCCAGGAGCAACTCATCATTTACCCCGGAAGGATTTGGGAATTGGTGGCTTAGGAGACAGGTTTAGGTCCCTATCACCTAAAGCTTTTCAATTTTATGGGCCGTGAGGGTCCCATAAAAGCATTTTCTCCCCACTGGTCGTAAGGATCTCGTAGGTGTATTTTCTCCCTAGGAGTCGTGAGGACTCCTAAGTGTGTGGCTCCTTTGTGAATCGTAGGGATCTCACGAGGGAATTTTCTCCTCACAAAGTCGAGAGGACTTTGCGAGTGCATTTCATCTCTTTTTCACGAGTTTGCGCCCTTTCGGGTTTTCACAAACTCGCCGGCAGTCCTGCTGTTTTTACTAACGGAGCCCTTTCGGGTTTTCATCCGTGCCCATTTTGCTTGTGGACATACCTTTTTTTTTCTTCTCCTCTTTTTTTTCTTTTTTTTTGAATCATCCCTGCCGGTGGGACTTTGAATGTGGTCTCGCCGGTAGGACTTGGGAGAGATTGGGATCGTTTTACGCCCGTGGATTGTATACGGTTTTGCAGGATTTATGATCCAGACCGTAGGGCCAGGAGTATTTTGAGGAGTTGGATTTTGGTTGGCATCTGCATCGCTGCACTGGAATGTAGTACCAGGAGCGGCTCATCATTCACCGTTGGGGTACGGGAGTTGGAATTTAGTTGGCGTCTGCATCGCTGCAATGGAATATGGTACCAGGAGCGACTCATCATTCGCCGTTTGGGGATTGGTGAGCGATGGCTTAGGAGACAGGTTTAGATCCCTATCACCTAAGGCTTTTCAATTTTATGGGCCGTGAGGGTCCTATAAAAGCATTTTCTCCCTGCGAGTCGTAAGGATCTCGCAGGTGTATGTTCTCCTTAGGAGTCGTGAGGGCTCCTAAGTGTGCTTTTCCTTTGTGAGTCGTAAGGATCCCACAAAGGTTTGTTCTCCTCATGTATCGTGAGGACACATTAGTGGATTTCTCTCGTTCCCAGTTTAATGACTTGGAGGTCGACTGTTTCCAGTTTAACGACTTAGAGGTCATCTTTTTCCAGTTTAACGACTTGGAAGTCATCTGTTTCCAGTTTAACGACGTAGAGGTCATCTGTTTCCAGTTTAAAGACTTAGAGGTCTGCTGTTTCCAGTTTAACGACATAGAGGTCATCTGTTTCCAGTTTAAAGACTTAGAGGTCTGCTGTTTCCAGTTTAACGACATAGAGGTCATCTGTTTCCAGTTTAATGACTTGGAGGTCGACTGCTCCCAGTTTAAATACTTAGTGGTCTATCGTGCCCAGTTTAACGACTTAGCGGTCATCTGTTTCCAGTTTAACGACTTGGAGGTCATCTGTTTCCAGTTTAACGACTTGGAGGTCATCTGTTTCCAGTTTAACGACTTGGAGGTCATCTGTTTCAAGTTTAACAACGTGGTGGTCATCTGTTTCCAGTTTAAGGACTTGGAGGTCATCTGTTTCCAGTTTAACGACGTGGTGGTCATCTGTTTCCAGTTTAACGACTTGGAGGTCATCTGTTTCCAGTTTAACGACGTGGTGGTCATCTGTTTCCAGTTTAAAGACTTGGAGGTCATCTGTTTCCAGTTTAACGACTTGGTGGTCTACTGTTTCCAGTTTAAAGACTTAGAGGTCATCTGTTTCCAGTTTAACGACGTAGAGGTCATCTGTCTCCAGTTTAAAGACTTAGAGGTCATCTGTTTCCAGTTTAACGACATGTGGTCATCTGTTTCCAGTTTAACGACTTGGAGGTCATCTGTTTCCAGTTTAACGACGTGGTGGTCATCTGTTTCCAGTTTAACGACTTGGAGGTCATCTGTTTCCAGTTTAACGACGTGGTGGTCATCTGTTTCCAGTTTAAAGACTTGGAGGTCATCTGTTTCCAGTTTAGAGACTTAGAGGTCATCTGTTTCCAGTTTAACGACGTAGAGGTCATATGTCTCCAGTTTAACGATGTAGAGGTCATCTGTTTCCAGTTTAACGACGTAGTGGTTATCTGTTCCAGTTTAAAGACTTAGCGGTCATCTGTTTCCAGTTTAAAGACTAGGGGTCTGCTGTCTCCAGTTTAACGAAATAGAGGTCATCTGTTTCCAGTTTAAAGACTAGGGGTCTGCCCAATCTTTGAAAATATAGCAGTCTTCGATGGTATGACCCACCACTCTATGATATGGGCAGTATATGGGATTGCCGGTCATGTTCATTTCCTATGGCCTCTTTGGAATAGGCAGTTGCAGACCGCTGTTCAGGGCGTCCATGAATATTTCGCGGACTTCATCCCTCCTGAAGGAGTATACCTTCTTCTTTCCATCCATTGGAATAGGTGCCTTTACTGATGCTGGTCCTCGAGGCACATGTCTGGGAGGATTAGGTTCCCGAAAGGCTTCGGTCTCCATTTGCATGAAATCGGCGGTCGTAGCTTGACTGTTTGCTGACACGCCTTTAGAAAGTTCTATCTCTCCCATCTTGTATTGCCTTTCGACCCAATCTTTGAAGACGAAGCAGTCCTCAATGGCATGACCTATCACCCTGTGATAGGGGCAATATTTTGGGTCGTCGGTCATATTCTCTTCTTGCGGTCTCTAAGATTCTGGCAGTTGTAGACCGTTTCTTAGGGCGTCCCTGAATATCTTGTGGACCTTTTCCCTCTTGAAGGAATAGACCTTTTCCAGCTTCTCTTTCAGAGGCGACTCCCCACCGACGTATGTATCGGAGGGACTGGAGGCTGATTGCGGCCGTTTTTCGTGAAGGCGCTCCGCTTTTAAGTTGAAAGGGATATCAGTTGGCTGCCCCGGGAATCAATCCCTGGCTCATGAACCAAAACTTGATTCTGCTGTAATTGCAACCGGGCGACTTCGGTCGCGAGATCTGCCACGACGTTTGCCAGCTCGTCGACTTTGGAATAGACCTCGGCTATCTTCTCATCCCTGTCCTGAAATTGCCTTTGAAGCCATTGGAATAATGCTTGTTCTGTACTTCCGGCTATGACAACCGGGTAATCTTTATTGCCTGAGCTCAATTCCGTAGGAACCACGGGCTCCTCTGGCTTATCGGCGTGAGCGGGCTCTTCGTCATTTAGATCGAGCCGATGCTGGGTAGCATCAACCATATCATCACCATGGCTGTGAAGAAGAGGAGGGTTCGTTTCTTCATGTCCGGCCATATAGACAGTGTGGATACCACACTCAGCCATTATTTCATCACTGGCAGCTAGTTTTGCGGAGTGGTCCGGGCTTTGGAAATTCATAAATTTTAACATGGCCAGAGCCCTAGCCCCTTTGTTGGCTCTATATCTGAGCCACTTCTGCCTCAGCTTCTCTGTCCTGAGCGTCTGGCAGGTTTCTGCTCTTCGGAAAGCCGCCACAGGCCGAGTGATGGGGAGCCTTGAGAAGACACCCAATTGAGCAGTGGTCAAGGGCACCGCTGGGGCTTGCTCGGGATGCCTTGTTTCTTTGCTAGTGTTGATGGCCTTGCCCCCAGCTGGGGCCGAGGAAAGTTGTTCAAACACCGACTTGCATTTGTGTTGGGGCGCCCTCGTGACCACGACATTCAGCCTTTTCCCCTTTGAGACCGGTTTGTCTGTTACCGGAGCTTGAGGAGCTGGGACGGCGTTAGCTGACACGAACATAATAGAGCCAAATGGTAGCGGCTCCTCCTCCCATTGTCGCCCAAGACTGGCCGGAAGGACCGTCCTGGAGTCTATCTTCATTGTGTAGGAGACAGGAACTGTGCTGAGAGCTGAGTTCATCATCGGAGACATTGTTGGAAAGTGATTGCTTGAAAACTCCTGCATGAAAAAGCATTATTTTAGTATAAATATAGACATGTATAAAGATTGAGTTCGCACGAACGCTTAACCCGAAATATGGGAGGAGAGATTGGTCCCACCGGGCGTGCCAGAATCTGTAGGGTGTTTTTCGTCACCCCATTGAGATGGGAACACGCGCGCGCTTGTCAGGCATACTACAAATTCCCCCTGCCTAGGGTAGGCCGGGGTTTATTGATTGTGGGGATCCGAATCTCCGGCAGCCGCGGACTAAGCTTCCGTTAATTACCCCTCGCCTTTGGGACGAGGGAACCTCCGATTAACGGGTTAAACTGGTCATGCGAACTCACTGTGCAGTGTACGTGTGTTGTGTTTTGAAAGGGGGGTTTGGATATATTGGGAGCCACGCAGAGTTTTTACGGGGCTCCCGCTATCCGGATAGCGGGCTGGGGGTCAAGGGGGCTAGCAGCCCCCTTGCGGGGTGCGGGGCAGCGCCCCGTTAGAAATTTTTTTCTAACAGGGACAGTGTCGTGGAGCACGTGTGTATGTGAATATGTATACATATGTATATATATATATATGTATATATGTATATATATAAAAGAAAGATAGGGGGAAAAGGCATCCAAAGGATGTGTGGGGGAAGCACCTTGGGCGCTGTGTGCCTAGGTGCTGTGCGCTCGGGCGCTAGAGTGCCACGTGTCGGCACGTGGGCGCTCTGCGCTTGAGCGCTGGGCGCTTGAGCGCAAGCGCGCCACGTGTCGGCACGTAGGCGCTTTGCGCTTGAACGCCTGCGTTTGAGCGCAAGCGCGCCATGTGTCGGCACAGGGGAGACTTGCGCTCGAGCGCTTGCACTTGAGCGCAAGCGTGCCACGTGTCGACACGAGGGAGACTTGCGCTCAAGCGCTTGTGCTTGGGCGCAAGAGCGCCACGTGTCGGGACCAGGGGGACTTGCGCTCGAGCGCTTGCGCTCGAGCGCTTGCGCTTGAACGCATGTGCGCCACGTGTCGGCACCGGGGCGACTTGCGCTCGGGCACTTGCGCTTGAGCGCAAACGCGCCACGTGTCGGCACGTGGGCGACTTGCGCTTGAGCGCTTGCGCTTGAACGCAAGCGCGCCACGTGTCGGCACCGGGGCGACTTGCGCTCGGGCACTTGCGCTTGAGCGCAAGCGCGCCACGTGCCGGCACGTGGGCGACTTGCGCTCGGGCGCAAGTGCTTGAGTGCAAGCGCGCCACGTGTCGGCAAGTGGGCGCTCTGCGCTTGAGCGTTGGCGAGAAAAAGTGGTTTTTAGCCTAAGAAACAGAAGCTAAGCTTCAGAAAGGAAATATTTGTTATGTATATATGTATGGAGTTAAACTCCTGGGATGTTTTGAAGCTGATGAAGGGGGTTCTTCTTCTTCCTTCTGTTGTTTGGCCGGATCTTGAAGATCAAGAAATAGGAGATTTTAAAAATCACTCCTTTTTGAGATCTGATGGGAGATTTGAGTTTCCCTTTGTGGGTTTTGTGGTGGAAGACTACTTAGTTTTGGAAAAGAAAGAGTAAAACTCTTGATTTAATTCAAAAGAATTGAGAAGGTTTAGAACCTTGGAGAAGGAGCAGGAGGCACAAAGAACTCTAGTTTTTGGGGGAATGAAAAAGTATTATATTTTTATTCATCATGTTGCCTTTTATAGGCTTACATATTTACATATAGCCCCTTGGACTTTACAAAAATGGCATTTTAGCCATCCCATGGCTCATGTGCCATTTCATTTTGCACATAAGCCACGGGCTTACAAAAATTTGGCTTTATGCCCATTTTGCATATGTTCATGCACAAAAATTACATAAAAATTATTTGTTACATGATTTTTGTTGTTGGCATGGGGAGGCTGGCTGCGGGCTCGACTTGGGCATGGGCCCGCTTGACCTGGGCTTGGGCCCACCTGGCTTGGGGTTGACTTTGATTTTGACTTGGTCAACCGGGGTGTAAATTTTTACCCCAACACCTAGGAACCCCCATCCCATCAGAGATCCAGACGTGTTCTTAGGCATTATCACCCTATCATGGAGATGGATGAACTCCAGGGAGATCGAGGTTAGGAGAGTAGACGTAGAGGACAACATGGCGGATCTACTCACAAAGGCCTATTCCCTAGAGAGACTTTTATGTGATGGTTGAGTATGAGATACTTCAACCACTACTGATTGTTAGGTATGAGATATTACAACAGATGGACCTAGTGCAACTGGGAGATTGTTAATGATATGTATGCGCTAGAGGCCATTACTGTACATACGATGTATATTGTAGTGGTTTCTTGGACATATATATGGAGGACTTTCTTACTCGATATGATAGTATGCTATCTGGTTGCTTTTTATCTTAACATGTACACTGGTTGTCTCTATGTTACATGTTGATAAAACCCTTAGGATGGGTACTTGACTACCAGGACTATGATGCAGATCATACTAGTGGGGAAAGTATAGTCGCTAAGTACATCCTTCAAATGTTCCTAGTCGTAGGTGTATTGAGACAGGGCATCGATATACCAGAATAGACTAGCGTATAGCTTCTCGACCCATGTAGATGGGCGATGGATGATCCTATATCCATTAGTGTTCGACATCAGAGACAGTATACGGGTGCTCAGTGGAGACTGGGTACACTGAACGGACTCGCCGAGAACTCCCAGATGGTATTATACCTCACGTCAGATGGCAGTTCTCTGGTGATACTGGTACAGGTTAGTCTGTAGACCCGAGATCGTCATAAAGTCTTGTGTGATTCCTACTGTGCTTTGATTTCCACCTTAACACGTTCAAGAGAACGTGCAAAATGGAGGCTTTTGGGTACAGTCCCGAGTCACATGGAGGCAATGAGCGATAGGAGGGGTTTCGTCTTTTCCGGTATAGGGAGTTGATGTTGCGTTGTGCTCGATTGGCTATAACAGGAAGTCTTTGGCCAAGGCTGCTTCAGAGATATACTGGTAAGTGTTATCAGTAGTTTCTCGACCCGTTATGAGCCATATATCGACGCGACTTATCGAGTTACTGGGGTCTGACGTTTACCACCCCTAGACGAGATATGCGACATATCAGACGAAGAGACCGGACTGTACGGTAGTGTTACCGATTGGATTCGCAGGAGTGTGAGCAGGCTTTCTTGTTGATCTTCTGATCGCTCAATACCCGGGTGGCCGTTATGTTTAGCAGACCGCTTGCGGCTTGTGGGTGTTTGATATGATCATCACCTACTGCCGGCGTATTGACGAGTCTTTAGAGTCTTACACAGGGGTTTCCTGGCTCAAGCGAAACAGAGTAGGTGCGCATATATAATATGTGTGTGACAGAGATTAATGTGATATGTGATATCGCATTCTATTCTCGCGATATGTGACATGAAAGGTTATATGTGATATAGCCGGGTTATCGGATCAAGTGTTGATTCGATAAGATGTTACATTATGATATTAGTCGGTTATATGTGATATAGCCGGATTATTAAATGAAGAGTTGATTTAATAATTTAATGTATAATTATATATTTGATATATTACATTACATTAACTAGTATTACCTCACTTATGATTTCTTTTCTCACTTTGGAAACATTGATGTATATGTGATATATATTAAATGTATCATGCTAGCTTACATATGCAACTAGGGTTAATGAGGGTTAAACCATGCTAGGGTTAAGATTAGGGTTTGTATTTATCATTAAGTTATCAAATAATGTGGATATTTGTCATGAAAGATATTTGATGAAAGCTTGAAGAAGCTTCAACTCTTCTTTGACTTTATCAACTCCTTTTGTCTAGCTTAAGATATTTTTGTCATAACCTTTAACCATAGCACATGGTTAACTCTCTACAAGAGTTAAGCATGACATGCTTAACCCTTGGTTGCATTATTAACCTTAACAGTAATTCATTTTGGATGAGTTAGTTCTTCATCTTCTTCTTCTTCCTCCAAGCTTACTAGCTTCAATGGAGTTGTGAGAAAATGAGTAAGAAAATGATTTCTAATGTGAGCAAACTTCCTACTTCATCATCCTCTACTACTTGCCATTTTGTATAGGGTGTTCTCTTCACAAAATTCTTGACCTAGTAAAGAAATACTTGGGTTAGTGTCTCCTCGACGTAGATCATCTTCGACCTCGAAGTCATCGAAGCAAGCATGTTCATTTCTTCGTGGAGCCTCTCTAGAGTCCGGAGTTTACGATCGCAGCGAAGGGGACTTCTACACGGAGCTATTGAAGTGAAGGACCGGTCTACAAAGGTTGTATTCCTTGCTCACTTCTAATTGCAAAGTGTTTGCATATTACTTTCCCTATATTTCTAGTTAACGATTCTAGTTAGGGTTAGCTAAAACGAAATTTTTTTGAATTTGGCATGGACGATACCTCCCGAAACCTTGATGCTGTCGTAGGTAACCCTTCAATATATATAGTGAGATTTCTGTATAAATAAGTCGAGGTATCATCAATAAAATCAACAGGAAATCGGTGTCTAGTATCGACACAAAATATGTATAAATCCCAATATCTCAATATCTCAGGCTCCGGCTATCCGGACTGGCCTGTATCCTCGAATCACAATATCTAGGGCTCCGGCTATCCGGACTGGCCCAAATCATCAAATCTCAATATCCAGGGCTCCGGCTATCCAGACTGGCCCATACTCCGAACGGTATCCTCCGGATATCCGTCGAGTCACAATAAAATCACCGGTCGGTAGTGCTTCCCTGCCAGACTCAACGCCATCATCTGCGACCATCTTGCCCTGGGGTACCGCACCGGGTCCACCATGCACCCACAAACGGTTCCTCTTCCTCCTCGAATCGGGTGTATGATATCGCTCAAGAGCCGAGAAAACTCATGGTGGACATATCTCAAATCATATCATGAGAAAACCGCAACTTTCATTTACAACGATAATCAGTTTATAAAATCTTTGCGGTTTCTCTAAATCCAAAAATCTCATGGAAATCCGAAATCATAATCTCAAGGGCAAATAAACAATGAATTTCATAATATTAGGCTCCGGCAATCCGGACTGGCCCATAATGTCATGGCAGATGAATATAAAAATATGCATGAAAATCACAGCAATAAATGCAATGTCTAAGCTATCATATAAAAGAAAGCTCACCAGTATCATGTCAAAACTATCAGCTAACATTTTATACTAATGAAGTAGCATTTTCTAATGTGTACGTGACATGGCAATTACCGATGATGATGTGTGTAAGACGGCAAGCAGGTGTACGTAGAGTATACGCATCATCGGTAATGGTGCTGGTGTCCTGACAGCATGATTTTAATAATAACTAATGAAAACACAATATAAGCATGCAATGCGATGCAAACAGTAGTAATATGCAGAACATGAATAGTAATGCAACATATAAGAATATAAATTATATATGAGTCATACAGTTTGACGTTTGAAATAATATGAATCGTGGTGTTTAGAAAATAAGGCTACGGTGTTTTTAAGAAAAAGATACGCCCTTTGAAATATCCGTAGAATCTCTTGTCTTGTCTTTAAAATACTCATGATTCGTTAGTTTTGAAATAGGTATAACTCGAGTCTAGTCTAACATCTACAAGTAAAGTACATGACTAAACTAACAGGCTAATCAAAAATGTAAGGAAATCACCTAAATCTGAGTCGATATATATATCATATAATAGTCGGTTATCCCGCCTCAATAGTATCACATATGATACAATATATAATATCATATCCTCGAGTCAAGAGTGCGGATCTATCATCAATATATAGCTCGTAAGGTAAATCCATCGTACGGCATCCCAAATCATGGTACGGGTCAATTATCGCATTATCTCATTATTCATTTGGTATCTGTTGGATATATATGCCCTAGAGGCCTACAATGTATAGGATGCTTGGGATATGTATGTACATGACAGTCTTGCTTGATATGATAGTACGCTATTTGGTTTGACTTTGTCTTAACGTATGATATATTTTACTTGGTATTTATTTATATATGTTAATAAAGCCCATAGGGTGTTTGTCTGACTACCGGCGTTGTGATGGCAGTCATACTAGTGGGAGCTGGATAGTCAATAGGCACACCCTTATATGTCCCTGGTCGCAGGAGTATCGAGATTGGGCATCGATACTCCGGAGTAGACTAGTGTATACATATCTAGACCCTGACGAGGGGCGATGGATTGGTCCCGCAACCATTGGTGGTGTTCACCTAAGATTGTATACAGATGCTCACTGGGTGTGAGTACACCGGACAGGACTCGCCGAGAACTGAATGGATGGTATTATACCTAACGTCAGATAGCAGTTCTCAGGTGACATGTGTGCAGATAGTCCGTTGACTTAAGGTCATCATTTGTCGCGTGTGAGTTCCCACTGTGCTTTGATTATTACCCTACCACGGCTCAAAGGAGTCGTGCAAACAGGTTTTCAGTTGGGCACATTCCCGAGCAACGTGGAGGCAGTGAGCGACTGTTAGGGATTCGTCTCTCCCGATATAGGGAGTTGATATCGCACTGTGGTCGGTTGGTCATTACCATAAGTCCCTGGCCAGGGCTGATTGAGAATTACTGATGGAATGATCAGTAGATTCTCGGGTGGTCTTGAACCATACCGACATGACTTGTACGGTTATTAGGGGTCTGACGTCCACCACCTCCCTAGACCGAACATGTGATACTCTTAGACGAACAGACCGGACTGCGCGGATATTGTCACAGACAGGCTCAGTAGGATTTCAGATGGGTTACCTCATCAGCTTTCTTATCGACAACTACCTGGGGACCGTTACGTACTGCTAGTGCCGCTTGCGGTCTGTGGTTAAACCCACTGCCAGCGTAGTAGTTGAGTCTTTAGAGTCCCACATAGAGATTTCCCAAACCCAGGCGAAAAGATATAGAGGTCGTATGGTTTTACGACAAAGGTTCGAACGCGTACGTGTTTAAACGCACGTGCGACATTCGGACAGTTTTTACTAGCTGGCTTTGGTTTAAGCCAGATTCTAGTATCAGGTTATTGGATTTATACAGTCTAAAGTTTTTCCGTGTTTTCACGGATGAGAGGGGCGTTCTCGTAATTTTCCGAGAAGCTTCTAGAAGGATGTGACATGGAGGGAGAGGTGGCATTTTCATTTAATGATTTAGTGACTCATTGTGAGTGATTCATCATGTCATTAATGCATTATTAAATGCTTAATGACTCACATAATGAATCACCCACTTGCATTTATGAAACATGATGAATAATCTCATATTATTCATTTCTTTTTATTCATTATGTTTCATATATCAAGTAAGAAGCTATTTCATTATTATTATTATTATCATTATCATCTTCTCACTCTCTCTCTTCAAGCTCTCTCTCCTTCACCAAAGCCTAATCCTACCCCTCATGAGTTGAGAACAAGGATTAGGAAAGACTAATTACTCCATAACCTATCTCTACATCACCTTAGCTACTCTATTTAGCAACTAGAGAAACTAAGTAACCTCAAGTTTAGAGGTTATAGCTTAGATTAGGGTTCTCGGGTGGATCGTCTATCACGGAAGAAAGCCGAACAGGACGTGGAGATCCAAAGAGGCCGTAGATAACATTAAGACGAAGGACTAGAACCATTTGGTATAATCTCTTAACATAGTAGTTTAGAACTCTATAGTTTTTGTTAAAACTTGTTTAGCAAACGATTCATACGGTTATTCGATGTTTAATCATAGAACAAGATTGTTATTCATTTTTCCGCCTCCCCATAAGTATTGGGGTGTTGAACATCGACTTACAGTGGTATCAGAGCCTAGCTAAACAGTATTTAACACACTTGCAAATTTGTATGAATTTCGAACGGAAAAACCCCGATATCATGTACTTTTTGTCGAATTTTAAATGAGGTCCAAAAATTTTTCAGGGACCTTCAGATTGACCTAAATGAATGTATTAGAACACCCAAGAAAATTGGGCTCATGAATCGGCCATAGCGCCGCGGAACCGCGGCCGATCCCACCGATCCGCCGCGATTCCGCCGCGCTTTGGACGATTCATCATCCCAAGTTTCTTGTGTTGATTCTCTGTGATATTTGGTGTTTTCTGGTAATTTTTATTTTTGCTCAGGTTTCAGATTTACAGAGAAGTATTGGAGCAAAATTAAATGTGTTTAATCGATCGAAATTATACGGTATTTGCTTGTTTGATTATATCTGTGAAATGTTTTATGTGTTCGTAAACCTCCCCTAACTGCTAGTATGTCGGTTGGCAGGGGGTTGCACATATCTATGATGTTATATATAACTGTTTGTGTATATAAACTGTATTGGACTGTTGTGGTGTTTAGCCGGGTTTAGTGATGGGTTATTGTATTAATTCATTTGATGTAAATGTAATAAGTTGTAATATTATTTTGCGGGGCACATCCAGGTTGCGGTTGGAGCCACCGTTGTATTATTTCTTTTTACTTTTTTTGCTCCTAGGATAGACCCAAGGTGGGGTGCACAAACTACCGGGTATTTTGAAGTGTTGGGGCAGACCGCTTCACTTCTGGTACTTGGCGGGTAGTTTGCCGTACCCGTAGGGGTCTGGGGTGGGAAAATGGCTATTCATCACAACTGTGTAATCCGTCTTTCATTGCAGGCTCAAAAGAAATGCGGATTGCTTGCAAATCCAATATTATTTATCTGTGATCTGGAATGCCTATTATTGCGTCTGACGAATGTACAATATCTATATATGATAGCTATTTAGACGTCGCTTATGTTTTACACCCGCGCTAGCCCAGCCCCCGCTCTGTCGTTAGTTAAGTAACCTAACGGGTGATGACGGGACCCCATGGCGAATACGGATGGCATAAGAGGACGTTGTATTTTCGTTGTTATCTGTAATGATAGGTTAAAGATGGGACGCATTATTATTAATGCAAAGAAAATATAACCTAAACTGAATCGTTGGAACAATTTCTAAAAACCACTCGGTTTTCTTGAAGAAGCAAATTTTAAATGCGGAGCTTAAACCACTCCTTTTAATAAAAGCTATCTTAGTTCCTTCGATCAAATCAAGTTCACTACGTTAACGGTTTTTTGCCAAAAACCAGCGGTAACCCTCCGTCGTTTCAGATAGACAGCACATCGTATTCATGCTATGCTTGTTGGCCTACGTCAAGGCATAGTGTATGGTAGCAGTGTGTGTGCCTATTTGTTGCATAGATAGATGCATTAGTTTAATACAGACGTACACGTTGTTGGCCTACGTCAAGGGCTTGTACGATGTATTTAAATTGATCAGGACAACGACGGGTAGAACTTGACTTGCGTCTTATGACTTGTTGGCCTACGTCAAGGTCTATAAGAGCTTGGGGTAAAAATCACATCGGGAGTTTCAAACATAAAGGAAACTTGCAGATTTAGCTTACCTTCTGGAGTGTGGTGACTAGAGTGGCTTCCATCTAGGGCATCATGCAATGATAGTTGGATCCCGATCTCACTGATGAGTAGGATTACTCTCGGGAATTTCTCTCACTTAACAATCAATGCTATAAACCAAGTAGGTGCCTAGAAAGGTGTTAGAGGGGCTACGCCTCCAGGGAAAAGAGGTTCTTTAATTAAGGAACTTCGCGAAAGCGTTGGAAAACCTCCCTCGAAGTACCAACACCAGCCTGGCTGAAAGGTTAAGCAAGAATTGTGACGTATGATTAAATCCTGACTAGTTCTTCTTTTAGGTTTTGTAGAAGGATTTGAGGAAACAGTGGGAGCCATCCTGTTTAGATAAATTAATAACCAATCTAAACTTGCAAGAGCGTATGCTGAGTGTTTCTTTTCTCTCTCTCTGGCAGCTACAATGACTGGACTAAAACTATTACTTGAAAAGAATATACTGACTGGGCAGAACTATAAAGATTGGCTAAGGAACGTCAATATTGCGCTGACTTATAACAAAGTTGCATATGTAACCACCGCTGTTCCTCCCCTTATCCCAGGACCAGATTCCTCAGTTGCGGACAAGGAAGTTCGTAAAACCTGGGATCTAGACTGTGAGCGAGCTAAGTGTATCGTGCTGGCGTCCATGAATAACGAACTCCAGAAACAGCAAAAGAGTATGGATATTGCATCCATATTCCTCCATTGCAAGGAATTGTATGGTGAACACTCCCGTATCGCAAGGTACGAAACCTTAAGGAAACTCTTCCAGATGAGGCTAGCTCCAGGATCGCCTGTTGGAGAGCACGTCCTCAAAATGATCACCCTCATTGAGGAACTCGCAAACCTGGGATGCGTGCTAGAGAATGATTTGTATATCGACTTGATTTTGCAGTCCCTTCCCCACACCTTCTCTCAGTTCGTGCTGAACTTCAACATGCACGAAATGGAAGCGGATCTTCCAAAACTCCTCAATATGTTGAGGGTAGCAGAGACTTCCTTGAAAAAGGAGAAGACCCCCGTTCTGTATGTTGGCCAATCATTTTCTTCTAAATCTAAAGCGAAAGCTAAAGGGAAGAAGAAGATGAAAGCCACCAAACCGAAGGGTGGGGTCAAGAAGGTGCAGGGAACGAACAAGGCAGGAAGGGTGAAGGCAGAAAAGAACGAGTGCTTCTATTGTCACAAGCAAGGGCACTGGAAGAAGGACTGTATGGCCTTCAAAGCCAAGGACATGAAGCAAGCTGTTGCTTCTGCTTCAGGTGTGTTCGTAATCGAAAATTGTCTTTCAGTGAACTCTACTTCATGGGTACTTGATACCGGTTCTGGTTCTCACATCTGTAATTCTTTGCAGGATCTGAGAAATAGTAGAGTACTGGGGGCAGGTGATATGACTCTCCGGATGGGCAATGGAATGCATGTAGATGCAGTTGCAATAGGGGAATATCACCTAGGGTTGAATAGTGGACACATTTTGGTATTGTACAACTGTTTTTGTATTCCCAGTATGTTGTGTAATATTATATCGGTATCTTTGTTGTCTAATAAAGGATATAATTTTGCGCTTGAAAGAAATGTCATGAACATTCTCCTAAATCAAGAACTGATTGGGTTTGGCACACTGGAAAACGGCATATACATACTTAATCAACCTCAAATTTTCAATATTCAAAACACGCGTAAACGAAAGGCTCCAGATTCGAATCAAGCCTTCCTATGGCATTGTAGACTTGGTCATATAAATGAAACAAGGTTGACTAAGTTACATAAAGATGGATATCTAGATCCGTTTGAATATTCATCATATGCAACTTGTCAATCATGTATCAAAGGAAAAATGACCAAATCTCCGTTCACCGGACAAGGAGAAAGAGCCACTGAACTCTTGGGACTAGTACACAGTGATGTATGTGGTCCGATGTCTACGCATGCACGAAGCGGTTGTTAGTTATATGTATGCCCTAGAGACCATTACTATACATAGGATGTATATTGTAGTGGATGCTGGGACATATATAGGGAAGACTTTCTTGCTCAACATGATAGTATGCTATCTGGTTAATCTTTACCTTAACGTGTACAATGGATGTCTCCCTGTTACATGTTGGTAAAGCCCTTAGGATCTGTACTTGACTACCTGGACTATGATGCGGATCATACTAGTGGGGACATGGTAGTCCATAAGTACATCCTTCAAAGTTCCTAGTCGTGGGTGTATCGAGACGGAGCATCGATATACCAGAGTAGACTAGCGTGTACCTTCTCGACCCATACAGATGGGCGATGGATGATCCCATATCCATTGGTGTTTGACATCAGAGGAGATATACGGGTGCTCAGTAGAGACTGGGTACACTGGACGGACTCGCCGAGAACTCCCAGATGGTATTATACCTTACGTCAGATGGCAGTTCTCTGGTGACACTGGTACAGAGTAGTCTGTTGACTCGAGATCGTCATAGAGTCTTTTGTGGTTCCCACTGTGCTTTGATTTCCATCTTACCACGTCCAAGAGGGCGTGCAAAACAGTGGTTTTTGGGTACAGTCCCGAGTCACATGGAGGCAATGAGCGATAGGAGGGGATTCGTCTCTCCCGGTATAGGGAGTTGATGTTGCGCTGTGTTCGATTGGCTATAACCGGAAATCCCTGGCCAGGGTTGCTGAGATTTACTGGTAAGTGTTACCAGTAGTTTCTCGAACTGTTATAGACCTCATATCGACACGACTTATCGAGCTATTGGGGTCTGACGTTTACCACCCCAAGGCGAGATATGCAACATATCAGACGATCAGACCGGACTGTACGGTAGTGTTACTGGTTGGATTCACTGGAGTGTGAGCGGGCTTGCTCGTCGATCTTCAGATCGCTCAATACCCGGGTGGCCGTTACGTTTAGCAGACCGCTTGCGGCTTGTGCGTGCTTGATATGATCATCACCTGCTGCCGGCGTATTGACGAGTCTTTAGAGTCCTACACAGAGGTTTCCTGGTTCAAGCGAAACGAAATAGGAGCGCATATGAGATATGTGCGGGACCGAGAATAATACGTGTATGTGATACCGTATTCGATTCTCACGATGAATGTGTCAAATGGTTGTATGCGATATAACCTAGTTATCGAATCAAGGATTGATTCGATAAGCCGATACATTGTATACTAGTCGGTTGTGTGCGACATGACCGTATCATTGAATCAAGTGTTGATTTAATTATTTAATGCATAATTATATATTTGATATATTACTTTGCATTAACTAGTATCGGTTCACTTTAAATGGATTTTCTCACTCGAATGTGCGCATTGCATATGCGATATGATTTTGTGCACTTGCTTGTATCATGTTTGATGAAACATGCCTTTTGGTTAAGTGTAAAGAATTAAACCTTAGTTAATGAAATGGTTAGGGTTTACTATTTCCTTATTCATTTTATTCATTTGATTATTCTTTTGGAAAAAGAAAAGGAAATGATAAAATGGTGGCATTCTTTGTTCTTTCATGAAGCTTCATGAATACTTTGACCAAGTCACCATTTTTGTCTCATCCTTAAACCTAACCATTCCATTTAACCATGATTCATTCTCTACACTAAACCATGGTTTGAATATGATAAAGTTTGATTTTCTTTTTCTTTTTCAATTAACACTTATCATATTCTTCATCTTCTTCTTCTTCTTCACTTCAAAAGAAAGCTTGAAAGCTTTAATGGCAAAGTGAGAAAAAGAGTGAGAAATCCAAAACTAAAGTCTACCCACTTCCTATTTCTTCATCCTCTACCTCTTGCCAAGTAGTAGAGTGTGTTTCCTTCACAAGTTTTCATGGCTTGGTGAAGGTGGAGCTTGATCTAGCGATGCCTCGACGTAGATCATCTCCGGCATGGACATCGACGACCTAGCTCGCCATTTCTCCGACGAAGCCGACGCTAGAGCCCGGGAATTCATTTGGACAGCGAGGGGACTTCGTTGCGGAGCTATGGAGGTGGAGCACCGGATCTACAAAGGTTGTATTTCCGTTTACTTGTAGTTAAATTGTTAAGTAGATTTCTTTTTCGCCTAGTTTTCTAGCCAACGATCCGTAGTCGGGTTTCTCGGCACCGTTAAAATTAGAAATTGGCATGGTTGATGCCTTGTGAGACCTCATTAGGGTGCCTAGGAACCCTACAGTGGTATCAGAGCCTAGCTAGAGCCTTAGGCAAAATCTAGACGGAATTTGAAGTCCGAACGAACCGAAACCCCAAAATTTTCATGCTCTCTGGACATTTTCTAAAATCGTGGTTTTTTCCAAATTAAAAATATGCAGAAAACCCAGCAGGAAATTGTAAGAATTACTGTGCAAATACGACATTGTTTGGATTTTAAACAGGCGCGGAACCGCGGCACGAGCATGCCTCGTGCGGCGGTTCCGCCGCCACTTAATGACGTCCGCCATACCCATTTTCACAGTAATTCCTATTTAACTGTGCTGAGTTCTCTGGGTATTTTTTAAATTTTATTCAAGAGTTGAATTTTCAGGGGTTGTTTTGGGGATTCGGTGTTTCGATCGGAGTATCAAATTTTGTCTGTGTGGCTTTCCGGATAAATTTTAGAATATGTTAAAAAGTTCGACCGGATATAAATACCCAATTTTTCCCCTGTCGGGAAATTTCCAAGTGTTGGATTTTTCCGTAGTTTAACGACGTTCTAAGTAGTGCAAGTAACGCGATGGACCCACTAGAAGACAACAAACCTTAACTCGATTATGTGACCGTCTTGAACTGCCCTTTGAACCTTCGGGTTTGGGGCAGTACGGCGTGCCACATGTGAGGCGTTGGCTTGACCCTTCTACGGCTGGACCGTTGGTACTGAGGCACGAACTGAATGTTGTTAGACTTATTTCATGTGTTGAGCTGTATCGGGAAAACTTGGGTGTTCGATTGTTCGATCGAAAAGTTTAGCATTTTCTATTTATCCGGAATGTGATACAATAATTGGAATTCGCAAATAGTTATGAGATAACGGAATGAATGTTATAAACATAGCAGTTTAGTCTTACTTGATCGGTTGCCACGGAATTTTGATGTGATCAAAAGTCCGTCGCAATCACGTAGCGTACGCGGATACTCGCCGGGTAAACTTAATAGACAGCCTCACTCCATAGCCCCGACCAAGTGACTGTAGGAGAACCCCGTCGCCGAAAGCATCTGTTCAGGTGCTCCCGGTAGCGGTGTTCCGCCTTGGTGCACTTCGTCGACGGCGTTAGGGGTGCGGCCGCCTACTAAAGTTTGCGACGAGCATTCGATCAGAATGTCGGGAATCCTGTTGAATTGCCCGACTTGATATTGAAAAGAGTTTTCGATAATGAGACTAAAATGCGTGGTTTATAATTGTTAGGCATGCGATGTCTAAGTAATTCATTTGGTCAGGCATGCGATGTCTGAGGAGGTTGCGGATTCCAACTGTTGTAGTTTTACATTTTCTTTTCTGTGACCGTAAGTGTACTATGTGATATCGCCGGTTTCGTTGCTATATGTCAACGACAATTGGGATGCACATATTTACTTACGTTGATGACATGTGATTTTATGTGTTGCTGGATATGTTATATAGGATCGTCGTGTTTGAATAGCCGGGTTTTTTTTATGTGAGATGAGTGTTTTTCATTTTCATTCATGTAAAAACTTGTATGTAATATTCTTTTATTGGGGCACTTCCAGGTTGCGGAAGTTGTCACCGTTGATGTATATTATTTACTTTTCTGCACTAGGATAGACTCAAGGAGGGGAGCACAAGTAACCGGGTTCTAGGGTCCAGTGGGAGACCAACTCGAGGAGTCGAGTCCGGGTCTCCTAACCCTAGAATTGGTAGGGTTGCTTGCCGCTCTCGTAGGGGTCTAGGGGTGTGGGATTGGCTATTCATCACGACCGTGGAATCCGTGTTTTATACTGGCTCGTATTGAAAACACGGACGTCCTAGTATATCCAATATTTCATATGATTCTTTCTGCTGCATTATCTGTGATGTGATCATGCGATGTTCTGTGCTCTGTTCAGATAGATGTAGTATATAGTATATATGATATATTATATAGACGTTACTTATGTTTTACACCCGCGCTAGCCCTGCCCCGCTCTGCCGTTAGTTACCTAACCTAACGGTGCACGAGGGGACATCGAGGCGAATGCGGATGGCATAAGTGTACGTCATATTTATCTGTGATGTTTAGGTAATTTAAAAGATGGGATATTCATTAATGAGATTAATGAAAGAAAATAAACCTAATTGATGTTGTAGAATCGAATTTCAAATTAAAACCGGTAGCTACAGTTTTTGCTTTGCATCGTGGTGTTTCTTGTAGAACATCCTGCACCTTATTCGATAAGGAAAGGACCGAGATCCCTTCACCGGGAGTGACTCCTTTAGCAATAACTGGCAGATGCTACACACTCGGTTTGTCTTTTGATTGCTTTTAAGAGTTTTTGCTTTGCATAGTGATATATATGATATATCCAGCACCTCATTCGACGAGGAAAGGACCGACGATCCCTTCACCGGGAGTGACTCCTTTAGAAAAACTAGAAAAGCCTCGAAAGCACTCCATTTTAAAAATCATTTGATTCTACAACGATATCAAGTTCATTACGCAATAGGTTTTCAGAAAAACCTGTCGTAGCCCTCCGTCATTTCAGATAAGTTGTATATAGTATTCGTGCTGCATTTGTTGGCTTTCGTCAAGGTGCAGTGTGCGGTAGCTATATGCTGCTTATCTGCCAGCATACGATGCGATTGGATTAGGGTAGTCGTGCGGCTTTGTTGGCTTTCGTCAAGGGTCGTGCGGGTGGGTTTAATTCAATCAAGAAATGTACGGGTTGAACTTGACTAGCGGGCTATGGTTTGTTGGCTTTCGTCAAGGTCATAGCACGTTAGGGGCAAAATATTATCGGGAATTTCAAGTGTTGAAATTTGCAATGAGATTGCATACCTTCTATGAGATAGTTGGATCCCGATACCCGCTGCGAGTAAGAGTTACTCCTGGGAGAGTTTTATACATTACAATTAGCCGATCAAGTAGGTGTCTAGAAAGGTGTCAACGGTGTTACGCCTCTGGGAAAACGAGGTTTACATTAATTAGGTTCGTGCGAAAGCACGGGGGACCTCCCTCAAAGTACCGACACTGGCCTGGCTGAAAGATTGGCGAACTTGTAGTGTGTAATTAATCCCGGCTAGTCTTTCCTTTTAGGGTTTGAAGGAAGATTTGATAAAAAGCAGTGGGAGCCATCCTGATTAGATAAAATAAAAACCAATCTATTCTTGCAAGAGCGCACGCTGAGTGTTTTCTTCTCTCTCTCTCCAGGTAGCGACCATATCACGCCTTAATCAAGATAATAATACGGATTTTTGACCGAACCCGCTTGTTATACTGAGCTGCGGAACGTTGGTCCTGCTCCAACTTATAATTGTTATAAGACAGAGCAGGAAATTGGGGAATACCAGATTTCCCGTGCCGCCCAAACGAGGAGAGTGCATGATGATGCATCATCTTCGGGTGTGCTCATTATATAGAACTGTTTCTCAGTGTCCTTTACGTCCTGGGTATGTGATACCAGATATGTAATCTGTTACATAGGGCTACAGAAAGGTAGAGAACTGAGAATGGGTGATAAGTTTTATGAGGCAGAAAACGGGGCAAGTGTTGCAGCCAAGTCTGTTGGTCACTGTCACCCTGTATTACCAATACATTGATTCTGAACGAATGTTATTAGATACCGAACCTGATATACAAAATCATATCAGTCTCTTTATTAGTAAAGAAAGGATATAATTTTGTATTGTTGGATAATGTTTTGAACATTTCCTATATCAAAAGTTGATCGGTTCAGGCACGTTATCTAAAAGCGTTGATGTTCTAAATCAAACTACAGTTCTTAGTATATGGAACACACATAAGAGGAAGAGTTCAGAAATGAACGGATCCTTCTTAAGGTATTGTAGACTAGGTCAGATCAATGTGACCCGACTAGCTGAAGTTACATGTAGATGCATATTTAAATCAGTTTGAATCTACATCTTGTGAAACTTGCCAGTCATGTCACAAAGATATAATGACACTAGCTCTGTTTATTGGAAACAGAGAAAGAGTTAGTGAACTCTTGGGATGATACATGTTGATGTATGTAAGGTCCCCTGTCTACACATGCCAGGACTAGTTCTTTGTACTTCATTACATTCTCTGATAATCTCTCAAGATTCAGACATATGTTCCTGTTGAAACATGAGTCCGAGCCTTTTGAGATATTCACAGAATATAAGCGAGAAGTAGAGAACCAAAATACGGGTATAAGTATTATGTCCTATGATGAGATCAGGGACGAGAATACTTGTGCATGGAATTCCTGGACTATTCTAAAGGAGAATGAGATTCTCTCTCAGCATTACTCCTCTGTATACACCATAGCACGATGGTATATCGGGGTGGAGCAATTACACCCTATGTGATAAGGTGTGCTCTATGATGAGTAATACTGAGTTACCTATTTCCTTTTGGGTGTTATGCGCTTGAGAAGCTGCATACCTATTGAATAGGTTTCAAATCAAATCAGTTGCCTACCACTTCATATGTGATATGGAAAAGGAAGAGCCCATTTCTTAAGTTAGTTAAGATTTGGGGTTGTCCGGCTATGTCTGAAAAGCAAAATCCGGACAAGCTCGAGACAAGGTCAGTCATGTAGAACTGGAAATGTTCCAGCTATACAAAACTGCAGCTGAAGATTTGACAGAACCAAAGGATTCAATAATTACCAATGAACCTCAGCCTCTCCGCCGATCTAGTAGGGTTACTCACCCACCTGAGAGATACTTCTGTTTCTCTATGACAGTGGGAGCGAGGATTGCGTCATGAGATGATGACCCAACTAGTTTCGAGCTGGCCATCAGGAGTGAGACTCTATAAGAATGGCTGGATGTTTAGTGATCTGAGATGGAATCCTTATACACCAACAAAGTATAGACTTTGGTTGCGATATCTGAAGGGTTAAATCCCCATCAGGAGCAAGTATATCTTGAGAAGATTACTTGGTGTAAATGGAAAAGTTGAGACTTTCAAAGCTAGACTTGTTAAAGCTTTTCGTCATCGACCAGGCGTGGATGATGATGAAACCTTTTCAAGTGGCTATGCTTAAGTCCATCCAGATCCTACTTGCCACGGATACATACCATGACTACGATATCTGGCGGTTGGGTGTCATGACTGCTTTTCTAAATGATGTTTTAGAAGAGTGCGTCTATAAGTACACAGCCAGAGGGCTTCGTAAACAGTGGGAGCAGCGGAAACGTGTGCAAGATGCTTTATAGGATTAAAGCAGGCATCGCGGAGTTGGAACATCTGTTTTGATGAAGTAGTCAAAGAAGTTGACATCATCAAAATGGTAGATGAACCTTGTATATACAAAAAGGTAGTAGGGAGTATGGTGGTAATCCTCGTAGAGTACGTGGATGACATACTCTTGATAGGGAAGGAGTTTCCTATGCTACGCTCGATCAATCTCCGTTTATCACAATGATTCTCCGTGTAGGATCAAAATGATACCTCCTAAATCCTGAGTTTTAGATCTATGAGATAGATTTAATTGGATGTTAGGATTCTCACTAGTTGTAGTGAGATGATATCAAACGATTCTGGGGAAAATCACTGGAAGTGTTCCAGGGTGATAAAGACGACTGAATGTCAGTCGCAGGCATTGTCTTTACCCTCAGTAGAGGGACGGTATGTTGGAAGAGTTCCAAGCTAGATACCGTGATATACTAGACGATAAAGGCAGGATACATCGCTACTTAAGATGCTACAAAAGAGGCTGTTTGGGTGTATACTGGTTCATGAGATGAACTATGTTCCTCCCATTATGTGACAATGGAGTTGTGGCTTATGCCGAGGAACGCCGGTCCCATCAGTGATCCAGACATATTCTAAGGCAGTGTCACCTGATCATGGAGATGCTTGATCTCCAGGGTGATCGAGGTTTGGAGAGTAGACTCAGAGGACAACACAGCGGATCCACTCACAAAGGCCTGTTCCCAGAGAGAGACTTTTATAGGATGGTTGAGTATGAGATACTGCAACCACTGCTATCAGATGGCCCTAGTGCAAGTGGGAGATTGTTAGTTATATGTATTCCCTAGAGGCCATTACTATACATAGGATGTATATTGTAGTGGATGCTGGGACATATATAGGGAGGACTTTCTTGCTCGACATGATAGTAAGCTATCTGGTTAATGTTTACTTTAACGTGTACAATGGATGTCTCCCTGTTACATGTTGGTAAAGCCCTTAGGATCTGTACTTGACTACCTGGACTATGATGCGGATCATACTAGTGGGGACATGGTAGTCCATAAGTACATCCTTCAAAGTCCCTAGTCGTGGGTGTATCGAGACGGGGCATCGATATACCAGAGTAGACTAGCGTGTACCTTCTCGACCCATACAGATGGGTGATGGATGATCCCATATCCATTGGTGTTTGACATCAGAGGAGATATACGGGTGCTCAGTAGAGACTGGGTACACTGGACGGACTCGCCGAGAACTCCCAAATGGTATTATACCTTACGTCAGATGGCAGTTCTCTGGTGACACTGGTACAGAGTAGTCTGTTGACCCGAGATCGTCATAGAGTCTTGTGTGGTTCTCACTGTGCTTTGATTTCCATCTTACCATGTCCAAGAGGGCGTGCAAAACGGTGGTTTTTGGGTACTGTCCCGAGTCACATTGAGGCAATGAGCGATAGGAAGGGATTCGTCTCACCCGGTATAGGGAGTTGATATTGCGCTGTGTTCGATTGGCTATAACCGGAAATCCCTGGCCAGGGTTGCTGAGATTTACTGGTAAGTGTTACCAGTAGTTTCTCAAACTGTTATAGACCTCATATCGACACGACTTATCGAGCTATTGGGGTCTGACGTTTACCACCCCTAGGCGAGATATGCAACATATCAGACGATCAGACCGGACTGTACGGTAGTGTTACTGGTTGGATTCACTGGAGTGTGAGCGGGCTTGCTCGTCGATCTTCAGATCGCTCAATACCCGGGTGGCCGTTACGTTTAGCAGACCGCTTGCGGCTTGTGGGTGCTTGATATGATCATCACCTGCTGCCGGCGTATTGACGAGTCTTTAGAGTCCTACACAAAGGTTTCCTGGTTCAAGCGAAACGAAATAGGAGCGCATATGAGATATGTGCGGGACCGAGAATAATACGTGTATGTGATACCGTATTCTATTCTCGCGATGAATGTGTCGAATGGTTGTATGCGATATAACCTAGTTATCGAATCAAGGATTGATTCGATAAGCCGATACATTGTATACTAGTCGGTTGTGTGCGACATGACCGGATCATTGAATCAAGTGTTGATTTAATTATTTAATGCATAATTATATATTTGATATATTACTTTGCATTAACTAGTATCGGTTCACTTTAAATGGATTTTCTCACTCGAATGTGCGCATTGCATATGCGATATGATTTTGTGCACTTGCTTGTATCATGTTTGATGATACATGCCTTTTGGTTAAGTGTAAAGAATTAAACCTTGGTTAATGAAATGGTTAGGGTTTACTATTTCCTTATTCATTTTATTCATTTGTTTATTCTTTTGGAAAAAGAAAAGGAAATGATAAAATGGTGGCATTCTTTGTTCTTTCATGAAGCTTCATGAATACTTTGACCAAGTCACCATTTTTGTCTCATCCTTAAACCTAACCATTCCATTTAACCATGATTCATTCTCTACACTAAACCATGGTTTGAATATGATAAGGTTTGATTTTCTTTTTCTTTTTCAATTAACACTTATCATATTCTTCATCTTCTTCTTCTTCTTCACTTCAAAAAAAGCTTGAAAGCTTTAATGGCAAAGTGAGAAAAAGAGTGAGAAATCCAAAACTAAAGTCTACCCACTTCCTATTTCTTCATCCTCTACCTCTTGCCAAGTAGTAGAGTGTGTTTCCTTCACAAGTTTTCATGCCTTGGTGATGGTGGAGCTTGATCTAGCGATGCCTCGACGTAGATCATCTTCGGCATGGACATCGACGACCTAGCTCGCCATTTCTCCGACGAAGCCGACGCTAGAGCCCGGGAATTCATTTGGACAGCGAGGGGACTTCGTTGCGGAGCTATGGAGGTGGAGCACCGGATCTACAAAGGTTGTATTTCCGTTTACTTGTAGTTAAGTTGTTAACTAGATTTCTTTTTCGCCTAGTTTTCTAGCCAACGATCCGTAGTCGGGTTTCTCGGCACCGTTAAAATTAGAAATTGGCATGGTTGATGCCTTGTGAGACCTCATTAGGGTGCCTAGGAACCCTACAGCGGTCACTCCTACTTCATAACTTTTACTGATGACTTCTCTAGGTATGGACATATATTCTTAATGAAACATAAATCCGAGGCCTTTGAGAAGTTTAAGGAGTATAAAAATGAAGTAGAGAAACAGACTGGTAAAAGCATCAAGACACTTCGATCTGATCGAGGTGGAGAATAATTAAGTACCAGTTTCCTTGAATACTTAAAAGAGAATGGAATTCTCTCTCAGCTTACTCCGCCCTATACACCTCAGAATAATGGTGTATCAGAAAGGAGGAATCGCACGCTATTAGATATGGTGCGTTCAATGATGAGTAGTGCTGAGTTGCCACTTTCCTTCTAGGGATTTGCTCTAGAATCAGCCGCATACCTATTGAATAGAGTTCCAACTAAGTCTGTACCTACCACTCCGTATGAAATGTGGTGTGGGAAGAGACCATATCTCAAGTATATCAAGATATGGGGGTGTCCGGTATATGTTAAGAAGCATAATCCGGACAAGCTCGAGGCACGATCGATTTTGTGCAAGTTTGTAGGATACCCCAAGCATTCAAGGGGGTATATGGTCTACCACACTGAAGAACAAAAGGTGTTTGTCACTCGCCACATTGTCTTCTTAGAAAGCGAATTTCTTGCAAAAGAAATTAGTGGGAGTGCGGTAGAACTGGAAGAAATTCCAGAACCTCAAACTGCAACCGAGGACTTAGAAGAATCTCAGATTTCAATAGAACATGATGAACCAACGCCACTCCGCAGATCTAGTAGGCTTTCTCATCCTCCTGAAAGATATTATGGTTTTCTTCTTGATGGGGATCGAGAGGATTGCATCATCGATGATGATGAGCCTACTAGTTTTCAGCAGGCTATCACGAGTAGCGACTCAGTGAAGTGGCTGGATGCAATGAGATCCAAATTGGAATCCATGTACACCAATAAAGTATGGGCTTTAGAAGTTGCTCCTCCTGGGGTAAAAGCAGTTGGGTGCAAATGGATCTTCAAAAAGAAGATTGGTACATTTGGACAAGTGGAAACCTACAAAGCTAGACTAGTAGCAAAAGGTTTTCGTCAAAGACCAGGATTGGACTATGATGAAACTTTTTCACCAGTAGCTATGCTTAAATCCATTCGGATCATGCTTGCCATTGCTGCCTTCCATGACTATGAAATCTGGCAAATGGATGTAAAAACAGCTTTTCTAAATGGACATCTAGAAGAGAGTGTTTACATGGATCAACCAGAAGGTTTCATAGACAGTGGGAGCAGCGGAAGAGTGTGCAAATTGCTTAAATCTATTTATGGGTTAAAGCAAGCATCACGGAGTTGGAACATCTGCTTTGATGAAACAGTCAAGGAATTTGACTTTATCAAAAATATAGATGAACCATGTATTTATAGGAAGATTGTAGAAGGAGCAGTAGTCTTCCTCGTTTTGTACGTCGACGACATACTACTGATAGGGAATGATGTCCCTATACTACAATCAGTAAAGCTCTTCTTATCACAAAAATTCTCCATGAAAGACTTGGGAGATGCATCATACATTCTGGGTATTAAGATCTATCGTGATAGATCTAATAGAACATTGGGACTTTCACAGTCCAGGTATATAGACACTATACTAAAGAGATTTAGTATGGAAGATTCCAAGCGCGGCAATATGCCCGCTTGTCACGGAATCACCCTCTCCAAAGAGATGTCTCCAAAGACTGATGAAGAGAGGGCTCGCATGGGCATTTTACCCTACGCTTCGGCGGTAGGATCAATAATGTATGCGATGTTATGTACCAGACCGGATGTAGCTTACGCACTTAGTGTAGTAAGCAGGTATCAGTCTGACCCAGGTGCGAAACATTGGATAGCGGTGAAGAACATTCTCAAGTACCTGAGAAGGACTAACGAGATGTTCTTGATTTACGGTAATGGGGACCTCCAGGTAGAGGCTTTTACCGACTCCGGCTTCCAAAGTGACAAAGATGATTCTAAATCTATTTCGGGTTTTGTGTTTACCCTCAATGGAGGGGTGGTATGTTGGAAGAGTTCCAAACAAGATACTGTCGCAGACTCAACTATGGAGGCTGAGTATATAGCTGCTAGTGAAGCCGCAAAAGAGGCCGTCTGGATGAGGAAGTTCATTTCTGAACTTCAGGTGGTTCCGTCCATTGCCAATCCAATACCTTTGTATTGCGATAACAATGGCGCTGTAGCTTTAGCGAAGGAACCAAGGTCCCATCAGAAATCCAGGCATATCCTAAGGCGGTTTCACCTGATCAGGGAGATCGTGGATCGTCGGGAGATCGAGATACGGAGAGTGGACACAAAAGACAACACGGCTGGTCCATTCACCAAGGCCATTCCTCAAGTACAGTTCGAGAGGTTATTTGAGATGTTGGGCATGCGGTACGCCAGCAACTGGATCTGGTAGAGACAGTGGGTACGCATTGCAGCAATTATAGTCCTTAGTGCAAGTGGGAGATTGTTGGATATATATGCCCTAGAGGCCTACATTGTATAGGATGCTTGGGATATGTATATACATGACAGTCTTGCTTGATATGATAGTACGCTATTTGGTTTGACTTTGTCTTAACGTATGATATATTTTACTTGGTATTTATATATATATGTTGATAAAGCCCATAGGGTGTTTGTCTGACTACCGGCGTTGTGATGGCAGTCATACTAGTGGGAGCTGGATAGTCAATAGGCACACCCTTAGATGTTCCTGGTCGCAGGAGTATCGAGATTGGGCATCGATACTCCGGAGTAGACTAGTGTATACATATCTAGACCCTGACGAGGGGCGATGGATTGGTCCCGCAACCATTGGTGGTGTTCACCTAAGATTGTATACAGATGCTCACTGGGTGTGAGTACACCGGACAGGACTCGCTGAGAACTGACTGGATGGTATTATACCTAACGTCAGATAGCAGTTCTCAGGTGACATGTGTGCAGATAGTCCATTGACTTAAGGTCATCATTTGTCTCGTGTGAGTTCCCACTGTGCTTTGATTATTACCCTACCACGGCTCAAAGGAGTCATGCAAACAGGTTTTCAGTTGGGCACAGTCCCGAGCCACGTGGAGGCAGTGAGCGACTGTTAGGGATTCGTCTCTAAAGGTATAGGGAGTTGATATCGCACTGTGGTCGGTTGGGCATTACCACAAGTCCCTCGCCAGGGCTGATTGAGAATTACTGATGGAATGATCAGTAGATTCTCGGGTGGTCTTGAACCATACCGACACGACTTGTACGGTTATTAGGGGTCTGACGTCCACCACCTCCCTAGACCGTACATGTGATACTCTTAGACGAATAGACCGGACTGCGCGGATATTATCACAGACAGGCTCAGTAGGATTTCAGATGGGTTACCTCATCAGATTTCTTATCGACAACTACCTGGGGACCGTTACGTACAGCTAGTGCCGCTTGCGGTCTGTAGTTAAACCCACTGCCAGCGTAGTAGTTGAGTCTTTAGAGTCCCACATACAGATTTCCCAAACCCAGGCGAAAAGATATAGAGGTCGTATGGTTTTACGACAAAGGTTCGAACGCGTACGTGTTTAAACGCACGTGCGACATTCGGACAGTTTTTACTAGCTGGCTTTGGTTTAAGCCAGATTCTAGTATCAGGTTATTGGATTTATACAGTCTAAAGTTTTTCCGTGTTTTCACGGATGAGAGGGGCGTTCTCGTAATTTTCCGAGAAGCTTCTAGAAGGATGTGACATGGAGGGAGAGGTGGCATTTTCATTTAATGATTTAGTGACTCATTGTGAGTGATTCATCATGTCATTAATGCATTATTAAATGCTTAATGACTCACATAATGAATCAGCCACTTGCATTTATGAAACATGATGAATAATCTCATATTATTCATTTCTTTTTATTCGTTATGTTTCATATATCAAGTAAGAAGCTATTTCATTATTATTATTATTATTATCATTATCATCTTCTCACTCTCTCTTTTCAAGCTCTCTCTCCTTCACCAAAGCCTAATCCTACCCCTCATGAGTTGAGAACAAGGATTTGGAAAGACTAATTACTCCATAACCTATCTCTACATCACCTTAGCTACTCTATTTAGCAACTAGAGAAACTAAGTAACCTCAAGTTTAGAGGTTATAGCTTGGATTAGGGTTCTCGGGTGGATCGTCTATCACGGAAGAAAGCCGAAGAGGACGTGGAGATCCAAAGAGGCCGTAGATAACATTAAGACGAAGGACTAGAACCGTTTGGTATAATCTCTTAACATAGTAGTTTAGAACTCTATAGTTTTTGTTAAAACTTGTTTAGCAAACGATTCATACGGTTATTCGATGTTTAATCATAGAACAAGATTGTTATTCATATTTCTGCCTCCCCATAAGTATTGGGGTGTTGAACATCAACTTACAGTGGTATCAGAGCCTAGCTAAACAGTATTTAACACACTTGCAAATTTGTATGAATTTCGAACGTAAAAACAAACCGGAAAAACCCCGATATCATGTACTTTCTGTCGAATTTTAAATGAGGTCCAAAAATTTTTCAGGGACCTTCAGATTGACCTAAATGAATGTATTAGAACACCCAAGAAAATTGGGCTCATGAATCGGCCATAGCGCCGCGGAACCGCGGCCGATCCCACCGATCCGCCGCGATTCCGCCGCGCTTTGGACGATTCATCATCCCAAGTTTCTTGTGTTGATTCTCTGTGATATTTGGTGTTTTCTGGTAATTTTTATTTTTGCTCAGGTTTCAGATTTACAGAGAAGTATTGGAGCAAAATTAAATGTGTTTAATCGATCGAAATTATACGGTATTTGCTTGTTTGATTATATCTGTGAAATGTTTTATGTGTTCGTAAACCTCCCCTAACTGCTAGTATGTCGGTTGGCAGGGGGTTGCACATATCTGTGATGTTATATATAACTGTTTGTGTATATAAACTGTATTGGACTGTTGTGGTGTTTAGCCGGGTTTAGTGATGGGTTATTGTATTAATTCATTTGATGTAAATGTAATAAGTTGTAATATTATTTTGCGGGGCACATCCAGGTTGCGGTTGTAGCCACCGTTGTATTATTTCTTTTTACTGTTTTTGCTCCTAGGATAGACCCAAGGTGGGGTGCACAAACTACCGGGTATTTTGAAGTGTTGGGGCAGACCGCTTCACTTCTGGTACTTGGCGGGTAGTTTGCCGTACCCGTAGGGGTCTGGGGTGGGAAAATGGCTATTCATCACAACTGTGTAATATGTCTTTCATTGCAGGCTCAAAAGAAATGCGGATTGCTTGCAAATCCAATATTGTTTATCTGATCTGGAATGCCTATTATTGCGTCTGATGAATGTACAATATCTATATATGATAGCTATTTAAACGTCGCGTATGTTTTACACCCGCGCTAGCCCAGCCCCTGCTCTGTCGTTAGTTAAGTAACCTAACGGGTGATGACGGGACCCCGTGGCGAATACGGATGGCATAAGAGGACGTTGTATTTTCGTTGTTATCTGTAATGATAGGTTAAAGATGGGACGCATTATTATTAATGCAAAGAACTCCGAAAGTCTATCAAGATAATCATCTAGTCTCATAACAAACATATTTATGTGTGTGTGTGTGTACGTATTCGTATACTACACTACGAACTGTGGGGGTGCTATATGCCATCCACCCGACTTCCACTACTACAAATAAGGGTCGCCCTTATGGATTTATCCGTACGAGCCAACCACTGCCCCTACGGATATATCCGTAGGGACAAGAAAATACCCTGTACGTACAAACGCCGATGGTGCAAGTCGAAGCCTCGAACTTTCCCCTACGGACTAAAATTTGCCCCTACGGATTTATGTATAGGTCCAGTTTTCCATACGGATTGGGCCGTAGGGACAAAAAATATATTTTATTCACGGTTTTATAAAATAGATTAGGTGTACCTACAGACTTATCTGTAGTGCCAAGTAGTTGGCCTTACGGATAAGTGCGTAGGTATATATCCGTAGGGGCAAAATATCATGTATTCTGATATTTTGCCCTTACGGATACCTGTGTAGGTGCATTTATTTGCCCCTACGGATATATCCGTAGGGGCAAGCTTAACACCTGATACTGAGATCATAGAGGCAAAATATCAGGTATCCTGATATGTTGCCCCTACGGATAAATCTGTAGGGGCAATGTTAGGACCTACGGATTAATCCGTAAGTACATATTATCAGTTTTTTTTAAAAAGGGATGCCTATTTTTTTCTCGCCCTGTGCACAATAATATATACATCGATCATATATAAAATTAATCATCACGCAGAACATATATCGCAAAATTCATAATCACATCTCACGTATAATATACAAATGGAACCAACAAGCAAAATATGATATCAATATAAACACGCAAACACCACAATATCAATATCGTCCAAAATGTAGTACAATATGTATTGTATCATATAAATAAATACATGTTTAAAATATAAGAATAAAAAAGATACCCTAGCTCGGTCCAGCTCCACCTCTGATAAACGCCAGAATCTGGCGCGCCTGCTCCTCGGTCAATAAATCATGCAATGCGGAGCGTGCGGGAGTCTGAGCAGGCTGTGGAACTGGCGATGTGGTCTGCGCAGCCGCCGTTGAGGTAGTGGCTTGCGGAGCCGCGGCTGCGAGAGTCTGAGCGGGCGGTGGAGCTATAGGAGCTCTCTGCGGAACCGCAGCCTATGTAGTGGCTTGCGGAGCCACAGCCGAAGGAGATGCATGTAGAGGCTCGGCTGATGTACCCTGTCGTGTCTGGACCTACGTGTGTAATAAGCGAGTAAGAAATGCGTATTATTCGAATTCGTATCATTATCAAGTTATTTTGAAACCCCAATCTATGTATACTTAGGGACTTAGGCCTCATTTGGATATCTAGTTTGGAAAACCGTAGTTTATTTTAATTAGATATGTATGTATGATTAATCAAAGCTAAGTCCACAACCAAATAAGCTTAGGCTACGTACTAATATTGGATATGTTGCTATCTATAATATGACATAATATTTTACTATTAATTAGTATGCATACCAGCATCTCCTTCAACTCCTGAACGGTGGCCTTCAAGCTCTCCAGTTCCTGCTGGAAACGTCGCTCACCCGAGACGGAGAAAGTAATTGCCGGGGTGGAGTCCAACCTCATATGGGCCCTACTGGGGCCCAGTCCCCGGCCTCTCTCCCAACCTCTGTGGTGCCCTCCGTATGCGGCGTTCAGGACTGGGGTCAGCAGCATCGGATCGCTCTGTCCGGTAAAATCGATCCCCGATGCCTCGGCCTGCTCAACCACCCGCTCCTACACCCACATTAACCAGTAAAATATAAGTATATCATTTAAATTTGAACCTTCCAAAACTAAAATTTCAAATAAGGGTTGAATAAATATTAACACTTATGCAATACTCCTGGGTAGCGACGTCGGGGTATCGAAGCTCGCCCGTGGCGGGATCTATCGAGGTGCCGTGTACGGACGATATATGGACAGTACGCTCGGTGTACCACCTTGCGCCAGAGTCTGAACTGTCTGCAATATTTGAAAATAACTCTTAATATTAGATATATTAGAAAATAACTCTCAATATTGCATTATGTCATAAAGGCCGGTCTATTGTAATTTACCGATAACTCCATGGCTCGAGTAATATTCCTTGAGCCACCTGTATAAGTGGGGCGACCCCTCTTCGCCGACTTCCTATTCTCTATATTTTGAGCGGCCTGTTTCTGCAGAACACATTCACATTTAGTTTTCTAATTAAGGAACACAAAAAAATAAATTATATAATAAACAATGAATTACATTTAAAATACATACCTGTTTGCGTTGAGAGTCGAAATTTTCACACAATAGAGACCATGTCTCTACGTCGACTCTCGCAAAGGCCGAAGTAGAGAGGAGGGCCGCTCTCTCTGCCTCGGGGGTCGCCATCCACTGGGAGTAGCAGTCGGCCTTCAGCTCATTCCTGTTGTATCGGACCTTGGTCTGCATGTTCTTCATCAGGCCATTGTACAGAGCATGAAGGTCGAGCACCATCCCAGGGTAATCTGGGTCGGGTACAGGCTGAAAATCGTAATCCAACTGAAAATACAAAAAAAACATTGTTATCAGATTGTAAGTGTTAATAATAAATATATTGGACAAATAAAATGAAAATATATATTAATACCCGAGCCTAATCAAAGAAGAGGGCGAATGATCGCCGGTGCTGGTCGCCCTACTCAACGTGAAGTGGATAGTTCTTCACGGGTCGGCTCTCATCCCCCATATACCGGCCGAACCTCTCGCCATGAGGACCGGTATAGCGATAATAAGGTGTAAAAAAGAGGGGGAATGCTGCCTCCCCCCTAGCTCTGTCCGGCCTCATCCTGTGGGACTGATTCGGGCCTCGAGTCCCCCTCTGGGGATGGGGAGGCCCTGTGTCTGCAAGAAATATCAAGACAATCAATATTAAAACAAAGTTGTATTAAGAAATCAAGGTTGAATGAAAATTGAAGTGTGATAATACCTCCGGTGACTAAAACACGAGCCTAGGCTCGGGCAACAGCACGAGCGGGACGATAGTTCCTCCGGTGAGGAACAGCCGGTGTCCTGGATGCGGACGCATCCCCTCCAACTAGAAAATAAACATTGACGCTAAATTTCCATGAAGTTAATATTTATTCTATAGTGGATATGTAAAATGAATAAATATCTTATATTTATTCATATTAACCTACAAACGATGCGGAGGGTGCGGAAGTGGCAGGAGTGGACCCTGCGGCAGATGTGGACGCACCACCTATAATTAGACAATTAAAAATAGATTATACAAGTAATTGCAAAAAGAATGTGTAGATCAATAATATAACATTCTAAATCAATATGCATGCACTATAGGATTTATAAACATACCCGCAGGTGCGGTGGTCTCACCACCTACAGCTAGACAATAAAAAAAATTACTATCTAAGTAAGAGCAAAAGGAATGTGTGTATATTTATTGTATATCATTCTAAATCAATATACATGCACTATATGATATATAAACATACCTGGAGGTGCGGGAGTGGCCTCTGTCCCTGATGTGGACGCATCACCAACAACTAGACAATCAAACATTGACAATATAAGTAATTTTAACATGAACATGCATGAATATCTATAATATTACATTCAAAATGGATATGCGTGCAATAAATCTAGAGGTGTGGCAAACTCCATACGGAAGGAGGCATCCGAAGGGGTCTCCGATCTGGGTGCAAGACCGGCCCTCTGAAGCTCCCTACGCAGCTCTCCGGGCGGCAGAACCGTTTTGCTTCTGCCTCTGCCTCTGCCGGTGTTGCGGCTGGAGCTCCTGCCGCCCCTCGTTGCTCCCGTCATCGTCATCAAATCTAGATAAATGGTTCGTGGACACATTAGACAATCATTACAAGTATTGACTATATATGTATAGATAGTAAAATATGAAATAATAATATAACATTACTGATAACCTTTTTCGTTTCGTGGGCTCATTAAACATATCTACTTGGATTTTATCATCGATATCATTTCTAACATACGTAACTTCATGATCGGCCGAAGACAACCCGTCCTTCGAAACAGACGGTCGGAGCACTCTAAGCCTTCTCTCTTCTTCATCTTCATCGCTGTTCTCGAATTCTGGGACATCGTAGACATCGCTGGGTTCCCAACGGCATACGACACTGCATCCCGGATGCTTCAAACACTGTGAATAGTATACTTGGAACGCTTGGTTCGGAAAGATAAACGGATCTTCCTGACCGTAAAATCGAAGTGTGTTCACACTGGTCAATCCATATTCATCTTTCCAAGTCCTAAGATTGCTTCTCCACTTATCCGTATCGGTTCGCGTATCGTACCAAGTACACTATAATATATAAAAGGGTTCTGATCGTCCGGGATAGTGGATGCCGAGTATACAATTTAAGTACCCATAATAAATCACTTCGTCCGATCCTACCGTCGCAATCCCACTATTCTAAGTTGTTCTACATGTTTCTATGTCCTTAACTTCGAATTTTTATCTAAGGACACCGAATCCTTTATAATATGCAACCTCCATACTAGGAAATTGAGCTAAACATCTTGAATCACTCTCAAATGATGCAGACAAGTTTAGCAAAAAATTTTTTACGACAAATACATAACGATATAAGTTTAGATTAAAACTGATAGCAATAACATGTTATTCGAATAACTTACATGATCTGTGACCCATTCACAAAAATTATCCTGATGATATTTTTCCAATCGTTCATCGTTCCAATCAGGATGCCCCTCACGTACCTCGTTAAAATGAATTTTGTTTTCGACAAATAATGGTGACATTAATATTATATCATTTCATACACACACAAACACAAATATAATAATTAATCCCAAAAAATTTACTCTCTAATTTGTTCAAGACATGCGCAGTTAAGCAAGATAAACCGGTATATCTTGTTGATAAACATAGTATCTACCCTCTTATAATCGGCATTACCATATGGCCCGTCTTGAATTCTTCGAGGCCGGTTAAGTCTCGTCTCAATGTTCTCGTCCAGATAGCGGGAACAAAATGTGGTTGCTTCATCAAGAAGATAACCTTGCATGATAGAATCTTCTGGTCGATTTTTATTGCGTATATATTTTTTAAGAGTGTAGAGGTACCTAAAGAAAATATGTTAAATAAATAAATACGGGCATACAGGACAACAATAATTTTAAAAATTGTGCGAAACGAAAAATTACACGTACCTCTCGACGGGATACATCCATCGATATTTTACCGGTCCGGCTAACTTAGCCTCAGTTGCAAGATGAACCGTCAAGTGTATTATGATATCGAAGAATGACGGTGGGAAAATACGCTCAAACTTGCAAAGTATCAACGCAATAGAATTTTCTAGTTTATCCAGCATCACAACCTCCAGTGTTTTAGCACACAACTCTCTAAGAAAACAACATAGGTCGTTGATTACTAGACCAACCAATTCGGGAAGAGAAGTCCCGAGGGCTAATGGAAGAAGGTTCTCCACGATAACATGGTGATCATGACATTTCAGCCCATCGATCTTGCCTTTCACACTTTTTATTTTCTTGCTGAATGATCCTGAGAAACCTATGGGAACTTTCAAATCATGCAACATCTGCAGGAATCTTTTCTTCTCCGGTTGTGACATATGATAAGGGGAATTGGGAAGTACAAACTTGCCTGGTTTACCCGCTACCGGTCTAGGGTGCAATTCACTTCTTATTCCCCACTCCTGTAGATCCATCCGAGCATTCAGGTTGTCTTTCGATTTCCCGTCTTTACAAAGAAGCATGTTAAGTATGTACTCTGATACTCCCTTCTCTATATGCATGACGTCCAGACAATGACGCACTAAATTTGTTGACCAGCACGGAAGCTCGAAGAAAATGCTTAACTTGTTCCAAAATGGTGGCTTGACCTGTTTCGTCGGATCCATCCCGAAGGTCACATTATTGTAACCATCCAATTGAGCAGTCACGTCCTCTCCGGACAATAGGGCTGGAGGTCCAAGAAGCTCCTGATGACCATCAAAGTGAACAGTGTCTAACCTGTAGGGGTGGTCTAGAGGCAGGAAACGTTGATGGCCCCAATAACAAACCTTCCTGCTAAAATTCAAGAATTTCGATGTTGTGTGTTGATGGCAATGAGGACATGCTTTGTGACCATGTACGGATAAACCTGATAGCATTTCATACGCAGGAAAGTCATTAATTGTCCACATTAAAGCCGCACGCAGTATGAAGGTTGTATTTATGTTTGCATCATATGTCTCTACACCATCAATGAACAATGATTTTAACTCCTCAATCAGAGGTCGGAGATAGACGTCGATATTGTTTCCCGGTGAGTTTGGTCCGTCGATAAGAAGAGGCATCATAAAGTATGATTGGCCCATAGCCAACCAAGGCGACAGATTATAAATTATCATTACAACGGGCAATGTGCTGTGACTTCCAGCCATATAGTTGAATGGGCAGAACGTATCACTAACCAGTCCGAGGCGGACATTGCGAGGATCGCTACTGAATATTGCGTGCCTCCTATCGAAATCCTCCCATGCCGGTGAATCTCTAGGATGGCTCATTTTTCCATCTTCACTTGGAGGAGCATAGTGATGCCTAATCATTGCCTCGGCTGTTTTCTTGCACCTGAATAGCCTCTGTAGCCACTGTGTTATGGGACAAGTTCATGCTATCTTGACGGGTATATCAGGCTTCTTATCAGAATCTTTCGGCTTATACCTAGCGTCTCCGCATCTTGGACACTCTTTCAAATCTGAATACTCTTTCCGGTACAACACGCAATTTTTAGGACATGCTTGAATCTTCTCGCACTTTAGACCCAAATCAGACATCATCTTCTGGGCTCCATACCAGCTGTCGGGCACGTTATTTCCCGGGGGCATAGAATCTTTCAAGAACGAAAGAAGCATTGTGAATGACTTGTTACTCCATCCATTTAGACACTTAATCTGGAAAAGTTGGACGAACCATGAAAGGGTGGAATACTTTGCATTCTCATAAATTGGTTATCTAGAATCATTCATGAAATTTTCATATTTATCCGCACGCGGTCCTTGACCGGAAGGAATGTCATCTTCGGTACGAATAGATTCACCTAGGGCAGCCTCTACCATATCCTCCATTTCTTATGATGGAAATAAATTACCGTCTTCTCCTTCTACCGCATTACCGTCTTCTCCTTCTTCTCCTGCCGCATTATCGTGTTCTCTTTCTTCTTCTGACGCATTACTGCGTTTTTCTCCTTCCACGTGATATTTCCAAGTTGTATAAAATCTAGTAAACCCATATTTTACGATATGAAGCTCTGCCAATTCTACCTTCTGCCAGTACTTATTGCCACATCTATCGCACGGGCAATGAATCTTCTCTATCACGATCTTATTATGTGCGCGTGCAAATTCAATAAAAGCAGCAAGTCCTGCGACAAACTTAGGTTGCATACGTTGTTCCCAATCCACATACATCCAGTCCTTAAATCTGACGTACTCATGGGCCATGTTAGACTGTATAACATATTAATTGTATGCTATGGTGACTATATTGAGAAATCTAAGAACGAGATAGTTACTAACAAAGGATCACGTGAGGTATTGCCTCAGGGATAAATCCTTCTCATTTGTGGGGATCTTTTCAGGGGTCACGTGGGGCACATGACCCTAGCTCTTTGCATGCATGGAAATCTTTTAAGTCTCATTATTTTATTTTGAGAATTAAATTCTCTGTAGGGTTAAACCCTGATCATGATTTGGAGGAATTAAATTCCTAAAAGAATTAAATTCTTATATAGGGTTAAACCCTAATTTTCTTTTAGAGGAATTAAATTCCCATATATGTAAAAGAATTAAATTCTTGTAGAGGGTGAAACCCTAATTTCATTTTTTAAGAGGAATTAAATTCCTGTGAATTTGAGAGAAATAAATTCTCAGTTAGTGTTAAACCCTAGTTCTGTCTTGAAGGAATTAAATTCCTGTAATTTTTGAATAATTGAATTGTCATATAGGGTTAAATCCTAGTTTCATCTTGAAGGAATTAAATTCCTATAACTTTGGGAGAATTAAGTTCTCATATAGGGTTAAACCCTAACTTTGTTTTGGAAGAATTAAATTCTCTAAACTCCATTCCCCATCTAAGTTTTTGATCTGCATGGCCGGATCTTGTTAGTGTATATGCCCTAGGGGCCATTATTGTATCATACTAGATTGTATATTACTTAATGGAAGCTTGGGATATTAACAGTTATATATATATATACAGTCTTGCTAAAAATGGTAGTATGCTACTTGGTTTGTGTCTACTTTAATATGTGAATATGTCTCCTGTAACGTATCACTTATACATATTAGTAGAGCCCATAGGATCTTTGCTTGATTACCAGCGTCGTGATGGCAGTCACACTAGTGGGGGCTGGGTAGTCTGTAAGCAACATCCTATACAGGTCCCTGGTCGTTGGATTGTCGAGATAGGGCATCGATATTCCGGAGTAGATTAAGTGTATACGCTTCTCATCCCAGTTGGGGAAATGGTCTGTCCCACAGCCATCAGTATGCCGTACTGGAGATAGTATACAGGTGCTCGTTAGGTTACGGGTACACCGGACAGGACTCGTCGGGGAACTGATTGGTTGGTATTATACCCATCGTCAGTTAACAGTTCCTAGGTGACATGAGTACAGCATAGTCCGCAGACTTGACACTGCTACTTCGCCTCGAGTGTGTCCCACTGTTCTTAGATTGCTACCCTACCACGGCTCAAAGGAGTCGTGCAAACAGGTAGCAGTTGGGTGCAGTCCCGAGCACTTGGAGGCAGTGGCAGTTAGATAGGATTCGTCTCTCCCGGTATTGGGAGTTGATATCGCACTGTGTCAGAGAGCCATTACGCAATGTCCCTGGCCAGGGCAAGCGAGATATACTGGTAGGTTCCAGTAGCTTCTCAGGGCGTAATGGGCTTCGCTCCGACATGACTTATACAGCTATTAGTGGACTGACGCTTGCCGCCCCCTAGGCTTGATATGCGATAGTCTTAGACGAACAGACCGGACTGTACGAAGATTGTCACATCGGGCTCAGTGGGAGTTCGGATGATTTTCCTCATCGGCCTTCTTATCGACATCTACCTGGGGACCGTTACGTACAGCTAGTGCCGCTTGCGGTCTGTGGTTAAACCCACTGCCAGCGTAGTGTCGAGTCTTTAGAGTCCCACACAGAGAGTTTCCCTGCTCCAGGAGAAACGATATAGAGGTCGTATGATTTTACGACAAGCGTTCGGATGCGTACGTGTGTTTTCGCACGTACGACTTTTCGGACAGTTTATACTAACCGGCTTTGGTTTAAGCCAGATTCTAGTATCAGGTTATTGGATTTATACAGTCTAAAGTTTTTCCGTGTTTTCACGGATTGGAGGGGCGTTCTCGTAATTTGTCGAGAAGGTTCTAGAAGAGTGGTGACATGAGGGGTTGAGGTGGCTTTTTCATGATTACTTTGTGTGACTCATTTATATGATTCATCATATCATTAATGCTTCATTAATGATCTAATGACTCACATGATGAATCACTCTCCTTGATTAAATGAAACATGTTGAATAATCAATTAATTGATATTATTTGATAATTCATTATGTATCATATATTCAAGTGAGAAGGATTTTTGTTCTCATTATCATTCTCACCTTCTCTCTCCTCAAGCTCACTCTCTCTTGAAACCCTAACCCTAACCTCTCATGTGTTGAGATCAAGGGTTAGATAGACTAAAACATCCATAACCTCACTCTATATCCTCTAGGTAGCTTAGATTAGCACTTTAAGCAACCTAGTTATCTCAAGTTTGAGAATAAGATTGGCGTAGAAGCTTTCGGGTGGATCGTCTTTGATTCGAGGAGGCCGTGAAGTTGCCGATGTTCCAAGGAGCCTACGAGGAGTGGAGGACAACGATGAAGACCCGAAGGACATGTAACGTGAGGTATAACTCCGGTACCGAGTAGTTAAACCTCTAGTATAACGTTAGCAATGGTTTAGATTACGATTCATGCACTCAAGTCCGTGTTACGAAGCTTTGATAATCGTTTTTCATATATTCCGCCTCCCCACGAGTTAGTAAGGTGCGTGACATGGACTTACAGTGGTATCAGAGCCAACTAAACCATTACTAGCTTGTTAGCAACTGATTAGAAGTTCGATCGACGGAAAAACACGGAAAACAAAACCCTAATCCTTGACAGTTTCTGTAAATTTTAGAAGTGTCGCTAAAATTTTTTGACATACTTTAAAATTCACAGCAGGGAATTGTAAGAAATCTGGGAAAATTCGAGGATGCAACTCGGCAATACGACCGAGGTTCCGCGGCAATAGGGAGCTTTTGCCGTGGAACCGCCGCCGAGTCAACGCCGAGTTGACTCGGAGTTTCACTATAATTCATAATTTTGGGTTTTTTGTTTTCCTGTATATACTGTTTCTGCCCAGGTTGCCTCTGTGATGATTTGCTTTTGGGGTAGACACGGATATAGGTAATTGATCGATGTTCTAATCAATTTGCTAATTGGATCTTTATCTGTAATGTTTAATGTGTTCGTAAACCTCCCCTAACTGCTAGTATGTCGGTTGGCAGGGGGTTGCACATTTCTGTAATGGATTTTATCTGTTTGTGTATATAAACTGTATTGGACTGTTGTGGTGAATAGCCGGGTTTTGTGATGGGTTATTGTATTAATTCATTCGATGTAATTGTAATAAGTTGTAATATTATTTTGCGGGGCACATCCAGGTTGCGGTTGTAGCCACCGTTGTATTATTTCTTTTTACTGTTTTGCTCCTAGGATAGACCCAAGGTGGGGTGCACAAACTACCGGGTATTTTGAAGTGTTGAGGCAGACCGCTTCACTTCTGATACTTGGCGGGTAGTTTGCCGTACCCGTAGGGGTCTGGGGTGCGGTAATGGCTATTCATCACAACTGTGTAATCCGTCTTTCATTGCAGGCTCAAAAGAAACGCGGATTACTTGCATATCCAATAAAGTTTATCTGTGATCTGGAATGCTTATTATTGCGTCTGACGAATGTACAATATCTATATATGATAGCTATTAGACGTCACTTATGTTTTACACCCGCGCTAGCCCAGCCCCCGCTCTGTCGTTAGTTAAGTAACCTAACGGGTGATGACGGGACCCCGTGGCGAATGCGGATGGCATAAGAGGACGTGGTATTTTCGTTGTTTTCTGTAATGATAAGATTAATTGATGGGACGCATTATTATAATGCAAAGAAAATAAACCAAAGTTTAATCGTTGGAACAAATTTAAAATAAACCACTCGGTTATTTTAAAAGAAATCAGATTTTTAATTGCGGAACTTTAACCACTCCTTTTAAAAAGTATCAGGTTCCTTCGATTATATCAAGTTCACTACGTTCACGGTTTTGCCAAAACCAGTCGTAGCCCTCCGTCATTTCAGTTAAAAATTCAGTAGTATTCAAGCTATGTATTTTGACCTTCGCCAAGGCATAGTGATTGGTAGCTGCTGGATATTTATCTGTAGCATAGATAGATGCGTTGGTTTGGGACAGTCGTACTACTATTTTGGCCTTCGTCAAGGGTATGTACGGGTGGGTTCAAATTAACCTGGATAATGACGGGTAGAACTTGACATGTGACTTATGATATGTTGGCTTTCGTCAAGGTCATAAGAGCATGGGGCAAAAATCCACATCGGGAATTTCTAAAGAAACTGAAATTTGCAGAGAGAACATACCATTTTGGAGTTTGATGAAGTTGGTAGGATTCCTTCAACATTATCATACGATGATATTTTGGATCCCGATCCTACTGTGAGTACATGCTACTTATCAGGAGATTCGTCACTTAACGATCAATGCTATAAACCAAGTAGGTACCAAGAAAGGTGTCAGCGGGGTTACGCCCCCAGAGAAAAGAGGTTATTTAATTAAGGAACTTCGCGAAAGCGTTGGAAAACCTCCCTCGAAGTATCGACACTAGCCTGGCTGAACGGTTAAGCAAGTATTGTACGGTGAGAATTGTCCTGGCTAATTCTTCTTTTATGGTTTGAGGAGGGATTCGAGAAACAGTGGGAGCCATCCTGTTTAGATAAATTAAAACTACTCTAAACTTGCAAGAGCATCATGCTAATAGTATCTTCTTCTCTCTCTCAAAATTGCAGCGACCCTGTGACCACACATAGGTTACATCTAGATAATAATTTGACTGAATCTGACTTATATGACTGGCAAAAGTCTGTCCAGATGTCCATTGCCTATGACAAGCTGGACCACCCTATTGAGGGACATTCCAATTGCTATGGGATTGGGCATTGGCAGAGTGATTGCAGGGCTTTAGAAGACAGTAGCCAGGATACGAAGCATGTTGTGGCTTCGACTTCGGGTGTGTTTATGATAGAAAACTGTATGTCAGTTAACCCTACTTCTTGGGTATTGGATACCGGGTCAGGAACTCACATCTGTAATTCTTTACAGGCTCTGAGAAACCGTAGGGTTATCGGGATAGGAGATATGACCCTCACAGTTGCTAACGGAATGAGCATGAACGCTGAATCCGTAGGGGAATATCATCTTGGACTGACAACTGGGCTGATATTGCTTCTACGTAATTGTTTTTATGTACCAGGTACGACTTGTAATATCATATCTGTACCCTTACTTTCTAAGGAAGGATATGATTTTACTTTTGCAAGAGATGTGGTTCACATCCACCTAAATCAAGTTTTGATTGGGTCAGGTACATTAGAAAACGGAATATACGTATTAAACAAGCTCAGATTTTCAGTGTCAAGAACACACTTAAGAGAAAGTCTCCGGAAACAAATCAGGCTTTCTTATGGCATTGTAGACTGGGTCACATCAATGAGAGAAGATTAAAAAAGTTACATAGAGAGGGATACGTGGATCCGTTCGAGTATCAGTCTTATGCCACTTGTGAATCTTGTCTCATGGGAAAGATGACAAAGACTCCGTTCACTGGACACGGAGAAAGAGCAAGCGAGCTCTTAGGACTCATACACAGTGATGTGTGTGGTCCAATGTCTACACATGCGAGAGGTGGTTATTCCTACTTCATTACTTTTACGGATGATTTCTCTAGGTATGGACATATCTTCTTAATGAAGCATAAATCCGAGGCCTTTGAGAAATTCCAGGAATACAAGAATGAAGTTGAAAAACAAACCGGCAAAAGTATCAAGACACTGAGATCTGATCGAGGTGGTGAATACTTAAGCGCCGAGTTCCTGGGTTACTTAAAAGAGAATGGAATTCTCTCTCAACTTACTCCTCCATACACACCACAACACAATGGTGTATCAGAAAGGAGGAATCGAACCCTATTGGATATGGTTCGTTCCATGATGAGTAAAGCTGAGTTACCGCAATTTTTCTGGGGTTATGCACTAGAATCAGCTGCATATCTTTTGAACAAGGTTCCAACCAAAACTGTGCCTACCACACCATATCAGATGTGGAGTGGGAAGAAACCCTGTCTTCAGTACCTAAAGACATGGGGATGTCCAGCTTTTGTAAAAAAGCAGCATCCGGACAAGCTCGAGGCACGCTCAGTACTGTGTAAGTTTCTGGGATACCCAAAGAACTCCAAGGGGTATTTCTTCTATTACGCAGAGGAACAAAAGATTTTTGTTTCTCGTAATGCCCATTTTCTAGAATATCAATTTTTAGAAAAGGAAACAAGTGGGAGCGAAATAGAACTGGAAGAAATTCCAGAAACACAAACTACTACTGAAGGTATGGTGGAACCAGAAGTTTCAGAAGAAAGGGACATCCCGACGCCACTCCGCAGGAGTAGTAGGCAATCTCATCCGCCCAAGAGATACTACGGTTTTCTCATTGACGGGGATAGAGAGGATTGCACTATTGACTATGATGAGCCTACTAGCTTCCAGCAAGCCATTCAGAGCGGTGACTCGGTAAAATGGCTAGATGCAATGCGGACCGAAATGGAGTCCATGTACACCAACAAAGTATGGACTTTGGACATTGCTCCAGATGGGGTAAAACCCGTAGGATGCAAATGGATCTTCAAAAAGAAGATTGGTGTAGATAGACAGGTTGAAACCTATAAAGCTAGACTTGTTGCAAAGGGTTTCCGTCAAAGACCTGGTTTGGACTATGACGAAACCTTTTCTCCAGTAGCTATGCTTAAATCTATTCGGGTCCTTCTTGCTATTGCTGCCTTCCACGATTATGAAATCTGGCCGATGGACGTAAAGACGGCCTTTCTAAATGGTAATTTGGAAGAGAGCGTCTATATGGATCAGCCAGAAGGATTCATTCAGAGTGGGAGCAGCTGTAAAGTATGCAAGTTGCTTAAGTCCATTTATGGACTAAAACAGGCATCACGGAGTTGGAACATCTGTTTTGATGATGCTGTCAAAGAATTTGACTTTATCAAAAATCCAGATGAACCATGCATATACAGTAAGATTGTAGGGAGAGCTGTAGTATTCCTCGTCTTGTACGTGGATGACATTCTCCTAATAGAAAATGATATTCCTATGTTACAGTCAGTCAAAAGATTCTTGTCACATAAATTCTCTATGAAAGACCTGGGTGATGCCACCTACATTCTGGGAATCCGGATCTATCGTGATAGATCAAAAAGGATGTTGGGACTTTCGCAGTCCACGTACATAGACACCATAGTGAAGAGATTCAGTATGGATGATTCTAAGCGCGGTAACCTACCGGCTTGTCACGGAATCAACCTCTCCAAAGAGATGTCTCCCAAGACTGATTTGGAAAGGGATCGCATGTCGATTATACCCTACGCTTCTGCGGTAGGCTCTATAATGTATGCGATGTTATGTACCAGACCAGATGTAGCATACGCATTGAGCGTAGTAAGCCGGTATCAAGCAAACCCAGGGGAGAAGCACTGGATAGCAGTAAAGAACATTCTCAAGTACCTGAGAAGGACTAAGGAAATGTTCTTATTATATGGCGGAAAAGACCTTCAGATGGAGGCCTTTGCCGACTCCGGCTTCCAGAGTGACAAAGATGACTCCAAATCCATGTCGGGTTATGTCTTTACCCTCAATGGAGGGGCGGTCTGTTGGAAGAGTTCCAAGCAGGAGACCGTTGCAGACTCAACGATGGAAGCAGAGTACATAGCTGCTTGCGATGCCGCAAAAGAAGCAGTCTGGATGAAGAAGTTCCTCACAGAACTTCAGGTGGTTCCTACCAGTGTTGATCCAATACCTCTGTATTGTGACAACAATGGCGCTATAGCTTTAGCGAAGGAACCCAGGTCCCATCAGAAGTCCAGACACATCTTAAGGCGGTATCACCTGATCAGGGAGATCATAGATCGCCGGGAGATCGAGGTGAAGAGAGTAAAGACAGAGGATAACATTGCTGATCCATTCACAAAGGCCATTCCTCAGACGCAGTTCGAGAGGCTATTCGAGATGATCGGTCTACGATATGCCAGCTCATGGCCCTAGTGCAAGTGGGAGATTGTTAGTGTATATGCCCTAGGGGCCATTATTGTATCATACTAGATTGTATATTACTTAATGGAAGCTTGGGATATTCACAGTTATATATATATACAGTCTTGCTAAAAATGGTAGTATGCTACTTGGTTTGTGTCTACTTTAATATGTGAATATGTCTCTTGTAACGTATCACTTATACATATTAGTAGAGCACATAGGATCTTTGCTTGATTACCAGCGTCGTGATGGCAGTCACACTAGTGGGGGCTGGGTAGTCTGTAAGCAACATCCTATACAGGTCCCTGGTCGTTGGATTGTCGAGATAGGGCATCGATATTCCGGAGTAGACTAAGTGTATACGCTTCTCATCCCAGTTGGGGAAATGGTCTGTCCCACAGCCATCAGTATGCCGTACTGAAGATAGTATACAGGTGCTCGTTAGGTTACGGGTACACCGGACAGGACTCGCCGGGGAACTAATTGGTTGGTATTATACCCATCGTCAGTTAACAGTTCCTAGGTGACATGAGTACAGCATAGTCCGCAGACTTGACACTGCTACTTCGCCTCGAGTGTGTCCCACTGTTCTTAGATTGCTACCCTACCACGGCTCAAAGGAGTCGTGCAAACAAGTAGCAGTTGGGTGCAGTCCCGAGCACTTGGAGGCAGTGGCAGTTAGATAGGATTCGTCTCTCCCGGTATTGGGAGTTGATATCGCACTGTGTCAGAGAGCCATTACGCAATGTCCCTGGCCAGGGCAAGCGAGATATACTGGTAGGTTCCAGTAGCTTCTCAGGGCGTAATGGGCTTCGCTCCGACACGACTTATACAGCTATTAGGGGACTGACGCTTGCCGCCCCCTAGGCTTGATATGCGATAGTCTTAGACGAACAGACCGGACTGTACGAAGATTGTCACATCAGGCTCAGTGGGAGTTCGGATGATTTTCCTCATCGGCCTTCTTAACGACATCTACCTGGGGACCGTTACGTACAGCTAGTGCCGCTTGCGTTCTGTGGTTAAACCCACTGCCAGCGTAGTGTCGAGTCTTTAGAGTCCCAAACAGAGAGTTTCCCTGCTCCAGGCGAAACGATATAGAGGTCGTATGATTTTACGACAAGCGTTCGGATGCGTACGTGTGTTTTCGCACGTACGACTTTTCGGACAGTTTATACTAACCGGCTTTGGTTTAAGCCAGATTCTAGTATCAGGTTATTGGATTTATACAGTCTAAAGTTTTTCCGTGTTTTCACGGATTGGAGGGGCGTTCTCGTAATTTGTCGAGAAGGTTCTAGAAGAGTGGTGACATGAGGGGTTGAGGTGGCTTTTTCATGATTACTTTGTGTGACTCATTTATATGATTCATCATATCATTAATACTTCATTAATGATCTAATGACTCACATGATGAATCACTCTCCTTGATTAAATGAAACATGGTGAATAATCAATTAATTGATATTATTTGATAATTCATTATGTATCATATATTCAAGTGAGAAGGATTTTTGTTCTCATTATCATTCTCACCTTCTCTCTCCTCAAGCTCACTCTCTCTTGAAACCCTAACCCTAACCTCTCATGTGTTGAGATCAAGGGTTAGATAGACTAAAACATCCATAACCTCACTCTATATCCTCTAGGTAGCTTAGATTAGAACTTTAAGCAACCTAGTTATCTCAAGTTTGAGATTAAGCTTGGCATAGAAGCTTTCGGGTGGATCGTCTTTGATTCGAGGAGGCCGTGAAGTTGCCAATGTTCCAAGGAGCCTACGAGGAGTGGAGGACAGCGATGAAGACCCGAAGGACATGTAACCTGAGGTATAACTCCGGTACCGAGTAGTTAAACCTCTAGTATAACGTTAGCAATGGTTTAGATTACGATTCATGCACTCAAGTCCGTGTTACGAAGCTTTGATAATTGTTTTTCATATATTCCGCCTCCCCGCGAGTTAGTGGGGTGCGTGACATGGACTTACAGATCTCAACCCGATGAGAATTAAATTCTCATCCTATGGGGAGATGTGCTCTGTGCAGATCTTCAACCAGAAGAAGAACTAAGTTTTTTTGTGCAGAAGAGTTAAACTCATAGATTTGAGAATTAAATTCTCTGTTTGAAGATTTGATTCCCCTTTATTTTCTCACCTAGGGTTTTCCTACGAACTTTTAGCAACTTAAGCAAGATCCATTGTTTTCATGCTGTTTACTTCCCTCAAATATTGCAATGTTTTACTTGCGCATCAACTAGTCTCGAAGTCTATGGCTGAACTTCGAACCGTATAAGTTACTTAACGATATTCTGCCTATTTATTAACTAGTCTAAAATTCTACAACTGAAAAATATAGCTATAATTGTTTGAAAATATAACTAAGTTATTCTATCTCATATAACACCTCAAATAAAATTCTACAACTGAAAATATAACTTAAGCAAGATCCATTGTTTTCAGCCCTAACCCTAACCCCAGCCCCAGACCCAGACCCAGACCCAGCCCCAGCCGAACCCCAACCCTAACCCTAACCCCAACCCCAACCCCAACCGCAACCCCAACACCTACCCCATCCCCAACCCTACCCCTAACCCTAACCCCAACCCCAACCGCAACCCTAGCCGAACCCAGCCCCAACCACAACCCTAGCCGAACCCCAACCATAACCCCAACCCCAACCCGTAAATTAATCAAAAATTCTTTAATTGAAGATTTAATTACCTGTGCAGTGGAGGAGACGATCGATCGGTGGCGACGACGAAACGGAGGCGACGACGAAAACGGCGACGAGGAAGATGTTAGTTTATATGCCCTAGGGGCCATTATTGTATCATACTAAATTGTATATTACTTAATGGAAGCTTGGGATATTCACAGTTGTATATACATTCTTGCTAAAAATGGTAGTATGCTACTTGGTTTGTGTCTACTTTAATATGTGCATATGTTTCTTGTAACGTATCAATTATACATATTAGTAAAGCCTATAGCTTCTTTGCTTGATTACCAGCGTTGTGATGGCAGTCACACTAGTGGGGGCTGGGTAGTCTATAAGCAACATCCTATACATGTCCCTAGTCGTAGGATTATCGAGACAGGGCATCGATATTCCAGAGTAGACTGGTGTGTACGCTTCTCATCCCAGTTGGGTAGATGGTCTGTCTCATAGCCATCAGTACGTCGTACTGGAGATAGTATACAGGTGCTCGTTAGGTTACGGGTACACCGGACAGGACTCGCAGGGGAACTGATTGGTTGGTATTATACCCGTCGTCAGTTAACAGTTCCCAGATGACATGAGTACAGCATAGTCCGCAGACTTGACACTGCTACTTCCCCTCGAGTGTGTCCCACTGTTCTTAGATTGCTACCCTACCACGGCTCAAAGGAGTCGTGCAAACAGGTAGCAGTTGGGTGCAGTCCCGAGCACTTGGAGGCGGTAGTAGTAAGATATGATTCATCTCTCCCGGTATTTGGAGATGATATCGCACTGTGTCAGAGAGCCATTACAAAAAGTCCCTGGCCAGGAAAGCGAGATATACTGGTAGGTTCCAGTAGCTTCTCAGGATGTAATGGGCTTCCCTCCGACATGACTTAAACAGCTATTAGGGGACTGACGCTTGCCGCCCCCTAGGCTTGATATGTGATAGTCTTAGACGAACAGACCGGACTGTACGGAGATTGTCACATCAGGCTCAGTGGAAGTTCGGATGATTTTCCTCATCGGCCTTCTTATCGACATCTACCTGGGGACCGTTACGTACAGCTAGTGCCGCTTGCGGTCTGTGGTTAAACCTACTGCCAGCGTAGTGTCGAGTCTTTAGAGTCCCACACAAAGAGTTTCCCTGCTCCAGGCGAAACGATATAGAGGTCGTATGGTATTACGACAAGGGTTCGGACGCGTACGTGTGTTTACGCACGTACGACTTTTCGGATAGTTTTTACTAGCCGGCTTTGGTTTAAGCCAGATTCTAGTATCGGGTTATTGGATTTATACAGTCTAAAGTTTTTCCGTGTTTTCACGGATTGGAGGGGCATTCTCGTAAATTGTCGGGAAGCTTCTAGAAGAGTGGTGACTAAGGAGTTAAGGTGGCATTGCATTAAATGAGATTAGTGACTCATTTGTGTGATTCGTCCAAGTCATTAATGCATCATAAATGCTTAATGACTCATTGTGATGAATCACTCATAGATATTTATGAAGCATGGTTGTTAATTCTATTATTTGATTTTTGGATAAATAATAATGCTTCATATATATTATGATAACATCATTATCTCATTTCATTCTCATCTTCACCTTCTCTCTCCTCAAGCTCACTCTCTCTTCAAACCCTAACCCTAGCCTCTCATGTGTTGAGATCAAGGGTTAGCTAAACTAATACTTCCATAACCTCACTCTATATCCCCTAGGTAGCTTAGATTAGCACTTTAAGCAACCTAGTTATCTCAAGTTTGAGATTAAGCTTGGCGTAGGAGCTTTCGGGTGGATCGTCTTTGATTCGAGGAGGCCGTTGAGGTGCCGATATTCCAAGGAGCCTACGAGGAGTGGAGGACCGCGATGAAGACCTGAAGGACTAGTATCATGAGGTATAACTTCGTATCCGAGTAGTTGAACCTCTAGTAGTTAGTTAGCAACGGTTTAGAAACGATTCATGCGCTCAAGTACATGTTACGAAGCTTTGATAATCGTTTTTCATATATTCCACCTCCCCGCAAGTTCGTAGGGTGCGTGACATGGACTTACAGTGGCTCAGAGCAAATGTGGATTGCTAATAAATCCTATAAAGTTCATCTGTGATCTGGAATGCTTATTATTGCGTCTGACGAATGTACAATATCTATATTAAGTAACCTAACGGGTGATGACGGGACCCAGTGGCGAATGCGGATGGCATAAGAGGACGTGGTATTTTCGTTGTTTTCTGCAATGATAGGATAAAAGATGGGACGCATTATTATAATGCAAAGAAAATAAACCAAAGTTTAATCGTTGGAACAAATTTAAAAGAAACCACTCGGTTATTTTAAAACATCAGAATTTTTTAAATTACGGAGCTTTAACCACTCCTTTTAAAAAGTATCAGGTTTCCTTCGATTATATCAAGTTCACTACGTTCAAGGTTTTGCCAAAACCATTCGTAGCCCTCTGTCATTTCTTATGGATGGTCAGTAGTATTCAAGCTATGTTTGTTGGCTCTTAGTCAAGGCATAGTGTTTGGTAGCGGCTGGGGTATTCATTTGTTGCATAGATAGATGCGTTGGTTTGGGACAGTCATATTACTTTATTGGCCCTTCGTCAAGAGTATGTACGGGTGGGTTCAAATTAACCTGGACAATTACGGGTAGAACTTGACATGTGACTTATAATTTGTTGGCCCTTAGTCAAGGTCATAAGAGCATGGGGGAAAAATCCACATCGGGAATTTCTAAAGAAACTGAAATTTGCAGAGAGATGCATACCATTTTGGAGTTTTATGAATGTTGGTAAGATTCCTTCAACATTATCATACAATGATATTTTGGATCCCGATCCTACTGTGAGTACAAGCTACTTATCAGGAGATTCGTCACTTAACGATCAATGCTATAAACCAAGTAGGTGTCTAGAAAGGTGTCAGCGGGATTACGCCCCCAGAGAAAAGAGGTTATTTAATTAAGGAACTTCGCGAAAGCATTGAAAAACCTCCCTCGAAGTATCGACACTTGCCTGGCTGAACGGTTAAGCAAGTATTGTACGGTGAGAATTGTCCTGGCTAATTCTTCTTTTATGGTTTGAGGAGGGATTCGAGAAACAGTGGGAGCCATCCTGTTTAGATAAACTTAAAACCAAATGTAAACTTGCAACAACATCATGCTAAAACGATTTCTTCTCTCTCTCTTAATTGCAGCGACCTTGTGACCACACATAGGTTACATCTAGATAACAAATTGACTGAATCTGACTTATATGACTGGCAAAGGTCTGTCCAGATGTCCATTGGCTATGACAAGCTAGACTACCCTATTACTACTCAAGATCCCGCCGTCCCAGGTCCAGTTTCCACTGTTGCGGATATGGATATCCGTCAGACAAGGGAAAAAGATAAAGCGAAAGCTAAGTGCCTCGTGTTAGCTTCAGATGATGGTGTATACCAGAAGCAGCACGAGAAGATAGACTTAGTTTCCATCTTTCTCCATAATAAAGATTTATATGGAGAGCAATCTCATATCACTAGATATGAAACCTCGAACAAATTAATTCAAGCAAGGTTGTCTGACGGGTCATCTGTAGGGGACAACGACCTTACAATGACTAGCTATATTGATGCGCTCCAGGACCTGGAGACCGCGTTGGGAAACGAGTCAAATACTGACTTGATTCTACAGTCTCTGCCTTCTACCCTGAAGGATGTAGGGTTCCTAGGCACACTATAGAGGTCTCACAAGGCATCAACCATGCCAATTTCAAATTTTATAGGTGCCGAGAAACCCTAATACGGATCGTCAACTAGAATTTTAGGCGAAAAGTTAAGCTAGTAAACAACTTAACTAAAAGTGAGAATCTACAACCTTTGTAGATCCGGTTCTCCACTTCCTTAGCTCCACGTAGACGTCCTCTCGCTGTCCGTTTCGAATCCCGGACTCAAGCATCGGCTTCATCGGAGAAATGGGCGGGCAAGGTCGTCGGCTTTGTGCCGAAGATGATCTACGTCGAGGCAACACAAGTTCAAGCTCCAACTTCACCAAGTTGTGAAACTTGTGAAGAAAACACCCTATACTACTTGGCAAGAGGTAGAGGGTAAAGAAATAGGAGGTGGGTTCACTTTAGAATTAGATTTCTCACTCTTTTGCTCAAGATGCCATTGATGGAATCAAGCTTTCTTTCTTGATGAAGATGACGAAGAAGAAGAAAGAATATGATAAGTGTTGTTAAAAAGAATAATTAAAATGAATACATATCATCTTCTAACCTTGGTTAGGTGTAGAGAATAGACCATAGTTAGTGGGAATGGTTAGGGTTAAGGATGAAGACAAAATGGTCACTTTAGTCAAAGCTTCATGAAGGTTCTACAAGCTTCATGATAAAAAGAAACCATTTTGTTTTCCTTTATTTATTTGTCAAGAAAGAATGGATAAATAAATGAGTGAGTAAATCAAAACCCTAACCATTATCATAACCATGGTTTAAGTCTTAACACAAAGCCAATTTACATGCATCATCTAACATGACACATTGTAGTGCACAAAAGTATGTCACATATACAACTTGCACATCAAGTGAGAAAATACATTTAAAGTGAACCAATACTAGTTAATGCAAATTAATATATCAAATATATAATTATACATTAAATCATTAAATCAACACTTGATTCAATGATCCGGTCATGTCACACATAACCGACTAATATCCAATGTATCGACTTATCGAATCGATCTTCGATTCGATAACTAGGTTATATCACATACAACCAATCGAAACATTCATCGCGAGAATGAAATGCGGTATCACATACACGCATCATTCTTGGTCCCGCACATATCTCATATGCGCCCCTATTTCATTTCGCTTGAGCCAGGAAACCTCTGTGTAGGACTTTAAAGACTCGTCAATACGCCGGTAGCAGATGATGATCATATCAAGCACCCACAAGCCGCAAGCGGTCTGCTAAACATAACGGCCACCCGGGTACTGAGCGATCAGAAGATCGACAAGCTAGCCCGCTCACACTCCTGTGAATCCAACCAGTAACACTTACCGTACAGTCCGGTCTGTTCGTCTGATATGTCGCATATCAAGTCTAGGGGTGGTAAACGTCAGACCCCAATAACCGATAAGTCGTGCCGATGTGAGGCTCATAACGGGTCGAGAAACTACTAGTAACACTTACCAGCAGATCTCTGATCAGCCCTGGCCAGGGACTTCCCTGTTACAGCCAATCGAGCACAGCGCAACATCAACCCCCAATACCGGGAGAGACGAAACCCCTCCTATCGCTCATTGCCTCCATGTGACTCGGGACTGTACCCAAAGACCACCGTTTTGCACGCCCTCATGGACGTGGTAAGGTGGAGATCAAAGCACAGTGGGAATCACACAAGACTCTATGACGATCTCGGGTCTACAGACTAACCTGTACAAGTGTCACCTGAGAACGGCTATCTGACGTGAGGTATAATACCATCTGGGAGTTCTCGGCGAGTCCGTCCAGTGTACCCAGTCTCCACTGAGCACCCGTATATCATCTCTGATGTCAAACACCAATGGATATAGGATCCTCCATCGCCCATCTCATGGGTCGAGAAGCGTATACGCTAGTCTACACTGGTATATCGATGCCCCGTCTCGATACACCCACAACTAGGGACCTTGAAGGATGTACCTATGGACTACCATGTCCCCACTAGTATAATCTGCATCATAGTCCAGGTAATCAAGTACACATCCTAAGGGCTTTACCAACATTTAACTATAAGACAGTTTAAAGAGACAAGTGTACATGTTAAGATAAAGAGAAACCAGATAGCATACTATCATATCGAGCAAGAAAGTCATCTCTATATATGTCCAAGCATCCAATATAATATACATCATCTGTACAGTACTGGCCTCTAGGGCATACATACAACTAACAAAGGAAACTAGGGAAAGAGAAGGAAAGAGAAAGGTAAAAGTTTCGGGACTGGATACAGTAAAAGAGGGACGTTCCTATTGTTACAGGAATGAACATTGGTAGAATAATTGCAGGGCTTTAGAAGCCAGTAGCCAGGATACGAAGCATGTTGTGGCTTCAGCCTCAAATGTGTTTGTAATAGAGAACTGTATGTCAGTTAACCCTACTTCCTAGGTGTTGGATACCGGGTCAGGATCTCACATCTGTAATTCATTACAGGCTTTGAGAAACCGTAGGGTTATCGGGATAGGTGATATGACCCTTACGGTTGCTAACGGAATGAGCATGGACACTGAATCCATAGGGGAATATCATCTTGGACTGACAACTGGGCAGATATTGATTCTGCGTAACTGTTTTTATGTACCAGGAACAACTTGTAATATCATATCGGTATCCTTACTTTCTAAAGAAGGATATGATTTTACTTTTGCAAGTGATGTGGTTCACATCCACCTAAATCAAGTTCTGATTGGGTCAGGTACATTACAAAACGGAATATACGTATTAAATCAAGCTCAGATTTTCAGTGTCCAGAACACACTTAAAAGAAAGTCTCCAGATATAAATCAGGCTTTCTTATGGCACTGTAGACTAGGTCACATCAATGAGAGAAGGTTGACTAAGTTACATATAGAAGGATATTTGAATCTGTTCGAATATCAATCTTATGCTACTTGTGAATCTTGTCTCATAGGAAAGATGACAAAAACTCCGTTCACTGGACACGGAGTAAGAGCAAGCGAGCTCTTGGGACTCGTACACAGTGACGTGTGCGGTCCAATGTCTATATATGCGCGAGGTGGTTATTCCTACTTCATTACTTTTACAGATGATTTCTCTAGGTATGGATATGTCTTCTTAATGAAGCATAAATCCGAGGCTTTTGAGAAATTCCAAGAATACAAGAATGAAGTGGAAAAACAAACCAGCAAGAGTATAAAGACACTGAGATCTGATCGAGGTGGTGAATACTTAACTGCCGAGTTCCTGGGTTACTTGAAAGTGAATGGAATTCTCTCTCAGCTTACTCCTCCATACACGCCACAACATAACGGTGTATCAGAAAGGAGGAATCAAACCCTATTGGATATGGTTTGTTCCATGATGAGTAACGCTGAGTTACCACGATCATTCTGGGATATGCACTAGAATCAGCTGCATATCTTTTGAACCAGGTTCCTACCAAAACTGTGCCTACCACACCATATCAGATGTGGAGTGGGAAGAAACCCTGTCTAAAACATTTTAAGACATAGGGATGTCCAGCTTTTGTAAAAAAGCAGCATGCGGACAAGATCGAGACACGCTCAGTGTAAGTTTGTAGGATATCCAAAGAACTTCAAGGGATAATATTTCTATTACGCAGAGGAACAAAAGATTTTTGTTTCTCGTCATGCCTGCTTCTTGGAAACTGAATTTTTGGAAAATCAGAAGAGTGGGAGCGCAATAGAACTGGAAGAAATTCCAGAACCACAAACTACTACTGAAAGTATGGTAGAACCAGAAGTTAAAGAAGAACTGGACTTTCCCACACCACTCCGTAGAAGTAGTAGGCAGTCTCATCCGCCCGAGAGATACTACGGTTTTCTCATAGACGGGGATAGAGAGAATTGCTCTATAGACTATGGTGAGCCTACTAGCTTCGAGCAAGCCATTCAGAGCGGTGACTCAGTAAAATGGCTGTATGCAATGCGGACCGAAATGGAGTCCATGTACACTAACAAAGTATGGACTTTGGACGTTGCTCCAGATGGGGTAAAACCCGTAGGATGCAAATGGATCTTCAAAAAGAAGATTGGTGTAGATAGACAGGTTGAAACCTATAAGGCTAGACTTGTTGCAAAGGGTTTCCGTCAAAGACCTGGTTTGGAATATGACGAAACCTTTTCTCCAGTGGCTATGCTTAAATCTATTCGGGTCCTTCTTGCTATTGCTGCCTTCCACGATTATGAGATCTGCCAGATGGACGTAAAGACGGCCTTTCTAAATGGTAATTTGGAAGAAAGCGTCAATATGGATCAGCCAGAGGGATTCATTCAGAGTGGGAGCAGCGGTAAAGTATGCAAGCTGCTTAAGTCCATTTATGGACTAAAGCAGGCATCGCGAAGTTGGAACATCTGTTTTGATGATGCTGTCAAAGAATTTGACTATATCAAAAATCCAGATGAACCATGCATATACAGTAAGATTGTAGGGAGAGCTATCGTATTCCTCGTCTTGTACATGGACGACATTCTCCTAATAGGAAATGATATTCCTATGTTACAGTCAGTCAAAAGATTCTTGTCATATAAATTCTCCATGAAAGACCTAGGTGATGCCACCTACATTCTGGGAATCCGGATCTATGGTGATAGATCAAAAAGGATGTTAGGACTTTCACAGTCCAGGTACATAGACACCATAGTGAAGAGATTCAGTATGGATGATTCTAAGCGCGGTAACCTACCGGCTTGTCACGGAATCACCCTCTCCAAAGAGATGTCTCCCAAGACTGAGACTGATTTGGAAAGGGATCGCATGTCGATTATACCCTACGCTTCTGCGGTAGGCTCTATAATGTATGCGATATTATGTACCAGACCAGATGTAGCATACGCATTGAGCGTTGTAAGCCGGTATCAGGTAAACCCAGGGGAGAAGCACTAGATAGCAGTAAAGAACATTCTTAAGTACCTACGAAGGACTAAGGAAATGTTCTTGGTGTATAGCGGAAAAGACCTCCAGATGGAGGCCTTTGCCGACTCCGGCTTCCAGAGTGACAAAGATGACTCCAAGTCCATGTCGGGTTATGTCTTTACCTTCAATGGAGGGGCGGTCTGTTGGAAGAGTTCCAAGCAGGAGACCGTTGCTGACTCAACAATGGAAGCGGAGTACATAGCTGCTTGCGATGCCGCAAAAGAAGCTATTTGGATGAAGAAGTTCCTCGCAGAACTTCAGGTGGTTCCTTCCAGTGTTGGTCCAATACCTCTGTATTGTGACAACAATGGCGTTATAGCTTTAGCGAAGGAACCCAGTTCCCATCAGAAATCCAGACACATCTTAAGGCAGTATCACCTGATCCGGGAGATCGTAGATCGCCGGGAGATCGAGGTGAAAAGAGTAGAGACAGAGAATAACATTGCTGATCTATTCACAAAGGCCCTTCCTCAGACGCAGTTTGAGAGGCTATTCGAGATGATAGGTCTACGATATACCAGCTCATGGCCCTTGTGCAAGTGGGAGATTGTTAGTGTATATGCCCTAGGGCCCATTATTGTATCATACTAGATTGTATATTACTTAATGGAAGCTTGGGATATTCATAGTTGTATATACAGTCTTGCTAAAAATGGTAGTATGCTACTTGGTTTGTGTCTACTTTAATATTTGCATATGTTTCTTGTAACGTATCGATTATACATATTTGTAGAGCCCATAGGTTCTTTGCTTGATTACCAGCGTTGTGATGGCAGTCACACTAGTGGGGGCTGGGTAGTCTATAAGCAACATCCTATACATGTCCCTAGTCGTAGGATTGTCGAGACAGGGCATCGATATTCCAGAGTAGACTGGTGTGTACGCTTCTCATCCCAGTTGGGGAGATGGTCTGTCCCATAGCCATCAGTACGTCGTACTGAAGATAGTATACAGGTGCTCGTTAGGTTACAGGTACACCGGACAGGACTCGCAGGGGAACTGATTGGTTGGTATTATACCCGTCGTCAGTTAACAGTTCCCAGATGACATGAGTACAGCATAGTCTGTAGACTTGACACTGCTACTTCGCCTCGAGTGTGTCCCACTGTTCTTAGATTGCTACCCTACCACGGCTCAAAGGAGTCGTGCAAACAGGTAGCAGTTGGGTGCAGTCCCGAGCACTTTGAGGCAGTGGTGGTTAGATAGGATTCGTCTCTCCCGGTATTGGGAGATGATATCGCGCTGTGTCAGAGAGCCATTACGCAAAGTCCCTGGACAGGGCAAGCGAGATATACTGGTAGGTTCCAGTAGCTTCTCAGGGTGTAATGGGCTTCGCTCCGACATGACTTAAACAGCTATTAGGGGACTAACGCTTGCCGCCCCCTAGGCTTGATATGCGATAGTCTTAGACGAACAGACCGGACTGTACGGAGATTGTCACATCAGGTTCAGTGGGAGTTCGGATGATTTTCCTCATCGGCCTTCTTATCGACATCTACCTGGGGACCGTTACGTACAGCTATTGCCGCTTGCGGTCTGTGGTTAAACCCACTGCCAGCGTAGTGTCGAGTCTTTAGAGTCCCACACAGAGAGTTTCCCTACTCCAGGCGAAACGATATAGAGGTTGTATGGTATTACGACAAGGGTTCGGACGCGTACGTGTGTTTACGTACGTACAACTTTTCGGACAGTTTTTACTAGCCGGCTTTGGTTTAAGCCAGATTCTAGTATCGGGTTATTGGATTTATACAGTCTAAAGTTTTTCCGTGTTTTCACGGATTGGAGGGGCATTCTCGTAAATTGTCGGGAAGCTTCTAGAAGAGTGGTGACTAAGGGGTTAAGGTGGCATTGCATTAAATGAGATTAGTGACTCATTTGTGTGATTCATCCAAGTCATTAATGCATCATAAATGCTTAATGACTCATTGTGATGAATCACTCATAGATATTTATGAAGTTGTAGGGTTCCTAGGCACCCTAATGAGGTCTCACAAGGCATCAACCATGCCAATTTCTAAATTTACGGTGCCGAGAAACCCGACTACGGATCGTTGGCTAGAAATCTAGGCGAAAAAGCTAACTAGTTAACACTTAACTAAGGGAATACGGAAATACAACCATTGTAGATCTGGTGCTCCACCTCCATAGCTCCGCAACGAAGTCCTCTCCGCTGTCCAAAAAGAATCCGGGCTCTAGCGTCGACTTCATCGGAGAATAAGCGAGCTAGGTCGTCGATGTCCATGCCGAAAATGATCTACGTCGAGGCATCGCTAAATCAAGCTCCGACTTCACCAAGTCAAGAAACTTGTGAAGAAAACACACTCTACTACTTGGAAAGAGGTAGAGGATGAAGAAATAGGAAGTGGGTTCAATTTAGAATTGGATTTCTCACTTGTTTTCATCAATCACCATTGATGAAGCAAGCTTCTTCAATGAAGAAGAAGATGAAGAAGATGAATATTGTTATGATAAGAATAATATATCATAGAAAATAAAATCCATTCTTATCATAATATTAACCTTAGTTTAGTGTAGAGAATGGACCATGGTTAGATATGATGGTTAGGGTTAAGGAAGAGATAAGAATGGTTGACTTGATCAAAGTTTCAAGAAACTTCAACATAAAACAAAATAAGCCACCATCCTTAAATAATTTCCAAAATGAATATATAAATAAATGAATAAGATAATCAAAACCCTAATCATTAAGTAAACCATGGTTTAATCTTTACACTTAACCAAGTTAATATGCATCATCAAACATGATACAAACATGTGCATAAAAGTATATCACATATACAACTTGCACAATCCAAGTGAGAAAATCCATTTAAAGTGAACCATTACTAGTTAATGCAAAGTAATATATCAAATATATAATTATACATTAAATCATTAAATCAACACTTGATTCAATGATCCGGTAATGTCGCACACAACCGACTAGTATACAATGTATCGGCTTATCGAATCAACGCTTGAATCGATAACTAGGTTATATCGCATACAACCATTCGATACATTCATCATGAGAATGGAATACGGTATCACATACACGCATTATTCTCGGTCCCGCACATATCTCATATGCGCTCCTATTTCGTTTTGCTTGAGCCAGGAAACCTCTGTGTAGGACTCTAAAGACTCGTCAATACGCCGGCAGCAGGCGATGATCATATCAAACACCCACAAGCCGCAAGCGGTCTGCTAAACGTAACGGCCACCCGGGTATTGAGCGATCTGAAGATCGACGAGCAAGCCCGCTCACACTCCAGTGAATCCAACCAGTAACACTACCGTACAGTCCGGTCTGATCGTCTGATATGTCGCATATCTCGCCTAGGGGTGGTAAACGTCAGACCCCAATAGCTCGATAAGTCGTGTCGATATGAGGTCTATAACAATTCGAGAAACTACTGGTAACACTTACCAGTAAATCTCAGCAACCCTGGCCAGGGATTTCCTGTTATAGCCAATCGAACACAGCGCAATATCAACCCCCTATACCGGGAGAGACGAATCCCCTCCTATCGCTCATTGCCTCCATGTGACTCGGGACTGTACCCAAAAACCACCGTTTTGCACGCCCTCTTGGACGTGGTAAGATGGAAATCAAAGCACAGTGGGAACCACACAAGACTCTATGACGATCTCGGGTCAACAGACTACTCTGTACCAGTGTCACCAGAGAACTGCCATCTGACGTGAGGTATAATACCATCTGGGAGTTCTCGGCGAGTCCGTCCAGTGTACCCAGTCTCTACTGAGCACCCGTATATCATCTCTGATGTCAAACACCAATGGATATGGGATCATCCATCGCCCATCTGTATGGGTCGAGAAGGTATACGCTAGTCTACTCTGGTATATCGATGCCCCGTCTCGATACACCCACGACTAGGGACTTTCAAGGATGTACTTATGGACTACCATGTCCCCACTAGTATGATCCGCATCATAGTCCAGGTAGTCAAGCACACATCCTAAGGGCTTTACCAACATGTAACAGAGAGACAATCAGTATACACATTAAGGTAAAGTTCAACCAGATAGCATACTATCATGTCGAGCAAGAAAGTCCTCCCTATATATGTCCCAGCATCCACTACAATATACATCCTATGTACAGTAATGGCCTCTAGGGCATACATATAACTAACAATCTCCCACTTGCACTAGGGCCATCTGTAGCAGTGGTTGAAGTATCTCATACTCAACCATCCCATAAAAGTCTCTCTCTGGGAAAAGGCCATTGTGAGTGGATCCGCTGTGTTGTCCTCTGAGTCTACTCTCCTAACCTCGATCTCCCTGGAGATCAACCATCTCCATGATCAAGTGATACTGCCTTAGAATATGTCTGGATCACTGATGGGACGGACGTTCCTTGGCATAAGCCACAACTCCATTGTCACACAATGGTAGGAACATAGTTCATCTCATGAACCTATATACACCCAAACAGCCTCTTTGGTAGCATCTTAAGTAGCGATGTATCCTGCCTTTATCGTCTAGTATGTCACAGTATCCAGCTTGGAACTCTTCCAACATACCGTCCCTTTACTGAGGATAAAGACAATGCCTGTGACTGACATTCAGTCGTCTTTATCACCCTGGAACCCTTCCAGTGATTCTCCTTAGGATCGATTGACACCACCTCACTACATCTAGTGAGTATCCTAACATCCATTTAGATCTATCTCATAGATCCAAAATCCAGGATTTAGTAGGTATCACTTTAATCCTATATGGAGAATCTTTGTGATAAGCGGAGATTGATCGAGCGTAGCATAAGAAACTCCTTTCTTATCAAGAGTATGTCATCCACGTACTCTACGAGGATCATCACCATACTCCCTACTACCTTTTTGTATATACAAGGTTCATCTACCATTTTGATGATGTCAAACTCTTTCACTACTACATCAAAACAGATGTTCCAACTCCGCGATACCTGCTTTATCCTATAAAGCATCTTGTACACGTTTCCGCTGCTCCCACTGTTTACGAAGCCCTCTGGCTGTGTACTTATAGACGCACTCTTCTAAAACATCATTTAGAAAAGCAGTCATGACACCCAACCACCAGATATCGTAGTCATGGTATGTAGCCGTGGCAAGTAGGATCTGAATGGACTTAAGCATAGCCACTGGAAAAGGTTTCATCATTATCCATGCCTGGTCGATGACGAAAACCCTTAACAAGTCTAGCTTTGAAAGTCTCAACTTTTCCATGTACACCAAGTAATCTTCTCAAGATATACTTGCTCTTGATGGGGATTTAACCCTTCAGATATAGCAACCAAAGTCCATACTTTGTTGGTGTATATGAATTCCATCTCAGATCGCTAAACATCCAGCCATTCTTACAGAGTCTTACTCTCGATGGCCAGCTCGAAGCTAGTTGGGTCATCATCTCATGATGCAATCCTCGCTCCCACTGTCATAGAGAAACAGAAGTATCTCTCAGGTGGGTGAGGAACCCTACTAGATCGGCGGAGAGGCTGAGGTTCGTTGGAATCTACTGAATCCTTTGGTTCTATCAAATCATCAGCTGTAGTTTGTATAGCTGGAACCTTTCCAGTTTTACATAACTTACCTTGCCTCGAGCTTGTCCGGATTATGCTTTTAGACATAGCCCGGACAACCCCAAATCTTAACTAGCTTAAGACATGGGCTCTTCCCTTTCCATATCACATATGAAATGGTAGGCAACTGATTTGATTGGAACTCTATTCAATAGGTATGCAGCTTCACAAGTGCATAACTCCCAAAAGGAAATAGGTAACTCAGTAGTACTCATTATAGAGCACACCTTATCATATAGGGTGTTATTGCTCCACCCCGATATACCATCGTGCTATGGTGTATACGGAGGAGTAATGCTGAGAGAGAATCTCATTCTCCTTTAGAAAAGTCCAAGAATTTCGTGCTCAAGTATTCTCCTCCTTGATCTCATCAAAGGACATAATACTTATACCTTTTATTGGTTCTCTACTTCTAACTTATATTCTGTGAATATCTCAAAAGGTTCGGACTTTTGTTTCAACAGGAACATATGTCTGAATCTTGAGAGATTATCAGAGAATGTAATGAAGTACAAAGAACCAGCCTTGGCATGTGTAGACAGGGGACCTTCATACATCAACATGTATCATCCCAAGAGTTCAGTAACTCTTTCTCTGTTTCCAGTAAACGGAGCTATGGTCATCTTATCTTTGTGACATGACTGGCGAGTTTCACAAGATGTAAATTCAATCTGATTTAAATATGCATCTATATGTAACTCTAGCTAGTCGGGTCACATTGATCTGACCTAGTCTACAATACCTCAAGAAGGATTCGTTCATTTCTGAACTCTTCCTCTTGTGTGTGTTCTGTATACGAAGAACTGTAGTTTGATTTAGAACATTAATGCTTTTAGATAACGTGCCTGAACCGATCAACTTTTGATATAGGAAATGTTCAAAACATTATCCAACAATACAAAATTTTATCATTTCTTTACTAATAAAGAGATAGATATGATTTTGTATATCAGGTTCGGTATCTAATAACATTCGTTCAGAATCAATGTATTCTGGTAATACAGGGTGACAGTGACCAACAGACTTGGCTGCAACTCTTGCCCCGTTTTCTGCCTCATGAAACTTATCACCCGTTCTCAGTTCTCTACCTTTCTGTTGCCCTATGTAACAGATTACATATGTGGGATCCTGATCTGGTATCACATACCCAGGACGTAGAGGATACAGAGAAACAGTTCTTTGTAATGAACACACCCGAAGATGATGCATCAGCATGCACTCTCTTCGTTTGGGCGGCACGGGAAATCTGGTATTCGCCAATTTCCTGCTCTGTCTTATAACAATTATAAGTTGGAGCGGGACCAACGTTCCCCAGCTCAGTATAACATGCGGGTTCGGTCAATAATCCGTATTATTATTTTGATTAAGGCGTGATATGGTCGCTACCAGGAGAGAGAGAGAAGAAAACACTCAGCGTGCGCTCTGTCAAGAATAGATTGGTTATTATTTTATCTAATCAGGATGGCTCCCACTGCTTTTTATCAAATCTTCCTTCAAACCCTAAAAGGAAAGACTAGCCGGGATTAATTACACACTACAAGTTCGCTAATCTTTCAGCCAGGCCAGTGTCGGTACTTTGAGTGAGGTCCCCGTGCTTTCGCACGAACCTAATTAATGTAAACCTCGTTTTCCCAGAGGCGTAACCTCGTTAACACCTTTCTAGACACCTACTTGATCGGCTAATTGTAATGCGTAAAACTCTCCCAGGAGTAACTCTTACTCGCAGCGGGTATCGGGATCCAACTATCTCATAGAAGGTATGCAATCTCATTGTAAATTTCAACACTTGAAATTCCCGATAATATTTTGCCCCTAGCGTCCTATGACCTTGACAGAGGTCAACAAACCATAGGCTGCTAGTCAAGTTCAACCCGTCATTTCCTGATTGAAGTAAACCCACCCGTACGACCCTTGACAGAGGTCAACAAGGTCGCACGACTACCCTAAATCAATCACATCATATGCTTATGCAGATAAGCACTAATCAGCTACCGCACACTACGCCTTGACAGAGGTCAACAAACGCAGCACGAATACTAACCAGTACATATCTGAAATGACGGAGGGCTACGACAGGTTTTTCTGAAAACCTATGGCGTAATGAACTTGATATCGTTGTAGAATCAAATGATTTTAAAATGGAGTGTTTTTTAGGCTTTTCTAGTTTTGCTAAAGGAGTCACTCCCGATGAAGGGATCGTCGGTTCTTTCCTCGTCGAATGAGGTGCGGGATATATCATATATATCACTGTGCAAAGCAGAACTCTTAAAATCTATCAAAAGACAAACCGAGTGTGTAGCATATGCCAGTTATTGCTAAAGGAGTCACTCCCGGTGAAGGGATCTCGGTCCTTTCCTCATCGAATAAGGTGCAGGATATATCACATATACCTCTGTGCAAAGCAAGAACTGTAGCTACCTGTTTTATTTTGAAATTCGATTCTACAACATCTTAGGTTTCTTTTATTTCATTAATCACATTAATGAAGTCCCATCATTTAAGTACCTAATCATCACAGATAAATACGACGTACACTTATGCCATCCGCATTCGCCTCGATGTCCCCTCGTGCACCGTTAGGTTAGGTAACTAACGACAGAGCGGGGCAGGGCTAGCTCGGGTGTAAAACATAAGTAACGCCTATATAATATATCATATATACTATATACTGTATCTACCACAGAACATCACATGATCACATCACAGATATCGCAGCAGAAGAATCATATGAAATATTGGATATACTAGGACGTCCGTGTTTTCAATACGAGCCAGTATAAAACACGGATTCTACGGTCGTGATGAATAGCCAAACCCACACCCCTAGACCCCTACGAGAGCGGCAAGCAACCCTACCAATTCTAGAGTTAGGAGACCCGGACTCGACTCCTCGAGTTGGTCTCCCACTGGACTCCAGAACCCGGTTACTTGTGCTCCCCTCCTTGGGTCTATCCTAGTGCGGAAAAGTAAATAATATACAAACGGTGACTACTTCCGCAACCTGGAAGCGCCCCAATAAAAGAATATTACATACAAGTTTTTACATGAATGAAAATGAAAAACACTCATCTCACATAAAAACCCCCGGCTATTCAAACACAACGATCCAATATAACATATCCAGCAACACATAACATCACATGTCATCAACGTAAGTAAATATGCGCATCCCAATTGTCGTTGACATATAGCAACGAAACCGGCGATATCATATATTACACTTACGGTCACAGAAAAGAAAGTGTAAAACTACAACAGTTAGAATCCGCAACCACCTCAGACATCGCATGCCTGACCAAATGAATTACTTAGACATCGCATGCCTAACAATTATAAACCCCGCATTTTAGTCTCATTATCGAAAACACTTTTCAATACCAAGTCGGGCAATTCAACAGGATTCCCGACATTCTGATCGAATGCTCGTCGCAAACTTCAGTAGACGGCCGCACCCCCGATACCGTCGACGAAGTGCACCAAGGCGGAACACCGCTGCCGCGAGCACCCGGACGGATGCTTTCGGCGACGGGGTTCTCCTACAGTCACTTGGTCGGGGCTATGGAGTGAGGCTGTCTATTAAGTTTACCCGGTGAGTATCCGCGTACGCTACGTGATTGCGACGGACTTTTGATCACATCAAAATTCTGTGGCAACCGATCAAGTGAGACTAAACTGCTATGTTTATAACATTCATTTAGTTATCTCATAACTTATTGTGAATTCCAATTATTGTATCCCATTCCAGATAAATAGAAAATGTTAAACTTTCCGATCGAACAATCGAACACCCAAGTTTTCCCGATACAGATCAACACATGAAATAAGTCTAACAACATTCAGTTCGTGCCTCAGTACCAACGGTCCAGCCGTAGAAGGGTCAAGCCAACGCCTCACATGTGGCACGCCGTACTGCCCCAAACCCGAAGGTTCAAAGGGCAGTTCAAGACGGTCACATAATCGAGTTAAGGTTTGTTGTCTTCTAGAGGGACCATCGCGTTACTTGCACTACTTAGAACGTCGTCAAACTACGGAAAAATCCAACACTTGGAAATTTCCCGACAGGGGAAAAATTGGGTATTTATATCCGGTCGAACTTTTTAACATATTCTAATATTTATACGGAAAGCCACACAGACAAAATTTGATACTCCGATCGAAACACCGAATCCCCAAAACAACTCCAGAAAATTCAACTCTTGAATAAATTTTTAAAAATATCCAGAAGACTCAGCACTACAAGAAAAGAATTACTGTGCAGACCACACACTGTAAATCTACAGTGTGGCCGCGGAACCGCCGCTGGTACAATGGTGGGGGCCGCGGTTCCGCGCTTACTTAGTGGATTTAGAATTACGTGCTTCACAGTAACTCTTAGGATTACCTGCTGAATTTTTTGGAAATTTTTAATCCGGAAAAATCCCAGAAAATAAAAAATGTACAGAGAGCATATTTTGGGTTTCGGTTTTGGGTCGTACGGACTTCAAAATCCGTCTAGACTTCGTCTAAGGCTCTAGCTAGGCTCTGATACCACTGTAGGGTTCCTAGGCATCCTAATGAGGTCTCACAAGGCATCAACCATGCCAATTTCTAAATTTACGCTGCCGAGAAACCCGACTACGGATCGTTGGCTAGAAATCTAGGCGAAAAAGCTAACTAGTTAACACTTAACTAAGGGAATACGGAAATAAAACCTTTGTAGATCCGGTGCTCCACCTCCATAGCTCCGACGAAGTCCTCTCCGCTGTCCAAAAAGAATCCGGGCTCTAGTGTCGACTTCATCGGAGAATAAGCGAGCTAGGTCGTCGATGTCCATGCCGAAGATGATCTACGTCGAGGCATCGCTAAATCAAGCTCCGACTTCACCAAGTCAAGAAACTTGTGAAGAAAACACACTCTACTACTTAGCAAGAGGTAGAGGATGAAGAAATAGGAAGTGGGTTCAATTTAGAATTGGATTTCTCACTTGTTTTCATCAATCACCATTGATGAAGCAAGCTTCTTCAATGAAGAAGAAGATGAAGAAGATGAATATTGTTATGATAAGAATAATATATCATAGAAAATAAAATCCATTCTTATCATAATATTAACCTTAGTTTAGTGTAGAGAATGGACCATGGTTAGATATGATGGTTAGGGTTAAGGAAGAGATAAGAATGGTTGACTTGATCAAAGTTTCAAGAAACTTCAACATAAAACAAAATAAGCCACCATCCTTAAATAATTTCCAAAATGAATATATAAATAAATGAATAAGATAATCAAAACCCTAATCATTAAGTAAACCATGGTTTAATCTTTACACTTAACCAAGTTAATATGCATCATCAAACATGATACAAACATGTGCATAAAAGTATATCACATATACAACTTGCACAATCCAAGTGAGAAAATCCATTTAAAGTGAACCATTACTAGTTAATGCAAAGTAATATATCAAATATATAATTATACATTAAATCATTAAATCAACACTTGATTCAATGATCCGGTCATGTCGCACACAACCGACTAGTATACAATGTATCGGCTTATCGAATCAACGCTTGAATCGATAACTAGGTTATATCGCATACAACCATTCGATACATTCATCGCGAGAATGGAATACGGTATCACATACACGCATTATTCTCGGTCCCGCACATATCTCATATGCGCTCCTATTTCGTTTTGCTTGAGCCAGGAAACCTCTGTTTAGGACTCTAAAGACTCGTCAATACGCCGGCAGCAGGCGATGATCATATAAAACACCCACAAGCCGCAAGCGGTCTGCTAAACGTAACGGCCACCCGGGTATTGAGCGATCTGAAGATCGACGAGCAAGCCCGCTCACACTCCAGTGAATCCAACCAGTAACACTACCGTACAGTCCGGTCTGATCGTCTGATATGTCGCATATCTCGCCTAGGGGTGGTAAACGTCAGACCCCAATAGCTCGATAAGTCGTGTCGATATGAGGTCTATAACAGTTCGAGAAACTACTGGTAACACTTACCAGTAAATCTCAGCAACCCTGGCCAGGAATTTCCTGTTATAGCCAATCGAACACAGCGCAATATCAACCCCCTATACCGGGAGAGACGAATCCCCTCCTATCGCTCATTGCCTCCATGTGACTCGGGACTGTACCCAAAAACCACCGTTTTGCACGCCCTCTTGGACGTGGTAAGATGGAAATCAAAGCACAGTGGGAACCACACAAGACTCTATGACGATCTCGGGTCAACAGACTACTCTGTACCAGTGTCACCAGAGAACTGCCATCTGACGTGAGGTATAATACCATCTGGGAGTTCTCGGCGAGTCCGTCCAGTGTACCCAGTCTCTACTGAGCACCCGTATATCATCTCTGATGTCAAACACCAATGGATATGGGATCATCCATCGCCCATCTGTATTGGTCGAGAAGGTATACGCTAGTCTACTCTGGTATATCGATGCCCCGTCTCGATACACCCACGACTAGGGACTTTGAAGGATGTACTTATGGACTACCATGTCCCCACTAGTATGATCCGCATCATAGTCCAGGTAGTCAAGCACACATCCTAAGGGCTTTACCAACATGTAACAGAGAGACAATCAGTATACACGTTAAGGTAAAGTTCAACCAGATAGCATACTATCATGTCGAGCAAGAAAGTCCTCCCTATATATGTCCCAGCATCCACTACAATATACATCCTATGTACAGTAATGGCCTCTAGGGCATACATATAACTAACAGAACTATGGTTGTTAATTCTATTATTTGATTTTTGGATAAATAATAATGCTTCATATATATTATGATAACATCATTATCTCATTTCATTCTCATCTTCACATTCTCTCTCCTCAAGCTCACTCTCTCTTCAAACCCTAATCCTAGCCTCTCATGTGTTGAGATCAAGGGTTAGCTCGACTAATACTTCCATATGTAAGTCCATATTGCGACCCCCGGTTCTTACGGGGAGGCGGAAACGGTATAAAAAACGAATTTTTATCGCAAGAGGCAACATGGACTAAACTATGGTCGGGATCGTTGTCTAAACTAAAACTAGCAAACTAAGCTAAAGATATTTAGCTACTCGGATGAAGATGGTTATACCTAAACTTGAACTCCTTCTCTTCAAGCTCCGATGGTGGTTCGATGGCTCCTTCTCGTTGTCTCCGTACGTCGAAGATAGATCCACTTGAAAGCTCCAACCTTTAGCTCCTTCTTCGTTCTTTGAAGAAACTAGTTCACTTGGTTTGCTAAACCTAGTGAACTAGAATGAGTAGAGATGATTTAGAATGGGATTTTATCTATGGTTCTTGATTCTCAACTCATGAGACAAGAGAACCATAGATCAAGAGAGGGAGCAAGAGGTTGAGGATGAGAGCAAGAGGAGAGCTCAAGAACAAGAGAGAGAATGAGCAAGAAAGAATGAGCAAGTATTTTGTCTCTCACCCTCTCATAATCCAAAGCAATGATAACTCATCATATCAACAAAAGTCTTATGTGATGGTTGAAGTAACCATAACCTTATCATGTCATGCACTCATTTTACTCAAATGAACAAGCAAGAAAAAGTCTTTGGCATGAAATGATAACCATGGTTATCATGATGGTCAACTAGTCAAGCCTAGTCAACCGGTCAACAAGTCAACAAAAGTCAACAAGTCACCAAAGTCAACAAGTCAACAAAAGTCAACAAGTCAACAACCATATCACCATAATACTTAATTAATATAATAGTTAATCACATATCATATTCTCATTAGGGTTGAGCATAAAGTCAAAAAGTCAACGGTCAACTGTCAACAACCCTAATGAGAATCCGCTGCCTCTGCCTCCCTGTCAACTGTGCATACACACCCGCATCCGCGTTCCGAGGAACACGAATGCAAACTGGATAAATCCAATCCCATAAGGTACACTAGGATCTGGCTTAAACCAAAGCCCGCTAGTGTAAACTGTCCGGACACTGTACGTGCACAAGTGCACGGATGTGACCGAACCCTGTCGCAAAACCATGCGACCTGTCGCAATACCATGCGACCTCTACTCTTTTGCCTAAAGGCGAAAAGCTTTCTGTGTGGGACTCTAAAGACTCGACACTACACTGGCAGTGGGTTTAACCACAGACCGCAAGCGGCACTAGCTGTGCGTAACGGTCCCCAGGTAATGCCGACAAGAAGACCGACGAGGCGAAACCCATCTGAACTCCTACTGAGCCTGAGTGTGACATTCTCCATACAGTCCGGTCTGTTCGTCTGATACATCGCATGGCGGGCCTAGGGGGCGGTAAACGTCAGTCCCCCAATAGCGGTACAAGTCGTGCCAGAGTGAAGCCCAATACACCCTGAGATAACACTGGAAACCTACCAGTATATCTCGTTTGCCCTGGCCAGGGACTACTCGTGTAATGGCTCTCCTAGACACAGCGCGATGTCAACCCCCAATACCGGGAGAGACGAATCCTGTCTAACCGTCACTGCCTCCAAGTGCTTCGGGACTGCACCCAACCACCACCTGTTTGCACGACTCCTTTGAGCCGTGGTAGGGTAGTGATCAAAGTACAGTGGGAACACACCCGAGGCGAAGTGACAGTGTCAAGTCAGCGGACTAAGCTGTACTCATGTCACCTGGGAACTGATAACTGACGATAGGTATAATACCAACTAGTCAGTTCCCGACGAGTCCTGTCCAGTGTACCCGTAACCTAACGAGCACCCGCATACTATCTCAAGTACGACGTACTGACGGCTGTGGGACAGACCGTCTCCCACACTGGGATGAGAAGCGCATGCGCTGGTCTACTCCGGAGTATCGATGCCCTGTCTCGATAGTCCTGCGACCAGGGACCTGCATAAGGATGTGCTTATAGATTACCCAGCCCCACTAGTGTGACGGCCATCACAACGCTGGTAATCAAGCAAAGATCCTAAGGGCTCCACTAATGCGTATAAGTGATATACTGAAATAAACACAAGTACACATTGAAGTAGAAACAAACCAAGTAGCATACTACTATTTTGAGCAAGATTGTATATACAAGGTGAATATCCCAAGCATCCATTAAGTAATATACAAACTAGTATGATACAGTAATGGCCTCTAGGGCATATACACTAACAATCTCCCACTTGCACTAAGGCCATGTACTGGCGTATCGAAGACCTATCATCTCGATCAGCCGCTCGAACTGAGTCTGGGGCAAGGCCTTGGTGAATGGATCAGCAGTGTTATCTTCTGAAGCGACTCTCCGAACCTCGATCTCCTGGCGATCTACGATCTCCCTGATCAGGTGATACCGCCTTAAGATGTGCCTGGATCTCTGATGGGACCTGGGTTCCTTCGCTAAAGCTATAACCCCGTTGTTGTCGCAATACAGAGGTATTGGATCAACAATGGACGGAACCACCTGAAGTTCTTTCAAGAACTTCCTCATCCAGACAGCTTCTTTTGCGGCATCAGATGCAGCGATGTATTCCGCTTCCATCGTCGAGTCTGCAACGGTTTCCTGTTTGGAACTCTTCCAACACACCGCCCCTCCATTGAGGGTAAAGACAAAACCCGACATGGACTTGGAATCATCCTTGTCACTCTGGAAGCTGGAGTCAGCAAAGGCCTCGATCTGGAGGTCTTTTCCGCCATACACCAAGAACATCTCCTTAGTCCTTCTCAGGTACTTGAGAATGTTCTTTACCGCTATCCAGTGTTTCTCCCCAGGGTTTGACTGATACCGGCTTACCACACTCAGTGCATAAGCTACATCCGGTCTGGTACACAACATCGCATACATTATAGAGCCTACCGCAGAAGCGTAGGGTATAATAGACATGCGATCCCTCTCCAAATCAGTCTTGGGAGACATCTCTTTAGAGAGGGTGATCCCGTGACAAGCCGGTAGGTTACCGCGCTTGGAATCTTCCATACTGAATCTCTTCAGTATGGTGTCGATGTACCTGGACTGTGAAAGTCCTAATATCCTCTTGGATCTGTCACGGTAGATCCGGATACCCAGAATGTACGAGGCATCACCCAGGTCTTTCATGGAGAACCTGTGTGACAAGAACCCCTTGACAGATTGTAGCATAGGAATGTCATTTCCTATTAAGAGAATGTCATCCACGTATAAAACGAGGAATACTACAGTTCTCGCTACAAATCTACTATAGATGCATGGTTCATCTGGATTTTTGATAAAGCCAAATTCTTTGACCGTCTCATCAAAGCAGATGTTCCAACTCCGCGATGCCTGCTTTAGTCCATAGATGGACTTAAGCAACTTGCACACCTTTCCGCTGCTCCCACTCTGAATGAAACCCTCTGGCTGATCCATATAGACACACTCCTCTAAATTTCCATTTAGAAAAGCGGTTTTTACGTCCATCTGCCAAATCTCATAATCGTGGAAGGCAGCAATGGCAAGAAGGATCCGAATGGATTTCAGCATGGCTACTGGAGAAAAGGTTTCGTCGTAGTCCAAGCCAGGTCTTTGACGAAAACCCTTTGCTACCAGCCTAGCTTTATAGGTCTCAACCTGTCCATCTACACCAATCTTCCTTTTGAAGATCCACTTGCATCCTACGGGTTTTACCCCGTCTGGAGCAATGTCCAACGTCCATACCTTGTTGGTGTACATGGACTCCATTTCGGTCCGCATTGCATCCAGCCATTTCACTGAGTCAACGCTCTGAACGGCCTGCTGGAAGCTAGTAGGCTCATCATAATCTATGATGCAATCCTCTCTATCCCCGTCTATGAGAAAACCGCAGTATCTCTCGGGCGGATGAGACTGCCTACTACTCCTGCGGAGCGGCGTAGGAATGTCCTGTTCTGTTGAACCCTCTGGTTCCACTAAGCTTTCAGTAACAGTCTGTGGTTCTGGAATTTCTTCCAGTTCTATTGTGTTCCCACTTATCTGGGTTTCCAAAAACTCAGTTTCCAAGAAGCGGGCATGCTGAGAAACAAAAACCTTTTGTTCCTCAGCGGAATAGAAAAGATACCCCCTGGAGTTCCTTGGGTATCCCACAAACTTACACTGTACTGAACGTGCCTCAAGCTTGTCCGCATGCTGCTTTTTTACAAAAGCTGGACATCCCCATACCTTAAGATAATTAAGACAGGGTTTTTTTCCCAGTCCACATCTCATATGGGGTGGTGGGCACAGTCTTGGTAGGAGCCTTGTTCAAGAGATACGCAGCTGCTTCTAGTGCATATCCCCAGAATGATCGCGGTAACTCAGCGTTACTCATCATGGACCGAACCATATCCAATAGGGTTCGGTTCCGTCTCTCCGATACACCGTTATGTTGCGGAGTGTATGGAGGAGTAAGCTGAGAGAGAATACCATTCTCTTTTAAGTAATTCAGGAATTCGGCACTTAAGTATTCTCCACCTCGATCCGATCTTAGAATCTTAATACTTTTGCCGGTCTGTTTCTCTACTTCATTCTTATACTCCTGGAATTTTCCAAAGGCCTCGGACTTATGTTTCATTAAGAAGACATAACCGTACCTTGAGAAGTCATCCGTAAAAGTAATGAAGTAAGAATGTCCGCTTCGGGCATGTGTAGACATTGGACCGCACACGTCACTGTGTACGAGTCCTAAGAGCTCGCTCGCTCTTACTCCTTGTCCAGTAAACGGAGTCTTTGTCATCTTTCCTTTGAGACAAGATTGACAAGTGGCATATGATTGATATTCGAACGCATTCAAATAGCCTTCTGTATGTAACTTAGTCAACCTTCTCTCATTGATGTGACCCAATCTACAATGCCATAAGAAAGTCTGATTCATTTCCAGAGACTTTCTTTTGTGTGTATTCTGGACGTTGAAAATCTGTGGTTGGTTTAACACGTATATACCATTACTCAATGTACCTGACCCAATCAAAACTTGATTAAGGTGAATGTTTACAACATTACTTACAAACGCAAATTCATAACCTTCTTTAGAAACTAAAGATACAGAAATGATATTACAAGTTGCGTTGGGTACAAAAAAGCAATTACGCAAAACCAAAACATGTCCATCTGACATTCCCAGGTGATAGTCCCCCACGGCTTTAGCATCCATGCTAGCTCCGTTTGCAACTCTGAGGGTCATGTCACCTGCCTTCAAAACCCTACGGTTTCTCAACGCCTGCAAAGAATTACAGATATGAGATCCTGATCCGGTATCCAATACCCAGGAAGTAGAGTTTATTGAAAGACAGTTTTCAATAACATACACACCTGAAGCTGAAGCTGCAACCTGCTTCAATTCCTGTGTTCTGGCCTTCCAGGCCCTGCAATCATTCTTCCAGTGTCCTTTCTTATGACAATAGAAGCATTCTTCCTTATCCACAAGCTTCCCCGCTATCTTTGTTGCTTTGCCTTTTCCCTTCGTATCCACTTTACCAACACCGCCCCTTGGTTTGGCGGGGGCCTTCTTCTTCTTTCCCTTGGCTTTCGCCTTGGACCTAGAAGAAGATGATCCTCCTACAAACAAAGTGGATGTTTCCCTACCTTTCTGTAGGGTGCCCTCTGCGCTCCTCAGCATATCGAGGAGCTCTGATAGTTCAACCTCTTTTTCTTGTAGGTTGAAGTTCAGTATAAACTGGGCGTAAGTGGAAGGAAGGGACTGGAGAACTATATCCGTATATAGCTCACTCTCCAATGTGATCCCTAGGTCAGCGAGCTCCTCAATGAAGCCGATCATCTTTAGCACATGCTCGGCTACTGATGATCCGACGGCCATTCTTGTCGAAAATAACTTTTTCGACGCTTCGTATCTTGCGATACGTGATTGCTCTCCATACAGTTCTTTTGTATGGAGCAATATGGACTCCATGTCCATATTCTCATGCCTCCTCTGATGTTCGTTGTCCATCGAGGCAAGCAGGAGGCACTTGGCCTTCGCGCTATCAATCTCCCAAGTCTTGCGGATTTCCTTATCCGCGACGCTGGAAGTTGGACCAGGGACAGGGGGAGCTTTGGTGGTAAGAAGATACCCCAGCTTGTCATAAGTGATTGCTATCTTGACATTCCTGAGCCAATCTTTGTAGTTTGGCCCTGTCAGTTTGTTTTTATCTAGGAGTAACTTAAGTCCAGTCATGTTGATTGGTCGCTGCAATTAGGAGAGAGAAGAAGAAACACTCAGCATGATGCTCTTGCAAGTTTAGAGTGGTTTTTAGTTTGTCTAAACAGGATGGCTCCCACTGTTTCTCGAATCCCTCCTCAAACCATAAAGGAAGAATTAGTCAGGATCAATCCCACCGTACAATACTTGCTTAACCGTTCAGCCAGGCCGGTGTCGGTACTTCGAGGGAGGTTTTCCAACGCTTTCGCGAAGTTCCTTAATTAGAGAACCTCTTTTCCCTGGGGGCGTAGCCCCGCTAACATCTTTCTAGGCACCTACTAGGTTTATAGCATTGATCGTTAAGTGAGAAATTTCCCGAGGAGTAGCATATACTCACAGTAGGATCGGGATCCAAATATCATCGCGTGACGAAACTGAAGGAATCCTACCAGAATCATCACACTCCAAATGGTATGCAAATCTAGCAAGTTTCAGTACTTATGAAACTCCCGATGTGGATTTTTGCCCCATGCTCTTATGACCTTGACGAAGGTCAACAAATCATAAGTCACATGTCAAGTTCTGCCCGTCATTATCCAGGTTAATTTGAATCCACCCGTATGTACCCTTGACGAAGGTCAACAAGGTAATGCGAATGTCCCAAACCAACGCATCTATCTATGCTACATATGAATACCCAATAGCTACCAATCACTATGCTTTGACGAAGGTCAACAAACACAGCTTGAATACTTATTGAATATTCATACGAAACGACGGAGGGCTACGAATGGTTTTGGCGAAACCGTGAACGTAGTGAACTTGATTTAATCGATGGAACGAGATAGCTTTTAGAAGGAGTGGCTCAAGCTCCGCATTTAAAAGTTATTTTGAAAAGATCCGAGTGGTTTTTCGAAAGTGTTCCAACGACTTTAACTTGGTTTATTATCTTGCATTAGTTCTTTTAATGCGTGATATTCTTGCATTAGTACTTTTAATGCGTCCCATCATTTAACCCTACCATTGCAGAAAACAACCAAAATATGACGTACGCTTATGCCATTCGCATTCGCCACTGGGCCCCGTCATTACCCGTTAGGTTACTTAACTAACGACAGAGCGGGGGCTGGGCTAGCGCGTCTGTAAAACATAAGCAACGCCTAAATAGTAAGCAATGATAGACATTACAGATCACAGATGAATGCATTGGATATACTAGCAATCCGCAATCCTTTCGAGCCTGAAACGAAAAGCGGATAACACGGTCGCGGTGAATAGCCAAATACCCCACCCAAGACCCCTACGGGTGCGGCAAACTACCCGCCAAGTACTTGGTAGTTTGTGCACCCCTCCATGGGTCTATCCTAGGAGCAAAAACAGTAAAAAGAATTATACAATGACGGCTACAACCCCGACCCGGTTGTGCGGTCAAACAAATAATAATTATTACATCAATTTACATTTACAATGAATGAAAGAAAAACAAAAGCTCATCTCACATCCACCCCGGCTATTCACCCGCGACAGTCCAACACATTCATATACACATTCCAGCACATTACAGATCATGTATAACCCCGACTAATCGACTTATAGCGATTAGCCGACGTTCAATACATGCAAGCATCACAGATATAACCATCATAGTCAAAGTGCAGTGAAGTTCGGGAAAAATACGGAATTATAGGACCCCAAAAGGAAATTTCTTTTCTGGAAAATCTGGGCACATATAATATATTTTAAAAATCCCAAAACCAACACACAAACACACTGCACGAAAAACGATGCAGAGAAGACACCAAGTCGCGGCGGTTCCGCGGCGTCTAAGAAGGATCACGCGGCGGAAGCGCGGCACTTTGGGCGAATCACTGTATCGTTTTTCTTGGGTGTTCACACAAAACCCTGAGCCGAATTTACAAGTGTAAAGTTTTTCATTTTGAGCAGAAAAAAATTCAACAGAAACTCAGTTTTTGTGATTATCCGGTTTTGTGATTTTTTTCGGTTCCGAACTTCGTTACACTTCACTACTAAGCTAGTTTAAGTTTAGTTAGGCTCTGATACCAATGTAAGTCCATATTGCGACCCCCGGTTCTTACGGGGAGGCGGAAACGGTATAAAAAACGAATTTTTATCGCAAGAGGCAACATGGACTAAACTATGGTCGGGATCGTTGTCTAAACTAAAACTAGCAAACTAAGCTAAAGATATTTAGCTACTCGGATGAAGATGGTTATACCTAAACTTGAACTCCTTCTCTTCAAGCTCCGATGGTGGTTCGATGGCTCCTTCTCGTTGTCTCCGTACGTCGAAGATAGATCCACTTGAAAGCTCCAACCTTTAGCTCCTTCTTCGTTCTTTGAAGAAACTAGTTCACTTGGTTTGCTAAACCTAGTGAACTAGAATGAGTAGAGATGATTTAGAATGGGATTTTATCTATGGTTCTTGATTCTCAACTCATGAGACAAGAGAACCATAGATCAAGAGAGGGAGCAAGAGGTTGAGGATGAGAGCAAGAGGTTGAGGATGAGAGCAAGAGAGAGAATGAGCAAGAAAGAATGAGCAAGTATTTTGTCTCTCACCCTCTCATAATCCAAAGCAATGATAACTCATCATATCAACAAAAGTCTTATGTGATGGTTGAAGTAACCATAACCTTATCATGTCATGCACTCATTTTACTCAAATGAACAAGCAAGAAAAAGTCTTTGGCATGAAATGATAACCATGGTTATCATGATGGTCAACTAGTCAAGCCTAGTCAACCGGTCAACAAGTCAACAAAAGTCAACAAGTCACCAAAGTCAACAAGTCAACAAAAGTCAACAAGTCAACAACCATATCACCATAATACTTAATTAATATAATAGTTAATCACATATCATATTCTCATTAGGGTTGAGCATAAAGTCAAAAAGTCAACGGTCAACTGTCAACAACCCTAATGAGAATCCGCTGCCTCTGCCTCCCTGTCAACTGTGCATACACACCCGCATCCGCGTTCCGAGGAACACGAATGCAAACTGGATAAATCCAATCCCATAAGGTACACTAGGATCTGGCTTAAACCAAAGCCCGCTAGTGTAAACTGTCCGGACACTGTACGTGCACAAGTGCACGGATGTGACCGAACCCTGTCGCAAAACCATGCGACCTGTCGCAATACCATGCGACCTCTACTCTTTTGCCTAAAGGCGAAAAGCTTTCTGTGTGGGACTCTAAAGACTCGACACTACGCTGGCAGTGGGTTTAACCACAGACCGCAAGCGGCACTAGCTGTGCGTAACGGTCCCCAGGTAATGCCGACAAGAAGACCGACGAGGCGAAACCCATCTGAACTCCTACTGAGCCTGAGTGTGACATTCTCCATACAGTCCGGTCTGTTCGTCTGATACATCGCATGGCGGGCCTAGGGGGCGGTAAACGTCAGTCCCCCAATAGCGGTACAAGTCGTGCCGGAGTGAAGCCCAATACACCCTGAGATAACACTGGAAACCTACCAGTATATCTCGTTTGCCCTGGCCAGGGACTACTCGTGTAATGGCTCTCCTAGACACAGCGCGATGTCAACCCCCAATACCGGGAGAGACGAATCATGTCTAACCGTCACTGCCTCCAAGTGCTTCGGGACTGCACCCAACCACCACCTGTTTGCACGACTCCTTTGAGCCGTGGTAGGGTAGTGATCAAAGTACAGTGGGAACACACCCGAGGCGAAGTGACAGTGTCAAGTCAGCGGACTAAGCTGTACTCATGTCACCTGGGAACTGATAACTGACGATAGGTATAATACCAACTAGTCAGTTCCCGACGAGTCCTGTCCAGTGTACCCGTAACCTAACGAGCACCCGCATACTATCTCAAGTACGACGTACTGACGGCTGTGGGACAGACCGTCTCCCACACTGGGATGAGAAGCGCATGCGCTGGTCTACTCCGGAGTATCGATGCCCTGTCTCGATAGTCCTGCGACCAGGGACCTGCATAAGGATGTGCTTATAGATTACCCAGCCCCACTAGTGTGACGGCCATCACAACGCTGGTAATCAAGCAAAGATCCTAAGGGCTCCACTAATGCGTATAAGTGATATACTGAAATAAACACAAGTACACATTGAAGTAGAAACAAACCAAGTAGCATACTACTATTTTGAGCAAGATTGTATATACAAGGTGAATATCCCAAGCATCCATTAAGTAATATACAAACTAGTATGATACAGTAATGGCCTCTAGGGCATATACACTAACACCATAACCTCACTCTATATCCCCTAGGTAGCTTAGATTAGCACTTTAAGCAACCTAGTTATCTCAAGTTTGAGATTAAGCTTGGCGTAGGAGCTTTCGGGTGGATCGTCTTTGATTCGAGGAGGCCGTTGAGGTGCCGATGTTTCAAGGAGCCTACGAGGAGTGGAGGACCGCGATGAAGACCAGAAGGACTAGAATCATGAGGTATAACTTCGTATCCGAGTAGTTAAACCTCTAGTAGTTAGTTAGCAATGGTTTAGAAACGATTCATGCGCTCAAGTCCGTGTTACGAAGCTTTGATAATCGTTTTTCATATATTCCGCCTCCCCGCAAGTTCGTGGGGTGCGTGACATGGACTTACAGAAGAACCAGACAGTAGCGATGACGAAACGGCCTGCGCTGGCGACGACGAGAACGGCGACAAGAGATTTGGTGATCGGCGGGAACGAGGATTTTGGGTTCGCGCGCGACTTCAATCGAGAATAATTAAGATAATGAGCTTAGGGATCGATCTGTGCCTTTTTAATTAAATCCCTATTTACATGCCCCTACGGATAAATCCGTAGGTTCTTGGTTTGCGGCTCCGTAGGGGAAAACAACAATTTACGATTTAATATTCTTAAATTAATATGTAAGAACCATAGGGGAAACCTTAAGGCCCTACGGACTAATCCGTTGGGCCAAACGAAATCTGCCCCTACGGATTTCGTAATCCGTAGGGGCAACCCCTATTTGTAGTAGTGTTCCCCCGTAGATATATATCTACTCACTTTGATCTTCGCTTGCTCGAGTCGATGATGCCACGCTCATCCTCATCGTCTTGACGTCCACGTGGGGGTACCTCTATATAACACATAGTATCGTAAACTGAAATCTCGAACGAAAACCAAAACGATACACGAAACGTACATAGGTTAAAACCTATGGTCTAAGCTTACACGAATAATCAACAACTCTCGACGATTGACATGTAAACGTGAATCGACCAAGATAAAACACAAATACCAAATTCCAATTCATTAAATGTCATAAAACGAATTCAGAAACTACGTAAAGCACTTCCAGATTTTCCTCAGATGGCAATTCAGGAATTTTGCATACAGGAGGGTCTAATTAACTGATGTCGGAGCTAAAGAAAAAACAAGGGACAAAACCATCCTAACCTGGCCGCAATTTGCGGCCAAGTGTAGGGCATTGGGGCTCGTGTCTCTGTTGTAGCTTCCTGGGTGCATGCATGACTCACAGTGTTTGCAAAATAAATCCAAGTGTCCCCAGGTGTTAGCAGATCTCAATAAACTATCACCAAATTTCAAACTCTGCCTATGTCGGGGTTTCTATGTTCGGGTTAAGGGGTTAAGTCTCTGGTTTCAGTCCAGTATACTCTCATTAAAGGGGTTGTTTAACCTTTACTAACCTCAATTACACAACCACAACTCAAGAATCCCTCAAACCCTAACTTGAAATTTCCAAAGTTCAATAAACATCACACAATCACTTCTAAACTAACATGGAATCTAAAGCAAAAGAAATACTAATCTAATGGTGGAGAATTTACCTCATTTGGCAACTCAAAATTTTCTTGAGTTGCCCCAAGTGCTCAAAATCCGATTTTTCTTGGTCCAAAGTGCATCTAGTGAGCTTGTGCATGTATTTATTGAAATGAGGATGGACTTTTGATGTTGTTTTGGGGATGTTTTGAGGGGATAGAGGAAGGGGATGAAGTGGGATGCCATGGAGATGATGAGGGGAGAGAATGAAGAAGGACAACAATGAGGGAACAAAGCTATGGTCTAAGGTTGACCCACTCACCTCTCTCTCATGCCCATACCTCTCCTTCTTTAACATTTTCCTTTTCTACTCTTCTCTCTTCTCTTTTCTTTTAAAAACCCATGCGTGAAGATTTAAAGAAAAAGCCACTTAGAAAATGTAACACAAGTGTAAAATATGACATGGTGCATGTCATGTGCTCAAAACTGGATTAATGCATGATTAGTGATACCTAATCGTGATTAGCATTAAGATAGAGTACAATTAATTATATAAATTTATAATTTGCATAAATCATGTGAAACACCCTCATTTCGGTAATTCCTATAATTTTCCAAATATTTTGCACTTTATCGGTATTTACTTATACCGCATTACTAAAATATTCATAATATTTATTATTAAAATTTAAAAAAAACTCCCAAAAATAATATTTTATTTTTCTGAAATGTTACAGTCTCCCCCCTTAAAGAAATTCGGTACCCGAATTTAAATCTAAACCTCTCAATACTAAAACATTTCAGTAAAATGTCCATGTCGTCGGGGCTCCGAAATCATAAATACATAAAACACATCGTAGCGCAATGCATGCGCCTGAAAAATGAGCAGATAACTCAAAATCAAAACTCCGTCAAGCATCCCGCAAATCATCGGAGTTATGGCGAAGACATCAATGTCAATACCCAATACGAAAACCAACATGATATACATCAAACTATACATGTAAACATCATCAAAACATCTGAAAGCAATGCATGCCAAACCTTTTCAAGTCGCTGTGCGATGTGCGTATCACTACACAGTGGCGGACTACTATTGTAAGAAAATAACTATATGTATATATATCCCTTGTTTAACATACACGTCCCGTCGTTTTGAAAATAATTTAGAAGGGTTTCCTTTGTAAAATGTCTCGTGTCACCTCGGACAAGTAGGTAAATACTGAGACTATAGCTCCTTTTCGGAAATCCCTGCGATAACTATCAATGCATGCAAAAATGTATTCATGTACTGTCCTCTGACTAGTCCTGCTCAGCTCTGTAGGGTTTCCTTATCACCTCATATAGGGTTTGGAAGCATCACACATGCCACAATTTAAATTTAAGAGGTGCTAAGAAAACTTAACTAGGAATCGAACTAGAAATATAGGGTAACACATATAGTATCACATACTAAAATCAATCTATGACTAAGTGGAGAGACTACAACCTTTGTACACCACCTAGGGTTTGAAAGAGCTAGCTTAAACCTCCTCCACGTCCACGATGATCCATCCGGAGTTCCTTTGCTCAAAGCTCCTAGCCCCAATAGATCACAAAGAAGATGAAGCAAACAAACTACACCTAGGGGCTAAAAAAGTGTAGTGTGATGATATGGTTGTGTTCTTATATAAAAAAACCTTTCTTTCTTTTAACCTCACTCAATTTATAAAACTCAAGAGAGGGCTTGAGAGAGGAAGATGAAGATGGCAACCATTTTCTTTTGGATGAAAAAGATAATGATAAAGATAACGAGAGAGAGAGAGATAAATATCAAGCATAAATATCTAAACTCAAACCATGGTTAATAAAAATATCTAGTTATTTTAGAATGAGAAAAATAACAATGGAAAATGTAACCATAGTTTAATTTTGGTCAAGTAAAGAAAAGTCAACAATGATGAATAATCAATTTTCTTTTTCTCATTCTAATATATACAAATATATTTACTTTCCATGTATTTCTTATATTGCCATCTTTGAAGTATCATAAACCATGATACTAATGCATGTATGTATGTGTGTATGCACATCAACATGTACATATACATTCATGCATCCATCATAAAGAAAAGGTTTGTTTAAATGAGATAAAAGTCAATATTAAATCAACATTTGATTTAATAAACCGGTCATATCTCAAACGACCCGACCAATATAAAACACCCGATTAAAATACGGCATCATATACACGTATTTAATCGAGCTCCTACACATATCTCATATGTACACCACATCGTTTCGCCTGAGCCAGGAAAGTCCTATGTGGGACTCTAAGACTCGTCAATACGCCGGCAGTAGGTGATGATCATATCAAATACCTACAAGCCGCAAGCGGTCAGCTAAACGTAACGGCTACCCGGGTATTTAGCGATCAGAAGAAGAACAAGCGAACCTGTCAAAACTCCCGTCAATCCTACTGGAAACACTTACCGTACAGTCCGGTCTCTTCGTCAGATATGCTGCATATTGAGTCTAAGGATGGAATCGTCGACCCCAATAACTCAAAAAGTCATGTCGGTATATGGTCTACAACAGATCGATAACTACAATTAACACTTACCAGTAATATCTCAGCAGCCCTGGCCAGGGACTTCCAGTTATAGCCAATCGTGCAGAGCACAGTATCAACCCCCAATACCGGGAGAGACGAAACCCCTTCTATCGCTCATTGCCTCCATAAGCCTCGGGACTGTACCCAAAATCCACCTGTTTGTATGACTCAGTAGAGCCGTAGTAGGGCGGAGATCAAGATACAGTGGGAGGACACACAAGACTCTATGGCGATCTCGGATCTACAGACTAACATGTACCAGTGTCACCTGAGAACTGCTATCCGACGTATGATATAATACCATATAGGAGTTCTCGTTGAGTCCGTTCAGTGTACCCAGTCTCACTGAGCACCCGTATACAATCTTTGGTGTCACCAAACCAGACGGATATGGGATCATCCATCGCCCATCATATGGAACAAGAATAGTATACGCTAGTCTACACTGGAATATCGATGCCCTGTCTCGATATACCTACGACAAGGAACATTTCAAGGATATGCTTATAAACTACAGGTGTCTCACTAGTATGATCCACATCATAATCCCAGCAGTCAAGCTAGTATCCTTAGGGCTTTATCAACATGTACCAAATAAATAAAAACATGATCAAGTGAACATATGATAAAAAGAAACCAGATAGCATACTATCATGTCGAGCAAGACTGTCCTCTGTATACACACACACACACACACACACATCAGTACATACAATATCATATAATGGCCTCTAGGGCATACATATATCCAACAATCTCCCACTTGCACTAAGGCCAACTATTGGCGTATCTCATACCCAACATCTCAAAAAGTCGCTCATTCTGCGGCTGAGGGAGGGCCTTGGTGAATGGATCCGCAGTGTTGTTCTTTGTATCTACTCTCTTAATCTTGACCTTGTGGCGATCAATTATCTCCCGGATCAGATGATATCGCCTCAGGATGTGTCTGGACTTCTGATGGGACCTGGGCTCTTTGGCCAACACCATAGCCCCATTATTGTCACAATACAAAGGTATTGGATCAATAATGGTTGGAACTACTCCTAGCTCCGAAATGAACTTCCTCATCCATATGGCTTCCTTGGCAGCATCATTTGCAGCAATGTACTCAACTTTCATCGTTGAGTCTATAACGGTATCCTTTTTGGAACTCTTCCAACTTACCGTCCCTCCATTGAGGTTAAATGCAAACCCTGAGATAAACTTGTTGTCATCCTTGTCATTCTGGATGCTTGAATCGGTAAATGCCTCCATTTGGAGATCCCCGCTACCATACACCAAGAACAATTCTTTAGTCCTTCGCAAGTACTTAAGAATGTTCTTCACAGCAGTCCAGTGATTCTCCTCTGGGTTTGACTGATACCTGCTTACTATACTAAGTGCATAAGCTACATCAGGACGTGTACACAACATCGCATACATTATCGATCCTACTGCTGAAGCATAGGGAATAACGCTCGTGCGAGCTCTCTCTTTATCAGACTTTGGGCAATCGTCCTTGGAGAGAGTGGCCCCGTGGCAAGTGGGTAAGGTACCCCGCTTGGAGTCTTCCATACTAAACCTCTTTAGGATTGTGTTGATGTACTTGGTTTGGGACAATCCCAATAACCGTTTGGATCTATCCCTATAGATCCGTATGCCCAATATGTACATGGCATCACCCAGGTCCTTCATGGAGAACCATTGTGATAAGAATGATTTGACCGACTGTAGCATAGGAATATCATTTTCTATCAGAAGTATGTCATCCACGTACAATACGAGGAATGCGACATTTCTCCCTACAGTCTTCTTATAAACACAAGGTTCATCTGGATTTTTGATAAAATAAAACTCTTTGATAACATCATCAAAATAGATGTTCCAACTCCGTGATGTCTGCTTTAATCCATAAATGGATTTAAGCAACTTACATGCTTTTCCACTGCTCCCACTGTCAATGAAGCCCTCTGGCTGATCCATATAAACGCATTCATCTAAATCACCATTTAGAAATGCAGTTTTAACGTCCATCTGCCAGATTTCATAGTCGTAGTGAGCAGCAATAGCAAGTAGGATCCGAATGGATTTAAGCATGGCTACCGGAGAGAAAGTCTCGTCATAGTCCAAACCTGGTCTTTGACGAAAACCTTTCGCTACCAACCTTGCCTTATAGGTCTCTACCTGTCCATCTACACCGATCATTCTTTTAAAGATCCATTTGCAGCCTATAGGTTTTATCCCGGAAGGTACTTCCTCCAAAGTCCATACTTTATTGGTGTACATGGACTCTATTTCGGATATCATGGCATCCAGCAATTTCACAGAGTCACCACTCGTGATAGCATGATGAAAACTGGCAGGATCATCATCATCCATGATGCAATATTCTCTATCACCATCAATGAGAAAACCGTAGTATCTCTCCGGTGGGCGAGAAGTCCTACCAGATCTACGGAGTGGCTGAGGTTCATTAGATTCTGTTACAACATCAGGTTAAGCCAAGTCGTCATTTGTAACTTGTGTTTCTCGAACCTCTTCTAGATCTACCATATTGCCATCAGCATCATTTGGAAAAATCTCATTTTCTAAAATTGTGGCATACCGAGAAAAAAACACCTTTTGTTCATCCTTGTGGTAGAAAAGATACCCAAACGAATGTTTTGGATATCCCACAAATATACATTTGATCGATCGTGTCTCGAGTTTTTCTGGATTCTGCTTTTTGACAAAAGCCAGAAAACCCAAAATCTTAACTCGTTTAAGAGATGGTCTCTTCCCATGCCATATCTCATAAGGAGTGGTAGACACGGTCTTGGTTAGAACTTTGTTTAACAGAAAAGCTGCAGTTTCCAATGCATGCCCCCAAAAGGAGAGGGGTAACTCAGAATCACTCATCATGGATCGTACCATATCTAATAGGGTACGATTCCGTCGTTCTGACACACCGTTGTGCTGTGGTGTGTAAGGGGGAGTGAGCTGAGAGAGAATCCCATTCTCTTTTAGGAAGTCCAAGAACTCAGTACTTAAGTACTCTCCACCTCGATCTGATCGAAATATCTTGATTCTCATTCATGTTTCGTTTTCTACTTCAAGTTTGTACTCCTTGAATTTCTTGAAAGCTTCAGACTTATGTTTTATCAAAAACACATGATCAAATCTTCAGAAATCATCAGTAAAAGTTATGAAGTAGGTAAAACCGCCTCTTGCATGTGTAGACATTGGCCCACAAACATCACTATGTATGAGGCCTAGGAGCTCAGTAGCTCTTTCTCCGTGTCCAGTAAACGGAGTTTTAGTCATTTTACCTTTGATACAAGACTGGCAAGTTGCATAAGATTTATACTCAAAAGAATTTAAATATCCATCTTTATGAAGCTTGTTTAGTCTTGTTTCATTAATATGACCATGTCTACAATGCCAAAGAAAAGCTTCATTTATATCTGAAAATTTTCTTTTACTTGTGTGTTGAATGTTGAAAACTGTGTGTTGATTAAGGACGTATATCCCGTTATTAAGTGTACTACAACCAATCAACTCTTGATTAAGTCTAATGTTCATAACATTGTGTTGCACAGCAAAATGATATCCTTCATTGTCTAACAAAGAAACAGTTATAATATTACAAAGTATACTTGGCACAAAATAACATGGGTTCAAAACCAATATACAACCCGATGGCAACCCTAGGTGATACTCTCCCACTGAAACTGCATTTACATTGGAACCATTTCCAGCTTGGAGAGTATGATCACCTGTCTTCAAAACTCTGCTATTTCTCAATGCCAGCAAAGAATTGCAAATATGAGAACCCGATCCGGTATCTAATACCCAGGAAGCAGAGTTAATAAAAAAACTGTTTTCAATTACGAACACACCTGAAGCTGAAGCATCACCATGCTTCTTCTTGAGTTCAAGGTACTCAGTACAGTTCCGCTTCCAGTGTCCCGTCTTCTTGCAGTGGAAACATTCTCCTTTTCCCGATTCCCCAACCTTGGACTTGTCTTTCCCCTTAACCTTTTTGACTCCTCCCTTAGGTTTGGTGGGTTTCTTTTTCATCTTTCCCTTGGCCCTAGCCTTCGGGCGAGAGGAGGAAGATTTCCCAACACCCAAAACGGGAGTCTTTACTGACTTCAGCGTGCTCTCTGCACTCCTTAACATATTAAGGAGTTCAGGTAGTTCCTTCTCCATGTTGTGCATGTTGAAGTTAACTATAAATTGAGCAAAGGTGGAGGAGAGAGACTGCAGAATAATATTCGTATATTGCTCATTGTCCATTGTCCACCCAAGGTCCTCAAGCTCTTCTATGAGAGCTATCATCTTCAAAACATGGTCTCCTACTGCTGTGCCGGGGCCATTCGCATCTGAAACAGCTTTCTGGATGCTTCGTATCGTAATACGCGAGATTGCTCTCCATACAACTCTTTTGTATGGAGGAATATGGATTGTATGTCCATATTCTCGTGCTGCTTCTGATGTATGTTATCCATCAATGCAAGCGCGAGGCATTTGGCCGTGGAATAGTCAGCGTCCCATGTCTTGCAGATTTCCCTATCCGCAACTGAAGGTTTAGGACCTAGGATGGGCGGGGTTGGAGCCGTGAGGACATATGATACCTTATCATAAGTCAAGCCAATGTTGAGATTCCTCAGCCAATCTTTGTAATTGGTCCCATTCAGTTTATTTTTATCTAATAGAAGCTTGAGTCTTGATATTTGTATCTGCTGTTAAGAGAGAGAAAAGAATACACTCGGTGAAAGCTCTTGCAAATATCAGATTGGTTATTATCTTGTCTAATCGATGTCTCTCACTGTTTTTATCAAATTTTTCTTTAAAACCTTTAAAAAGAAAACTAGCCGGGATTAATTACATTCTACAACTTCGCTAACCATTCAGCCAGGCCGGTGCAGGTACTTGAGGGAGCTTCCCGTGCTTTCGCACGGACCTAATTAAAATAAACCTCGTCTTCCCAGTGGCGTAGCCCCGTTTGACACCTTTCTAGACACCTAATGGGTTAGCTAATTGTAAAGTGCAAAACTCTCCCGGGAGCAACTTTAACTCACAGTGGGATCGGGATCCTACTATCATATAGAAGGTATGCAATCTCATTGCAAATTTCAACTCTTGAAATTCCCAATATTATTTTTACCCCTATCACTCATGACCTTAACTATAGTCAACATATCGTAAGTACTAGTCAAGTTCTTCCCGTCATTTCGTGATTAACTAGACCCACCCATATGACCCTTAACTAAAGTCAACATAATCATATGAATGTCCTAACTTAATCTGTATAATATGCAGTGTAGGAAGACATCACTTAGCTACCGTACACTGCGCCTTAACTAAAGTCAAAATACACAGCACGAATACTAAGTACTCTACTTCCTAAAATGACGGAGGGCTGCGGATAGTTTTTGAGAAAACTTTTAACGCTTTGAACTTGATATCATTGTAGAATCCAATGGGTTTAAAAAAGGAATGGCTTAAGCTCCGAATTTTGAAACTTGCTTTTTCATAAAAGGCCGAGTGTGATTCAAATCCGATTCTACAACATCTTTTTAGGTTCATTTTTCTTTACATTAATCTTATTAATGTAGTCCCATCATTTAATTCCTTAAGCCATCACAGAAAGAAATGAAAATATAACGTACGCTTATACCACTCGCATTCGTCACAGTGTCCCGTTATGCACCGTTAGATTACTTAACTAACAGCATACCAGGACGGGGCTAGCGCGGGTGCAAAACATAAGTAACATCTATTATATATCAAATATATAATATTCCATTCGTCTCAGATATATATTAAATGAACACATCAATGAATATAAGCAGCAGAAGCACATTTAATATATGATATCTAGGAGGTCCGTATTTTGTATTTAGCCATCAATAGAAAATACGGATTCCACGGTCGCGATGAATAGCCAAGCCCACACCCCTAGACCCCTACGAGAGCGGCAAGTGACCCTACCAATTCTGGAGTTTAGGAGACCCGGTCTCGACTCCTCGAGATGGCCTCCCACTGAACCCAAGAACCCGGTCACTTGTGCTCCCCTCCTTGGGTCTATTCTAATGCTGAAAAGTAAATAATATACAACAGTAGAAACATCATCCTCAACCCGGAAGTGCCCCAAATAAAAGAATATTACATACAATTGAATTTTACATGAATGAAAAGAAAACTCTCATCTCAAATAAAACCACCGGCTATTCAATCACGACAATCCTGCATATCAAATCTCAGCAACACATAATATCACATATCATCAACGTAAGTAAGTATGCGTACCCTGATTGTCGTTGATGTATAGCAACGAAACCGGCGATACACCACATACTACACTTACGGTCACAGAGAAATAAAATGAAAAACTACAACAATTGGAATCGTAGCTGCCTTTAGACAACACAAACTCGGAATATCACATATCTAAGATTTCATGCCTAACAATGTAAATCTCACATTTAGATCTAACCCATGAAAACACCTTTTCAAAACAAGTCGGATAATTCAACATGATTTCCGATTATTCCCGAGACCGAAATGCTAGATTTACACGCAACAAACAAATTTGTAGATTCCAATTATTGTATCAAATACTAATAAACTAGGCGCGGTTAAAACATTCGATCGAACGATTGAACACCCAAAGACTTCTCAGAAAGCTCAAAACTTGAGCAGATTTAAAATTTACCAGAAACTGCAACAAGTACATATGGGCCAGCGCAAGAAGGCACAGTCCAAGCTTCACCAACGGCGCCGCGGAACCACCACAGAATGACCATTCTTGCCGTGGTTCCGCGGTCCTTTAGTGGAGCCGGGGCTTCGTACTTCTTATGGGCCCATAAAATACCCAGCACGATTTTCTGAGTATTTTTAATGTGAAAAAATCCACGTTTTTGAAAAATTTCCAGAGAGTACCCTTCGGACGTCGATTTTCGTTCGTTCGAGGTTTTTAACATCGTCTAGGTTACTATAAAGCTCTAGCCTGGCTCTGATACCACTGTAGGTCAGGCAGCCACCCCATTCAATGGGGTCACCATGGCACCAACGAGTCCCTCAGCAGCTACTTTTTATGCATTCCCCCTCGCGAGGACTACAACCCGCCGGAACACCTTCCGGTCTCGGGACACCATGTGGGTAAGAGCCCATGCTTCTCTACACTGTCACACGGTGAGAACCCCACATAGGTCGACATCCAATGCCTAGTAGCTCTGATACCACTGTAGGGTTCCTTATCACCTCATATAGGGTTTGAAAGCATCACACATGTTAGTTATATGTATGCCCTAGAGGCCATTACTGTACATTGGATGTATATTGTAGTGGATGCTGGGACATATATAGGTAGGACTTTCTTGCTCGACATGATAGTACGCTATCTGGTTGATCTTTATCTTAACATGTATACTTTCCGTCTCTCTGTTACATGTTGATAAAGCCCTTAGGATGTGTACTCGACTTCCAGGACTGTGATGCAGATCATACTAGTGGGGCCTGGATAGTCCATGAGTACATCCTTCAATGTTCCTAGTCGAGGGAATATCGAGACGGGGCATCGATATTCTAGAGTAGACTAGCGTATATCTTCTCGACCCATGCGATGAGCGATGGATGATCCCATATCCATTGGTGTTTGACATCGGAGATGGTGTGCAGGTGCTCAGTGGAGACTGGGTACACTGAACGGACTCGCCGAGAACTCCCAGATAGTATTATACCTCACGTCAGATGGCAGTTCTCTGGTGACACTGGTACAACTTAGTCTGTTGACCCGAGATCGTCATAGAGTCTTGTGTGTCTCCCACTGTGCTTTGATTTCCATCCTACCACGGCTCTACTGAGTCGTGCAAACAGGTGGTTTTTGGGTACAGTCCCGATTCACATGGAGACAATGAGCGATAGGAGGGGATTCGTCTCTCCCGGTATTGGGGGTTGATGTTGCGCTGTGCTCGACTGGCCATAACAGGAAATCCCTGGCCAGGGTTGCGGCGACCTACTGGTAAGTGTTATCAGTAGTTTCACACATGTTATGGACCTTACGTCGGCATGACTTATCAAGCTATTGGGGTCTGACGTTTACCACCCCTAGGCGAGATATGCGACATATCAGACGAACAGACCGGACTGTACGGTAAGTGTTACTGGTTGGATTCGCAGGAGTGTGAGCGGGCTTGCTCGTCGATCTTCTGATCGCTCAATACCCGGGTGGCCGTTACGTTTAGCAGACCGCTTGCGGCTTGTGGGTGTTTGATATGATCATCATCTGCTACCGGCGTATTGACGAGTCTTTAGAGTCCTACACAGAGGTTTCCTGGCTCAAGCGAAACGAAATAGGAGCGCATATGAGATATGTGCGGGACCGAGAATAATGCGTGTATGTGATACCGTATTCTATTCTCGCGATGAATGTATCGAATGGTTATATGCGATATAACCTAGTTATCGAATCGAGGATTGATTCGATAAGCCGATACATTGGATACTAGTCGGTTATATACGATATGACCGGATCGTTAATTCAAGTGTTGATTTAATGATTTAATGTATAATTATGTATTTGATATATTACTTTGCATTAACTAGTATTGGTTCACTTTAAATGGATTTTTTCACTTGAATTGTGCAAGTTGTATATGTGATATACATTTGTGCATATGATTGTATCATGTTTGATGATACATGTTTACTTGGTTAAGTGTAAAGAATTAAACCATGGTTAAGTTTATGATTAGGGTTTTCTTTTTTCTTACTTATTTATTTATTTATTTATTTTTGGAAAAGATTTTAAAAGAATGGTTGCTATTTTTGTTTTTAGTTGAAGATTCATGAAGCATTGACTAAGTCACCATTCTTGTCTCATGCTTAACCCTAACCATTCAAGTTAACCATGGTCCACTCTCTACAATTAACCAAGGGTTAATATATGATAAGTATTGATTTATTTATCCAATTTATTCAATAACTTATCATATCTTCATCTTCTTCTTCTTCTTCATCTTCTTCTTCCATGAAGAAAGCTTGCTACATCAATGCTGATTGATGAAAAAGTGTGATAAATCCAAATCTAAAGTCTACCCACTTCCTATTTCTTCATCATCTACCTCTTGCCAAGTAGTATAGGGTGTTTCCTTCACAAGTTTTCTTGACTTGGTGAAGTTGGAGCTTGATCTAGCGATGCCTCGACGTAGATCATCTTCGGCATCGTCGTCGATGACCTAGCCCGCTTTTTCTCCGATGAAGCCGACGCTAGAGCCCAAGATCCGATTTGTACAGCGAGGAGACTTCATCGCGGAGCCATGGAGGTGGAGGACCGGATCTACAAAGGTTGTAGCCACTTTCCTTTAGCATTTAATTCGTTTACATGCTTGCATCGCCTCATTATCTAGTTAACGATCCGTATTAGGGTTTGTAGGCACTTGAAAAATTTTAATTGGCCATGTTTGATGCCTTGTGAGACTCCATTAGAGTGCCAAGGAACCCTACAGTGGTATCAGAGCCTAGCTAGAGCCTTAGGCGATGCGTAGATGGAGGTAGAAGTCCGATCGACCCGAAACCCCGATTTTAACTTGCTCTCTGGACATTTTTGAAATTCGTGGATTTTTGTGAATTAAAAATATGCAGAAAAATCAGCAGGTATTCCTAAGAATTACTGTGAAATTCGAGAGCATGATTCCTCTAGAGTGCGGCGGAACCGCGGCACAAGCATGGCTTGTGCGGCGGTTCCGCGGCCAAGTTGTCCCATCATCTGTTTAAATTTTCACAGTAACTCCTAGTTTTTAGTGCTGGTTTTCCTGGGAATATTTTAATATTTATTCCAGAGTTTTATTTTCCGGGTTGTATTGGGAACTCAGTGTATCGATCGGATTGTCTAATTTTGTCAGTGTGTTTTTCCGGGTATTTTAGAATATGTTAAAAAGTTCGACCAGATATAAATACCCACTTTTTCCCCTGCCGGGAAATTTCCAATTGTTGGATTTTTCCGTAGTTTAACGACGTTCTAAGTAGTGCAAGTAACGCGATGGACCCTATAGAAGGCAACAAACCTTAACTCGATTATGTGACCGTCTTGAACTGCCTTTTGAACCTTCGGGTTTGGGGCAGTACGGCGTGCCACATGTGAGGCGTTGGCTTGACCCTTCTACGGCTGAACCGTTGGTACTGAGGCACGAACTGAATGTTGTTAGACTTATTTCATGAGTTGAGCTGTTTCGGGAAAACTTGGGTGTTCGAATGTTCAATCGGAAAGTTTAACATTTTCAGTTTATCCGGAATGTGATACAACAATTGGAATTCACAAAATTTATGTGATAACTGAATGAATGTTATAAACATAGCACTTTAGTCTCATTTGATCGGTTGCCACGGGATTTTTGATGTGATCAAAAGTCCGTCACAATCACGTAGTGTACGCGGATACTCGCCGGGTAAACTTAATAGACAGCCTCACTCCATAGCCCCGACCAAGTGACTGTAGGAGAACCCCGTCGCCGAAAGCATCCGTTCGGGTCTTCGCGGCAGCGGTGTTCCGCCTTGGTGAACTTCGTAGACGGTATCGGGGGTGCGGCCGTCTACTAAAGTTTGCGACGAGCATTCGATCAAAATGTCGGGAATCCTGTTGAATTGCCCGACTTGGTATTGAAAAGTGTTTTCGATAATGAAACTAAAATGCGGGGTTTATAATTGTTAGGCATGCGATGTCTAATGAATTCATTTAGTCAGGCATGCGATATCTGAGGTGGTTGCGGATTCCAACTGTTGTAGTTTTACACTTTGTTTTTTGTGACTGTAAGTGTAATATGTGATATCGCCGGTTTCGTTGCTATATGTCAACGACAATTGGGATACGCATGTTTGCTTACGTTGATGACATGTGATGTTATGTGTTGCTGGATATGTTATGTTGGATCGTCGTGTTCGAATAGCCGGGGGTTTTTATGTGAGATGAGTGTTTTTCATTTTCATTCATGTAAAAACTTGTATGTAATATTCTTTTATTGGGGCACTTCCAGATTGCGGAAGTTGTCACCGTTGATGTATATTATTTACTTTTCTGCACTAGGATAGACCCAAGGAGGGGAGCACAAGTAACCGGGTTCTAGGGTCCAGTGGGAGACCATCTCGAGGAGTCGAGTCCTGGTCTCCTAACCCTAGAATTGGCAGGGTTGCTTGCCGCTCTCGTAGGGGTCTAAGGGTGTGGGATTGGCTATTCATCACGACCGTGGAATCCGTGTTTTATACTGGCTCGTATTGAAAACACGGACGTCCTAGTATATCCAATATTTCATATGTTTCTTCTGCTGTGTTGTTCTGTGACAGATATTATATATAGTATATATGATATATTATATAGACGTTGCTTATGTTTTACACCTGCGCTAGCCCTGCCTCGCTCTGGCGTTAGTTACCTAACCTAACGGTGCAGACGGGACATCGAGGCGAATGCGGATGGCATAAGCGTACGTTATATTTATCTGTGATGACTAGGTGGACTTAAATGATGGGATATTCATTAATGAGATTAATGAAAGAAAATAAACCTAAAAGATATTGTGGAATCGAATTTCAAAATAAAATAGGTAGCTACAGTTCTTGCTTTGCATCGCGGTGTTCATTATAGAACATCCTGCACCTTATTCGATGAGGAAAGGACCGAGATCCCTTCACTAGGAGTGACTCCTTTAGCAATAACTGGCAGATGCTACAACCCTCGGTTTGTTCTTTGGTCGCTTCTATAGTTTCCGCTTTGCATAGTGATATATATGATATATCCCGCACCTCATTCGACGAGGAAAGGGCCGACGATCCCTTCACCGGGAGTGACCCCTTTAGCAAAACTAGAAAAGCCTTGAAAACATTCCATTTAAAAACATTTGATTCCGCAATGAGCTCAAGTTCAAAGCGTTAAAGGTTTTCATAAAAACCATTCGCAACCCTCCGTCATTTTAGGAAGTAGAGTACTTAGAATTCGTGCTGTGTTTGTTGACCTTAGTTAAGGCACAGTATACGGTAGCTAAGTGATGTCTTCCTACACCGCATATGATGCGATTAGTTAGGACAGTCGCGTGACTTTGTTGACCTTAGTTAAGGGTCATGTGGGTGGGTCTAATTAATCACGAAATGACGGGTAGAACTTGACTAGTACTTATGATTTGTTGACCTTAGTTAAGGTCATAAGTGCTAGGGGTAAAAACCATTATCGGGAGTTTCAAGTGTTGAAATTTGCATTGAGATTGCATACCTTCTATGTGATAGTTGGATCCCGATACCCACTGCGAGTAATTGTTACTCCTGGGAGAGTTTTGCACTTTGCAATTAGCCGATCAAGTAGGTGTCTAGAAAGGTGTCAACGGGGTTACGCCTCTGGGAAAACGAGGTTTACTGTAATTAGGTCCGTGCGAAAGCACGGGGAACCTCCCTCAAAGTACCGACACTGGCCTGGCTGAAAGATTGGCGAACTTGTAGAGTGCAATTAATCCCGGCTAGTCTTTCCTTTTAAGGTTTGAAGGAAGATTTGATAAAAACAGTGGGAGCCATCCTGATTAGATAAAATATATAACCAATCTAATCTTGCAAGAGCGCACGCAGAGTGTTTTCTTCTCTCTCTCTCCTGGTAGCGACCATATCACGCCTTAATCAAGATAATAATACGGATATTGACCGAACCTTCTTGTTATACTGAGCTGGGGAACGTTGGTCCCGCTCCAACTTTTAATTGTTATAAGACAGAGCAGGAAATTGGGGATTACCAGAATTCCCGTGCCGCCCAAACGAAGAGAGTGCATGCTGATGCATCATCTTCGGGTATGTTCATTACAAAGAACTGTTTCTCAGTATCCTCCGCATCCTGGGTATATGATACCGGATCTGGATCCCAGATATGTAATCTGTTACATTGGGCTACAAAAAGGGTAGAAAAACTGAGAACGGGTGATAAGTTTCATGAGACAGAAAACGGGGCAAGTGTTGCATCCAAGTCTGTTGGTCACTGTCACCCTGTATTACCAATACATTGATTCTGAACGAATGTTATTAGATACCGAACCTGATATACAAAATCATATCACTCTCTTTACAAGTAAAGAAATGATAAAATTTTGTATTTTTGGATAATGTTTTGAACATTTCCTATATCAAAAGTTGATCAGTTCAGGCACGTTATCTAAAAGCAATGATGTTCTAAATCAAACTACAGTTCCTAGTATACGGAACACACACAAGAGGAAGAGTTCAGATATGAACGAATCATTCTTGAGGCATTGTAGACTAGGTCATATCAATGCGACCCGACTGGCTGAAGTTACATTTTAGATGCATATTTAAATCAGTTTGAATTTACATCTTGTGAAACTTGCCAGTCATGTCACAAAGATAAGATGACCATAGCCCTGTTTGTTGGAAACAGAGAAAGAGTTAGTAAACTCTTGGGACTGATACATTATGATGTATGTAAGGTCTCCTGTCTACACATGCCAGGACTGGTTCTTTTTACTTCATTACGTTCTCTGATGATCTCTCAAGATTCTGACATATGTTCCTGTTGAAACACAAGTCCGAACCTTTTGAAATATTCACAGAATATAAGTTAGAAGTAGAGAACCAACAACCGGGTATAAGTATTATGTCCTATGATAAGATCAGGGAGGAGAATACTTGTGCATGGCATTCCTGGACTATTCTAAAAGAAAATGAGATTCTCTCTCCGTATTACTCATCTGAATACACCATAGCACAACGGTGTATCAGGGCGGAGCAATCGCACAATATTAGATATGGTGTGCTCTATGATGAGTATTACTGAGTTACCTATTTCCTTTTGGGGTTATGCGCTTGAGAAGCTGCGTACCTATTGAATTAGGTTCGAATCAGATCACTGCCTACCATTCCATATGAGATATGGTATGGGAAGAGCCTATCTCTTAAGTAAGTTAAGATTTGGGATTGTCCGGCCTATGTCAAAAGCAAAATCCGGACAAGATCGAGGCAAGATCAGTTCTGTAGAACTGGAAAGGTTCCAGCTGTACAAAACTGCTAATGATTTGACAGAACCAAAGGATTCAATAGTTTCCGACGAATCTCAGCCTATCCACCGATCTGGTAGGGTTCCTCATCCGCCTGAGAGATACCTCGGTTTCTTGATGACAGTGGGAGCAAGGAATGCATCATGAGATGATGACCCAACTAGTTTCGAGCAGGCCATCGAGAGTAGGGACTCTGTAAGAATAGCTGGATGCTTAGCGATCTGAGATGGAATCCATGTACACCAGCAAAGTATGGACTTAAGCTGCTATATCTGAAGGGTTAAATCCCCATCAGGAGCAAGTATGTCTTGAGAAGATTACTTGGTGTAGATGGAAAAGTTGTAACTTTCAAAGCTAGACTTGTTAAAGGTTTTCGTCATTGACCAGGTGTGGATAATGATGAAACCTTTTCTAGGGACTATGCTTAAGTCCATCTAGATCCTACTTGCCATTGCTACATACCATGACTACGATATCTGGTGGTTGGGTGCCATGACTACTTTTCTAAATATTGATTTAGAAGAGAACGTCTATAAGAACACAGCTAGAGGGCTTCGTAAACAGTGGGAGCAGCGGAAACGTGCGCAAGTTGCTTTAGATAATGAAGCAGGCATCGCGGAGTTGGAACGTCTGTTTTGATGTGATAGTCAAAGTGTTTGACTTCATCAAAATGGTATATGAACCTTGTATATACAAAAGGGGCAGTAGGGAGTATGGTGGTGATCTTCGTATTGTACGTAGACAACATACTCTAGATAGGAAAAGAGTTTCCTATACTACGATCGGTCAATCTCCTATTATCACATGGATTCTCCAAATAGGATAAAGGTGATACCTTCTCGATCCTGGGGAGAATCGCTGGAAAAGTTCCAGAGTGATAAGGACGACTGAATATCAGTCGCAGGCATTGTCTTTACCCTCAGTAAAGGGACGGTATGTTGGAAGAGTTCCAAGCTAGATACCGTGGCAAACTAGACGATAAAGGCTGGTAACATCGATATTTAAAGATACTACCAAAGGGGTAGTTTGGTTGTATATTGGTTCATAAGATGAACGAGGTTCCTACCATTGTGTGACAATGGAAGTGAGGTTTTGGTCCTGGAACCCTGGTCCCATCAGTGACCCAGACATATTCTGAGGCAGCATCACCTGATCATGGAGATAGATGATCTCCAGGGTGATCGAGGTTAGGAGAGTAGATTAAGAGGACAACACGGCGGATCCACTCACGAAGGCTTTTTCCCAGAGAGAGACTTATAAGGAATGGTTGAGTATGTGATACTGCAACCACTGCTACAGATGGCCCTAGTGCAAGTGGGAGATTGTTAGTTATATGTATGCCTTAGAGGCCATTACTGTACATTGGATGTATATTGTAGTAGATGCTGGGACATATATAGGTAGGACTTTCTTGCTCGACATGATAGTACGCTATCTGGTTGATCTTTATCTTAACATGTATACTTTCTGTCTCTCTGTTACATGTTGATAAAGCCCTTAGGATGTGTACTCGACTTCCAGGACTGTGATGCAGATCATACTAGTAGGGCCTGGATAGTCCATGAGTACATCCTTCAATGTTCCTAGTCGAGGGAATATCGAGACGGGGCATCGATATTCTAGAGTAGACTAGCGTATATCTTCTCGACCCATGCGATGAGCGATAGATGATCCCATATCCATTGGTGTTTGACATCGGAGATGGTGTGCGGGTGCTCAGTGGAGACTGGGTACACTGAACGGACTCGCTGAGAACTCCCAGATGGTATTATACCTCACGTCAGATGGCAGTTCTCTGGTGACACTGGTACAGCTTAGTCTGTTGACCCGAGATCGTCATAGAGTCTTGTGTGTCTCCCACTGTGCTTTGATTTCCACCCTACCACGGCTTTACCGAGTCGTGTAAACAGGTGGTTTTTGGGTACAGTCCCGATTCACATGGAGACAATGAGCGATAGGAGGGGATTCGTCTCTCCCGGTATTGGGGGTTGATGTTGCGCTGTGCTCGACTGTCCATAACAGGAAATCCCTGGCCAGGGTTGCGGTGACCTACTGGTAAGTGTTACCAGTAGTTTCACACATGTTATGGACCTTACGTCGGCATGACTTATCAAGCTATTGGGGTCTGACGTTTACCACCCCTAGGCGAGATATGCGACATATCAGACGAACAGACCGGACTGTACGGTAAGTGTTACTGGTTGGATTCGCAGGAGTGTGAGCGGGCTTGCTCGTCGATCTTCTGATCGCTCAATACCCGGGTGGCCGTTACGTTTAGCAGACCGCTTGCGGCTTGTGGGTGTTTGATATGATCATCATCTGCTACCGGCGTATTGACGAGTCTTTAGAGTCCTACACAGAGGTTTCCTGGCTCAAGCGAAACGAAATAGGAGCGCATATGAGATATGTGCGGGACTGAGAATAATGCGTGTATGTGATACCGTATTCTATTCTCGCGATGAATGTATCGAATGGTTATATGCGATATAACCTAGTTATTGAATCAAGGATTGATTCGATAAGCCGATACATTGGATACTAGTCGGTTATATACGATATGACCGGATCGTTAATTCAAGTGTTGATTTAATGATTTAATGTATAATTATGTATTTGATATATTACTTTGCATTAACTAGTATTGGTTCACTTTAAATGGATTTTCTCACTTGAATTGTGCAAGTTGTATATGTGATATACATTTGTGCACATGATTGTATCATGTTTGATGATACATGTTTACTTGGTTAAGTGTAAAGAATTAAACCATGGTTAAGTTTATGATTAGGGTTTTCTTTTTTCTTACTTACTTATTTATTTATTTATTTTTGGAAAAGATGAGAAAAGAATGGTTGCTATTTTTGTTTTTAGTTGAAGATTCATGAAGCATTGACTAAGTCACCATTCTTGTCTCATGCTTAACCCTAACCTTTCAAGTTAACCATGGTCCATTCTCTACAATTAACCAAGGGTTAATATATGATAAGTATTGATTTGTTTATCCAATTTATTCAATAACTTATCATATCTTCATCTTCTTCTTCTTCTTCATCTTCTTCTTCCATGAAGAAAGCTTGCTACATCAATGGTGATTGATGAAAAAGTATGAGAAATCCAAATATAAAGTCTACCCACTTCCTATTTCTTCATCCTCTACCTCTTGCCAAGTAGTATAGGGTGTTTCCTTCACAAGTTTTCTTGACTTGGTGAAGTTGGAGCTTGATCTAGCGATGCCTCGACGTAGATCATCTTCGGCATCGTCGTCGATGACCTAGCCCGCTTTTTCTCCTATGATGCCGATGCTAGAGCCCAAGATCCGATTTGTACAGCGAGGAGACTTCATCGCGGAGCCATGGAGGTGGAGGACCGGATCTACAAAGATTGTAGCCACTTTCCTTTAGCATTTAATTCGTTTACATGCTTGCATCGCCTCATTATCTAGTTAAAGATCCGTATTAGGGTTTGTAGGCAGTTGAAAAATTTTAATTGGCCATGTTTGATGCCTTATGAGACTCCATTAGAGTGCCAAGGAACCCTACAACACATGCCACATTTTAAATTTTAAGAGGTGCTAAGCAAACTTAACTAGGAATCGAACTAGAAATATAGGGTAACACATATAGTATCACATACTAAAATCAATCTATGACTAAGTGGAGAGACTACAACCTTTGTAGACCTCCTAGGGTTTGAACGAGCTAGCTTGAACCTCCTCCATGTCCACGATGATCCACCCGGAGTTCTTTGCTCAAAGCTCCTAACTCCAATAGATCACAAAGAAGATGAAGCAAACAAACTACACCAAGTGGCTAAAAAAGTGTACTGTGATGATATGGTTGTGTTCTCATATAAAAAAACCTTTCTTTCTTTTAACCTCACTCAATTTATAAAACTCAAGAGAGTGCTTGAGAGAGGAAGATGAAGATGGCAACCATTTTCTTTTGGATGAAAAGATAATGATAAAGATAATGATAGAGAGAGATAAATATCTAAACTCAAACCATGGTTAATAAAAATATCTAGATATTTTAGAATCAGAAAAATAACAAAGGAAAATGTAACCATAGTTTAATTTTTGTCAAGTAAAGAAAAGTCAACAATGATGAATAATCAATTTTCTTTTTCTCATTCTAATATATACAAATATATTTACTTTCCATGTATTTCTTATATTGCCATCTTTGATGTATCATCAACCATGATACTAATGTATGTATGTATGTGTGTATGCACATCAACATATACATATACATGCATGCATCCATCATAAAGAAAAGGTTTGTTTAAATGAGATAAAAGTCAATATTAAATCAACACTTGATTTAATAAACCGGTCATATCTCATACGACCCGACCAATATAAAACACCCGATTAAAATACGGCATCATATACACGTATTTAATCGAGCTCCTGCGCATATCTCATTTGTACACCACATCGTTTCGCCTAAGCCAGGAAACTCCTATGTGGGACTCTAAGACTCGTCAATACGCCGGCAGTAGGAGATGATCACATCAAACACCTACAAGCCACAAGCGGTAAGCTAAACGTAATGGCTACCCGGGTATTGAGTGATCAGAAGAAGAACAAGCGAACCTGTCAAAACTCCCGTCAATTCAACTGGCAACACTTACCGTACAGTCTGGTCTCTTCGTCAGATATGCTACATATTGAGTCTAGGGATGGAATCGTTGACCCTAATAACTCAATAACTAATGCCGGTATACGGTCTACAATAGATCGAGAAGCTACTGATAAAACTTATCAGTAATATCTCAGCAGCCCAGGCCAGGGTCTTCCTATTATAGCCAATCGTGCACAGCACAACGTCAACCCCCAATACCGGGAGAGACGAAACCCCTCCTATCGCTCATTGCCTCCATAAGCCTCGGGACTGTAGCCAAAATCCACATGTTTGTACGACTCAGTAGAACCGTAGTAGGGTGGAGATCAAGATAGAATGGAAGGACACACAAGACTCTATGGCGATTTCGGGTCTACATACTAACCTGTACCAGTGTTACCTGAGAACTGCTATCTGGCGTATGATATAATACTATATAGGAGTTCTCAGGGAGTCTGTTCAGTGTACCCAGTCTCACTGAGCACCCGTATACAATCTTTGGTGTCACCACACCAGACGGATATGGGATCATCCATCGCCCATCATATGAAATAAGAATAGTATACGGTGGTCTACACTGGAATATCGATGCCCTGTCTCGATATACCTACGACAAGGAACATTTCAAGGATATGCTTATAAACTACAGGTGTCCCACTAGTATGATCAACATCATAATCCCTGCAGTCAAGCTAGTATCCTTAGGGCTTTATCAACATGTACCAAATGAATTAAAACATGATCAAGTGAACATATGATAAAGAGAAACCAGATAGCATAATATCATGTAGAGCAAGACTGTCCTCTGAATATATATATATATATATATATATATATATATATATATATATATATATATCAATACATACAATATCACATAATGGCCTCTAGGGCATACATATATCCAACAAGCTACTATACTAAATAGTAAATATCATAAAACATCAGCTCAAGGGAAAATCAATCCCAGAATGTATATAAGAATGCCACTTGCGTTTGGTGCACACGGAAATAGAAATCAATCAATATGCCAAACATGTGCACAGAACAAAATCTAAGTGCAACGGGTGTGCACGAAAACACCTGTCAAGGGTAACGGGTGTGCCTGACAGCAATATCAGGTGCATCTGATATGCATGAAGAACCTTGATTTAGTGGATCGGGTGTGCACCAAAATCGCATCAAGCGCCAAGTCTGCTCAAAATCTAAATCAAGTGCACAAGGTGCATGAAAACAAATATCGAGTACCACAATTGAAAACGACGGTATACAACACATCACAATCCAAATCCAAATTAGGTATACCGTGGTATATAATCTCACAGCCATATGCATCAGCGTGCACAAAATCGAATCAAAATACTAAAAGTGCATGAAAACTTTGCCGTAAGCATAAGTCAATCACATGCATACCATAGGTATACAATCAAATCAACATCTCGAATGACATCAAATCGAAGTCAAGTGCAACTGCGGTGCACAAAATCTCAATCATGCAAATAAATCGTCTAAAATATCAAAATCAAGATGGCGGAAACAGTTCCGCTCCAGCACATCCTCTAAAGATCTCTGGCCAACTGTCATGGTCACTCATAACATGCTTTGTCGATGATGCCGAACTCTGGTCTACTGGTGTGCGTAATATGATCGATCCAGGGTCCAAGTCTTCTCGTATAGTATTCCAGAAAGGTTCTGTCGATGTCTCTCCCAAATCTCGTTTCTGCCGAACTGTCCGGAAGTTATCACCCTTTACTAAATCTATATTCTTGTTCCGGAATGGCTGCATACTCATTGCGACTCTTTCTGGAAGATATATCCATGTACAACGTCTCTGCATGCGTATCACATCTCTGATGTCAGCGGAGTGGAACATTATCTCATCTAGATCTCGTATGAATCTCTTACTCCACTTTTCTCTAATGTCGACTGCTTCGGACTCGTCTCTTCGTGGCTGCATGGACTGCGCTCCAACGGCTATACTCGTATCTGGAGTCTCCCAAGCAATGTAACCCATCATATGATATCCGAATGATGTTGAACCTTTTGATCGATTCGCCAAAGTCCCATAATCCCCTAAGAGCTCAATATCTTGGGTACAGTTTAATTGCCTTCCAGTATATGCCACAGTACCTGTGGACCATCCATAGACGGGCGAACCCAAACATCATCAATGGCACCGCTGAACTGCTGCAAACCCTAAGGTTTCCAAGCGTTCTCATGGTCATTATATCAAGTTAGAGTTTCATTCTTCTAGTTGGTCCATAGAATTACTTGCATGTTTTTCCGAATACTTTAAACTTAGAAAATAGGTTTATGACATTTGATCATTTTCTTTCTACTCTTAACGTACCTGTGTGAAGTCGTCTCAAGCTGGAATCAATCAGTCTGATGACCTCGCATCGGAGTAGGCAATGAATCATGTCCTAGTCATTCCTCCTTAGGTGACAAACGATCTTCTATCATATCTCTATGTATACTCGTGCGGAAATAGCTCCAAACATCCGGGGCAATATCTCATCATTCGCAGTAACAACTGGCTCATTCGTCTGCACGCTGAACAGTGCCTCAATCATCACGAATAGTCGGTGCATTGACGGTCATCACATTCTGGCTGGCCTCTAGCAGTGGCCCAATCCTCTAGTGCTGATCTGCACGTCCGAGAAATCTCGTAAAAGCGATCCATCAAACGCTCATGGCGCGAAAACACAATAAAACGATGCCTCTATGAAATCGTATGACCCTGGAATCATGCCCTGGTCAGTCCTCATTCGTGTCGAGCTCGTGCTGATGCAACTCTAGCCGTAGCTCTCTCTGCCCGTGTAATCGTGGCAGCAAAAACCATAAACCGATAACGATGAGGATAGATCATATGACTGAATATAATGTTGTGCAAGGAAATGTACATCCTAAGGCTTCTTAAGCGGAGTAGCGTATCATAAGTATGTCGCGAAACATACACACGGTGCGTCACTCTCCTTAAGTCACCTAATCCATCAACCAAGGTCAACCTACGTGATGAAATTTCGGGTCTAATACCCCCTCGACCAAGTCTAAGTACCGTAAGGTCAAGCCTAGATTCCGTATATATACAAACGCTCTAGGCTCCGCATAGTCAAACATAGACTCGAACCAAGGTTAACCTAGCGCTCTGATACCAACTTTGTCACGACCCAGAATGGCACGTGACTGGCACTTGAATCATATGAAGTCTATAGGACCCCATCTAATTCAACTAAGCCAAGAAATCCCAGAAATCTAAACCATTTTGAGAAAGAAGTGAGGAAAACCTGTTTTAAAGCAAGTGGTTTTAATAACATATGCCGAAGTAATGCATTTTTAAAATTTCAAGTCTTTTCTGAAAATTTCGGCAGAGTTTCCTTTGTAAATACTGGCCCCAAAAGGGTTACAACATGCATAATATGAATAAACGCATCCCCAAGCGGGAGCTAGCTCTTCGTCAATTGACGGTCACAACCACGCAAGCAATATAGTATACAACGCCAAGGGCGAGGATCAAACTCAAAAGGAAACTCAAAAACATCAAGAAAACCATAATAATACAAACGCGACTCTACGATTAAAATAACATACAACTGGTCTTCTAAGTTTGAAATAAATATACAAGTCTAGTTGACGGAGATACTAGATACAGCTGAATAAAATAAAGTACAATGGTGGTCACGATGCAAGTGAACCCACCTACCAAGAAATCACCCAAATGGAAGTAGTGTGCCAGAAAGCCACAACGAAACCTGTATGGCAAAACCTGCAAGAACTGTGGCACAACGGGTGTGAGTTGCCAACTCGTGAGTAGAAAACATCACAGAGCAGAAATCGTATGTATGACTCATCCTAAGTCAATACGATCATAAAAATATATCCTCAAATGATAAAATCTGAAGCATGATAAGGTGGCAGGGGTAAACATCTATACAAGTGTAATACCAAGTGCTCGTGTCAGTGCCTCAGGTAGCAACATATCATAAATATGAGGTATGAATGCAATAAATGAAAACAGAATATATCATAATGAGAGAACTATTTTCTTTATATATATAGTTAGATTTCTGTATAAATAAGTCGTGGTATCATCAATAAAATCAACAGGAAATCAATGTCTAGCATCGACATGAAATATGTAGAAATCCCAATATCTCAATATCTTAGGCTCCGGCTATCCGTACTGGCCTGTATCCTCGAATCTCAATATCTAGGGCTCCGGCTATCCGGACTGGCCCAAATTATCAAATATCAATATCAAGGGCTCCGGCTATCCGGACAGGCCCATATTCCGATCGGTATCCTCCGGATATCCGTCGAGTCACAATAAAATCACCGGTCGGTAGTGCCCCTGCCAGGCTCAATGCCATCATCTGCGACCATCTTGCCCCGGGGTACCGCACCGGCTCAACCATGCTGTTAGTGTATATGCCCTAGAGGCCATTACTGTATCATACTGGCTTGTATATTACTTAATGGAAGCTTGGGATATTCACAGTTGTAAAGACAATCTTGCTCAAAATGGTAGTATGCTACTTGGTTTGTCTCTACTTCAATATGTGCATGTGTTTCTTTTAGCATATCGCTTATACATATTAGTAGAGCCCTTAGGATCTTTGCTTGATTACCAGCGTTGTGATGGCAGTCACACTTGTGGGGGCTGGGTAATCTATAAGCACATCCTTATACAGGTCCCTAGTCGTAGGACTATCGAGACACAGGGCATCGATACTCCGGAGTAGACTAGCGTATACGCTTCTCATCCCAGCAGGGGAGATGGTCTGTCCCACAGCCATCAGTACGTCGTACTGGAGATAGTATGTGGGTGCTCGTTGGGTTATGAGTATACTGGACAAGACTCGTCGGGAACTGTTGGTTGGTATTATACCTATCGTCAGTTATCAGTTCCCAGGTGACATGAGTACAGCTTAGTCCGCTGACTTGACCCTGTCACTTCGCCTCGAGTGTGTTCCTACTGTACTTTGATTACTACCCTACCACGGCTCAAAAGAGTCGTGCAAACAGGTAGTAGTTGGGTGCAGTCCCGAAGCACTTGGAGGCAGTGACGGTTAGACAGGATTCGTCTCTACCGGTATTGGGGGTTGATATCGCGCTGTGTCTAGGAGAGCCATTACACAAGTAGTCGCTAGGCAGGGCAAGCGAGATATACTGGTAGGTTTCCAGTGTTATCTCAATGTGTTCTGGGCTACACTCCGACACGACTTGTACCGCTATTAGGGCACTGACGTTTACCACCCCCTAGGCCCGCCATGTGATGTTCTTAGACGAACGGACCGGACTGTACGGAGATTGTCACATACAGGCTCAGTAGGAGTTCGGATGGGTTTAACTCATTGGCCTTCTTATCAACATCTACCTGGGGACCATTACGTACAGCCAGTGCCGCTTGCGGTCTGTGGTTAAACGCACTGCCAGCGTAGTGTCGAGTCTTCAGAGTCCCACACAGAGAGTTTCCCTACACTGAGCGAAACGTGTAGAGGCCGTATGGTTTTACGGCAGGGCTACGATCACTTACGTACACTTGTGTGCGTATGCTGTTCGGGCAGGCAATACTAGTGGGCTTTGGTTTAAGCCGGATCCTAGTATTGCACGGATGGATTTGTTTTGTCTTTTGTGCATTCGCATTCTATGGAATGCAGATGCGGGTGTGTATGCACAGTTTTGAGGCGCGAAGAAGGAGGAGGTGCCTCATTAGGGTTTTGACAGTTAATTCGGACAAAACCATTTTTGAGGCGGACTCATTAGGGTTTTGGCAGTTCGTTCGGTCAAAACCATTATGAACCGGAGGCATTATTTACTAATCTTTTTAGTGATAATTATGTGATGGCTAATTGCTTTGACCATTTGACCATACGTGACCATACTTGACTTTGTTGACCGTTTGACCAAAGTTGACTTGGACCTTCATGAGAGGTCTAGAGTTTTCTTTGCTTTTCTTTTTATTTTTGGATACAAAAATGGTCAATTCAAATGTATCCATCAACTTTATCATGAAAGGATTAGTAATGATGATGTTGGTGTATTATTGCAACCATGGTGCTTTTTCTTTGGTTGATAATTCATTTTTCTCATTTTCTCATTCTCTCTCTTGAAAAAGAAATGAGAAAGTTCCATGGTTGTTCTCCTTCATCTTCCTCCTCTTGAAAATTCCTTTGATCTCATGTGTTGAGAGAAAAAGGATCCAAATAGACAAACACTTCCATCTACTTCTTCTACACAACCTAGGACATCAAGACTAGCGATCTTGTTGCCCTAGTTGCCTCGGCTCGAGGTGGAGCTCGGAGCACAACTCTCGGGTGGATCGTCTTCGACTTAAGAAGGCCATGGAGGTGATCAATATCCGGATCGATCCTCGGAGCTTGGATGGACGAGCAGGACATCGGAGAGAAGATCCAAAGGACCGGTATCGTGAGGTATAATCTCTATGGCATAGTAGATAGCACCTCTTGTAGTTTGCTAGTTTGTCGTTTAGCAAAGATCCTTCTTTTAGTCCATGTTGCCTTTGTGCCAAAAATCGTTTTTCGCCGTTTCCGCATCCCCGTAAGTTCCGGGGTAAGCAACGTGGAATTACAGTGGTATCAGAGCCTAGCATAACACAAACTAGCTTATTAGCAAAGTATTTAGAATTTCGATCGGAAAAAATTCGCAAAACAAGTCCGGAAAATTCAACTTTCTGCCGATTTTCAGATCTGTTCAAAAATTAATTTAACATACATGAAAAATCGGCTCAGGGTTTTGTAAAAACACCCACTAAAAACAATCCATTGACTCGGTCAACGCGCCGCGGATCCGCGGCAAGAACAAGTTTCATGCCGCGAATCCGCGGCCGAGTTGACTCGGCCGTGGACCGTTTTTGGTGCAGTGTTCTTAGTTGGATGTTTTGGGATTTTTAGTATAAGATTTTTCTGCCCAAATTTTCCATAGAACAAATTTGTTTTTGGGGTGGTTACAAATCCGTATTTTGATTGAAATTCCGTAGACTTTGGCTAATGGATATTATCTGTGATGTGATATATGTATTGAATGTCTGCTAATCACTATACGTCGATTGGTGGGGGTTATACATATCTGTGATCGGTAATGTTGATGGTTTGTGTATATGAACTCGTTGGATTGTCGCGGATGAATAGCCGGGTGGATGTGAGATGAGAGTTTCTTTTTCTTCCATTCATGTAAAATTTGTAATTGATGTAATATTATTTTATGGCCGCACATCCGGGATGAGCTTGTAGCCGCCATTGTATAATTTCTTTTACTGTTTTTGCTCCTAGGATAGGCCCAAGGTGGGGTGCACAAACTACCGGGTATCTCGAAGTGCCGAGTGGCCTACTCACGTTGTTGAGGGAGGTTGCTTCGCTTCAGGTACTTGGCGGGTAGTTTGCCGCACCCGTAGGGGTCTAGGGTGGGGTATTAGCTATTCATCGCGACCGTGTAATCTGTCTTTCGTTGCAGGCTCGAACGAAACGCGGATTCCTAGTATATCCAAAGCGTTCATTTATGATCTGGAATGGCTATCATTGCATCTGACGAATGTATATATCTATATATATGATATCTATTTAAGCGTTGTTTATGTTTTGCATCCACGCTAGTCCAGCCCCCGCTCTGTCGTTAGTTAAGTAACCTAACGAGTGATGACGAGGCCTCGTGGCGAATGTGGATGGCATAAGCGTACGTCATATTTTCGTTGTTTTCTGCAATGGTAGGATTAAATGATGGGACGCATTAAATTAATGCAAGAAAATAAACCAAAGTAAAGTCGTTGGAACACTTTCAAAACCACTCGGTTCTTTTCAAAAACCAACTTTTAAATGCAGAGCTTGAACCACTCATTTTAAAAGCTATCTCGTTCTTTCGATTATATCAAGTTCACTATATTCACGGTTTCGCCAAAACCATTCGCAGCCCACCGTCATTTCATATGAATATTCAATAGTATTCAAGCTATGTTGTTGACCTTCGTCAAGGCATAGTGATTGGTAGTTGTTGGTTGTTCATATGTAGCATAGATAGATGCGTTGGTTTGGGACAGTCGTATTACCTTGTTGACCTTCGTCAAGGGTGTAGGGTTCCTAAGCACACTAATGAGGTCTCACAAGTGATCAAACATGGCTAATTCAAAATTTTCCATGTGCCTACAAACCCTAATACGGATCGTTAACTAGATGTATAGGCGATGCAAAGCGAGTTAACTACTTTAACTAAGAGGAAAGTGACTACAACCTTTGTAGATCCGGTCCTCCACCTCCTAGGCTCTGTGATGACGTCCCTCCGCTGTCCATATCGGATCCCGGACTCTAGCATCGGCTTCATCGGAGAAATGGGCGGGCTAGGTCGTCGACTTCGATGCCGAAGATGATCTACGTCGATGCAACACTAGATCAAGCTCCAACTTCACCAAGCCATGAAACTTGTGAAGAAAACACCCTATACTACTTGGCAAGTGTTAGAGGATGAAGAAATAGGAAGTGGGTTCACTTTAGAATTGGATTTCTCACTCTTTTTCTCAAGTTGCCATTGATGGAGGCAAGGTTTTCTTCATGTTGAAGAAGGAGAAAAAGAAGAAGATAATATGATAAGTATTTCCCAAAAAGAAAATAATATGAATACTTATCATATCCCAACCATGGTTAGGTGTAGAGAATAGACTATGATTAGTTTGAATGGTTAGGGTTAAGCATGAGACAAAATGGTCACTTAGTCAAAGCTTCATGAAGCTTCAACAACAAAAAAGAAAGCCACCATTTTCTCTTCTTTCCAAATGAAGAATAAATAAATAGTTAATAAAATCAAAACCCTAACCATTACATAACCATGGTTTAATCATACACTTAACCAAGTTAGCATGTATCATCAAACATGATACAATCAAGTGCACAAAAATATATCACATATACAATGTGCACATCAAGTGAGAAAATCCAATTTAAGTGAACAAATACTAGTTAATGTAAAGTAATATATCAAATATATAATTATGCATTAAATCATTAAATCAACACTTGATTTAACGATCCGGTCATATCGCATATAACCGACTAATATCCAATGTATCGGCTTATCGAATCAATCCTTGATTCGATAACTAGGTTATATCGCATACAACCAATCGATACATTCATCGCGAGAATAGAATACGGTATCACATACACGCATTATTCTCGGTCCCACACATATCTCATATGCGCTCCTATTTCTTTCGCTTGAGCCAGGAAACCTCTGTGTAGGACTCTAAAGACTCGTCAGTACGGCAGCACCAGGTGATGATCATATCAAACACCGACAAGCCGCAAGCGGTCTGCTAAACGTAACGGCCACCCGGGTATTGAGCGATCAGAAGATCGACGAGCAAGCCCGCTCACACTCCTGTGAATCCAACCAGTAACACTTACCGCACAGTCCGGTCTGTTCGTCTGATATGTCGCATATCTCGCCTAAGGGTGGTAAACGTCAGACCCCAGTAGCTCGATAAGTCATGCCGACTTGAGGTCCATAACATTCGTGAAACTACTGATAACTCTTACCAGTATATCACTGCAACCCTGGCCAGGGATTTCCTGTTATGGCCAGTTGAGCATAGCGTAACATCAACCCCCAATACCGGGAGAGATGAATCCCCTCCTATCGCTCATTGCCTCCTGTGAATCGGGAATGTACCCAAAAACCACGTGTTTGCACGACTCAGTAGAGCCATGGTAGGGTGGATATCGAAGCACAGTGGGAGACACACAAGACTCTATGATGATCTTGGGTCAACAGACTAAGCTGTACCAGTGTCACCAGAGAACTGCCATCTGACGTGAGGTATAATACCATCTGGGAGTTCTCGGCAAGTCCGTTCAGTGTACCCAGTCTCCACTGAGCACCCGTATACCATCTCTGATGTCAAACACCAATGGATATGAGATCATCCATCGCCCATCGCATGGGTCGAGAAGATATACGCTAGTCTACTCTGGAATATCGATGCCCCGTCTCGATATTCCCACGACTAGGAACATTGAAGGATGTACTCATGAACTACCCAGGCCCCACTAGTATGATCAACATCATAGTCCTGGAAGTCGAGTACACATCCTAAGGGCTTTATCAACATGTAATTAGAGAGACAGAGAGTATACATGTTAAGCTAAAGAGCAACCAGATAGCGTACTATCATGTTGAGCAAGAAAGTCCTACCTATATATGTCCCAGCATCCACTACAATATACATCCAATGTACAGTAATGGCCTCTAGGGCATACATATAACTAACAATCTCCCACTTGCACTAGGGCCATCTGTAGCAGTGGTTGCAGTATCACATACTCAACCATCCCATATAAGTCTCTCTCTGGTAAAAAGCCTTTGTGAGTGGATCCGCCGTGTTATCCTCTGAGTCTACTCTCCTAACCTCGATCACCCTGGAGATCAACTATCTACATGATCAGGTGATACTGCCTCAGAATATGTCTGGGTCACTGATGGGATCGGGGTTCCTTGGCCAAAGCCACACTTCCATTGTCACACAATGGTGGGAACCTAGTTCATCTCAAGAATCAATATACACTTAAACTGCCTCTTTGGTAGTATTTTTAATAGCGATGTTACCAGCCTTTATCGTCTAGTTTGCCACGGTATGTAGCTTGAAACTCTTCTAACATACCGTCCCTTTACTGAGGGTAAAGACAATGCCTGTGACTGACATTCAGTCGTCTTTATCACCCTGGAACCCTTCCAGTGATTCTCCCCAGGATCGATTGATACTATCTCACTACATCTAGTGAGAATCCTAGCGTCCAATTACATCTATCTCATAGATGAAAAACTCAGGATTTAGGAGGTATCACTTTGATCCTATTGGAGAATCCTTATGATAAGCGGAGATTGACCGAGCGTAGCATAGGAAACTCTTTTCCTATCAAGAGTATGTTATCCACGTACTCTACGAGGATCACCACCATACTCCCTACAACCTTTTTGTATATTCAAGGTTCGTCTACCATTTTGATGAAGTCAAACACTTTGACTATCACATCAAAACAGACGTTCCAACTCCGCGATGCCTGCTTTATTCTGTAAAGCAACATGCACACGTTTCCGCTGCTCCCACTGTTTACGAAGCCCTCTGGCTGTGTTCTTATAGACGTTCTCTTCTAAATCACTATTTAGAAAAGTAGTCATGGCACTCAACCACCAGATATCGTAGTCATGGTATGTAGCAATGGCAAGTAGGATCTGGATGGACTCAAGCATAGCCACTAGAAAAGGTTTCATCATTATCCACGCCTGGTCGATGACGAAAATCTTTAACAAGTCTAGCTTTGAAAGTCTCAACTTTTCCATCTACACCAAGTAATCTTCTCAAGATATACTTTCTCCTGATGGGGATTTAACCCGTCAGATATAGCAGCTAAAGTGTCACGACCCGAAAGAGCACGTGACTGGCCCTTGAATCCTATGAAGTCTACAGGACTTCATCTGATCCAAGTAAGCCAAAAGCCTAGAAATCTAAAACCATTTTTAAGAATAATTAAAGAAACTGGTTTTAAGAGGTAAAGGAAAACATGTTTAAAAATCGAGTTTTTAAATAACTAAGCCGAATATGAATTTTTAAAATGTGTAATTTTTCCTAAAAATTTCGGCAGAGTTTCTTTTGTAAAAACTGGCCCGAACGGGGTACAACAAGAAACAATATATATATAACATGATAAAAGGCATCCCCAAACGGGAGCTAGCTCTTCGTCAAACGACGGTCACAACCACACAAGCAATAATAATATACAACGCCAAAGGGCGAGGATCTAAACTGAAAAGAAACTAAAAAACAGCCAGAAACCGCAATACCACTAGCGCGACTCTAAGGTCGAAATAATACAACACTGTCTCTAAGTCTGAACAATATACAAGTTTTGGTTGATGGACAATTCTAGATACAAAGAATAATACAAATACAATAGCGGTTCTGATACAAAAGAACCCACCTAACCAAGCAAGTCACCCATATGAAGCAGTGTGCCAGAAATGCCGCTATGGAATCTGTACGGCAAAAACCTGCAAGAACTGGGGCACAACGGGGGTGAGTTGCCAACTCGTGAATAGAAAGATATCTACAAGCAGGAATCGAATGCATGACCCATCCTAGGTCAATACGATCAGATATAAATAAACCTCAAAATGAATAAAGCCGAAGCATGCTAATCTGGCAATATAACCTCTATACATGAGTGTAGTGCCAAGTGCTCGTGCTAGTGCCTCAGGTAATAGTATGTCATGAATATGAGGTATAAACAATGTCATCAAATCTGCACACACGTGGATCCCGTCCACTCGTCACCTACTGACAATAACCATCATGCAAGTATATATCATAAAACCTGTGCATGGAAATATGAGTATATAATCCACCCGTGTCCCTCACGACACATCAATATCATGGAACCGGAGTGCCCAGCATCGGCACTCGAAAACATCATGAAAACTGTGCCCAGCATCGGCACAAAACATAAGTCTCAGTATCTCGATACCTCTGTATCTCGAAATCTCAATGTCTCAATCACAAAATCTAGGGCGCCGTCAGTCCAGATCGGCCCCTACCATCCATCTCAAGACCACGACGGTATCCTCCGGATATCTGACGCGTCGGGTAAAATCACCGGTAGGTAGTGCTCCCCTGCCAGGCTCAACGTCATCACCACATTCCTCTTGCCTCGGGGTACCGCACCGGGTCCACCATGTACCCGAAACGGTTCATCCGTCTCCTCGAATCGGGTTTCCAAATCCATCAGCAAACTCATGGTGGACGACTCATACATCATGGGAAAACCGCACTTTTTATTTTAAAGAGAGAAAGGAAGTTTATATAAGTTTTGCGGTTTTCCTCCAAATCCAGAAAATCTCATGGAAATCCGAATCCAATCCTCAATAGCATGTAAACAGTGCATATAGGCATAAAAATCCATGAATAATAACATGCATGATGTAACAAGTAATAATTACAATGTCTAATCTAGCATATAAGGCAAGTACACTAATATCATGTCTAAATTATTAGCTAACAACCTATGTCGATGCAATAATATTTTCTAAGGTGTACGTGACATGGCAATTACCGATGAAGATGTGAGTGAGCCGGCAAGTAAGTGTACGTGGTACATACGCATCATCGGTAACGGTGCTGGTGTCCTAACAGCATAACATCAATAATGGAGTATGAAACATAATATAAGCATGCGATGCAAATAGCAGGAATATGCGGAAACGAATAATCAACGCAAAAGCACATAACCTGCCCCCAATAGATATGTCATGCAACCTTGCCTTTTGAAATAAGACGAATCAGGGCTTTTGGTAAAGTAAGGGCTACGGTGTTTTAAGAAAAGATGCATCATTTGAAAATATCCGTATAACCCTTCTGCTTATCTTTAAAATATCCCCGATTTGTTAGTTTTGAAATAGGTATGACTCGGTCTAGTCTAATGTCTACCAAGTAATCTAGACAGGAGGGGTATGAAACCACCTAAATCTGAGTCTGTATATATATATAGATATCATAGTCGGTGATCTCGCCTCAATAACATATCGTAAGATATCCTCGAGTTATGAGTGCGGATCTATCATCAATATCGGCTCGTACGGTAGATCGTCGTACGGCATCCCAATAGCTGGTTAGGGGTCAATATCACCCAATCTCATCACATAACAGGTATCACTATCATCAGATCGCACAATCTGGGGTACTACTCTAAGTCTAGTACAAAACGATACCATCTATCAAGTATGAATGCGGGTAAAGCACATGTCCAAAGGCCCGCTAAAACTATCATATCGCACCTCAAAAGGCGACTGTGTCACACCGCCGATCTCACGGCCTCACATCAAGTGACACCTCAAACCCACGTATCATCCTCAAATCCCGTATATAAACACATAGTCCCATACCCATGTGTAGATATACACACCAACAAATGAGAGAATGAATGCAAGAATGTGTGTAAGTAAATGTGTAAATGTAGGTATGAGTGCAATCGCTACCCTAGGGTTCGCACTATACTACACCAACAATCTTAGCATCAAAATACCATTATCAACGATCCTATCCACACATAATAAATATACGTGTGTATACGTATTCGTATACAACACCACGGACTGCGGGGGTGCTATACGCCATCCACCCGACTTCTCCCCGTAGATATAAATCTACTCACCTGTATCCTGCGTGTCGGTGTCGATATCACCGTCATCTTCTGCATCGCCTCGGATCGTCGCGGGGTACCGATCGATCCGTGTCCTTCGGTCTTCAATCCGCTCCCATAGCTTGTTGCGGCTGTCCCGGTGAAATCCGCTCTCCGATCTCCTCGTCGGAAGGGCATCACATCAAGGAATCTTTATACGGGCTCCCGCCTCGAACCGAGGCAACTCGGACATGAAGTTTGCTAGTCGACATGTCCAAGAATGTAGGATATCTTGTCTCGAGGCATCCAAACTATTGGGTGGAGGTGAATTGGAGTTGCCTCTTGGTGAAGGAGAAATGTGAGCAAAGGAAAATTGCAAGTCAAGGAAATCATTGTGAGGCTCGGCCACAGCAACATGCTCTGGAGATTTCTTAGAGTTGGAGTTGTAATCTAAAGTGGTGCTCTGTGGAATTTTCAAATTGGAGAGAGAAGATAATTGTGGTGAAGTGAATGATTAATTAATCCAAAGAAATTCCAACCAACCCCTCAACATAAAACCTCACCATCCTAAGCTCCCCAGCCCCACACCACACCAAAACCCCTTACGTTTTGGGGCAGCCCCCATAATTGCAGAGAAACCCCAGCCCCCTAAACTCAGCCAACACCCAAAAAAAACACAAAAAAACCATGCCTCATAAATGAAGCATGCACAGTGCTCGGCAGCCCCCATCCCCCACAGTGCAAGTAATGGCAAGAGGGAAAAGGTCAATGGTCACATGGTCCAACCCATACCTCTCTCTCACCAACCACATTCTTTTCTCTTTTCTTTTCTTTTCTTTTCCTTTTCTTTTCTTAAATCCAAACCTTCTCACATCAATAGTGATCCCAAAATAAAACCATGGCTAGAAAAATGTAACACAAGTCCAAAATGATATGTGCACAATTTTGCACAAAAAGCCAAAAATCCGATTAGCGATTTTTAATCGCGATTAGCACTAAATTAGCATATAAATGATCACAAACACTTAAAAATGGCATAATTCCAATAAATAACCCATTTTAGAATTTTCCATAATTTTCCATAATTTTTCTCCATTTATTTGAATTTAATTATTAATTTAATATTAAAATAATCAATAAAATAATATTAAATCATAAAAATTCCTTAAAATAATATTTTATTATTTGGAAATGTTACAATCTACCCCCCTTAAAGAAATTCGGTCCCCGAATTTAAATTTAAAACCCCCAAGTACTAAAACATTTCGATACAAATCCCAAGTCGTCGGGGCTCCGAAATCATCAATACACAAAATGTCACAGCGCAATGCATGCGCATGGGTACTGAGCAGATAACTCAAAAACAACGCTCCATCAAGCATCCCGCAATCATCGGAGTCAAGGTAAAAACACAATGTCAAATCCAATACAAAACCGATATGATATGGAACAAAACTACACATGTAGACATCCAATCTATACATGTAAATAGCTGATGCAAAAGCATGCCAAATCTTTTTAAGTCGCTGTGCGATGCACCTAACACTGCACAGTGGCGGACGTTTTTCATAATAAAAACTATATATGTATATATCCTTTGTTTAATAAGCACGTTCCGCCATTTTGAAAACAATCAGAAGGGTTCCCTTGTTTTTAAAACGTCTCGTGTCATATCAGACACGTAGGTATATATATATCGAGACTATAGCTCGCTCCTTGGAAATCCCTTCAACTATCAATGCATGCAAAATATACCCAGGTACTGTCCTCTGACTAGTCCTGCTCAGTATGAAAACAAATATCCGAAATCATAAAAGTGTACTGCTCCAAAAGGAATAAATCCCAAAAATGCACATAACACAATCCCGTGCGTCTGGTGCGCACGGAAATCAAAAATCCAAATATGTGCTAAACAGGTGCACAAATCAACACCTAGGTGCAACGGGTGTGCACGAAGCATCTGTCATAAGCAACGTGTATGCCTGACAGCCACAAATCCGGTGCATCTGACATGCACGAAGAATCTCGATTTAGTGCATCGGGTGTGCACCAAAATCGTATCTCAAAACATATGCGCCCAACATGCGCAAAAATCCAAATCGGTGCATCCATCGTGCACGAATGAAAATCTAAACCCTGCGCATTCAACATGCACGGAATCACAAAATCCAACAGCAAATGCCGAACATGCGTAAGTCACATCAAAAGCACGGAGTGCAAAAGTCAACCATCAATATCAGGGTCAAAATCAACGATATAATGCGGCTCAAACCAAAATCAAGTGTACCACAAAGGAAAATCTTACAACCGTGTGCATCAGCGTGCACAAATCAAATCATAACACCAAAATGCATGAAAACTATGCTGGAAGCATAAATCAAATCACCGGCATATAATAGGCACGAAATCACAATCAATACCTCCAGAATAATAGTGATGCGCCAGTTATAAATGCCCAATAAGTGCAATCATGGTGCACGAAAACAGAAATCATAGAACTCAGTCATCGAAACCAAATCACGAAAACGGATCGCCAAAATACCGAAATCCCAAACTGACAGATACGTGATAGTCGAATCACAAAATCACAAATCATAATTACTGTCGTCGGTATATCCTCCCTCGAAGTCGAGAAGGTGCCGGTACATCCAATTCTAGCGGCGCAAGATCTCCACTTGCCTCTTGCTCGCGGCTGGCATCCTCTGCCTCTGGTTCCTGATATTTCCTGTAGATTACCAATCTCGCAATCCATCGGCTCACCGGACCGGTCAGGAGTGCTAACAGGAACGATTCCGTTCTGGCACTTCTTTGTCACCTCTCGGTCAATCCTCACGACCGCTCGTAAAGCCATATGTCACTGGCATCGGCCTCCGGCTCTCTGAATGCACATCACATATCTGATCCTGGGTGCAAACGTCATTGTAGCGGTGTCCTGGAAGGAATCCTGCTCAAGGTCTCTGCCGATCTTGCCTATGCCGATCCGTACGGAGGCTGGTACTCATGCATAGTCTCTTCTCGTCCAATGGACATCTGTGTCCTCAGCACAGCATTTCCTCGGGGATTGGTTGCATCCCAGCGCCTCTGTAAGCATATCTGACCTCTGGTCTCGACGGAAAATAATGACAGCTCATCAGTGTCTCGCACGAACCCCTGGTTCCGCTTGTCTGTATCGTCGTCCATTTCAACATCGCGTCTCTATTTGCGCCCTGCAATGCCTTCGGCCACGGTCCATCCGAAGTCTCCCACACGGACTCGAAATCACAACTCGGTATCTTCCTCACTCAGTAGAAGATATCTAGCCGAACACGTCCTCAGCGTGCATGTCACATCTCTGATGTCAGCGGAGTGGAACGTCATCTCGTCGAAATCTCGTGCGAATCATTTAGTCCACCTTGCTCAAATATCGACTGATTCGGACTCAACTCATCGTGGCTACACGAACTGCGCTCCGACGGCTATGCTCGCATCTGGAGTCTCCCAAGCAGTGTCCCATCACAATATCCGAAAGATGTCGAACAATCCGATCGACTCGTCAGAACCTCATAATCCCCCAAGAGCTCACATCTCGGGTACAGTTTAATAGTATCGAGTACATGCCACAGCGTCGGTGGTCCAGCCGTAGAAGGGCAAACCCAAGCCTCACTAATGGCGCCGAGGAACTGCCGCAAACCCGAAGGTTCAAAGGCTTTCACACGGTCATTAAGTCGAGGTAGGGTTTCATTCTTCTAGAGGGTCCATAGAATCACCTGCATGTCTTTCTGTATACTTTAAACTTGGAAAATAGGCTCCTGACATTCGATCGTCTCAATCGACTCTCAACGAATCTGCGTGAAGTCGCCTCTAGCTGGAATCAATCCGCCTGATGACCTCGCATCGGGGTAAGCGAACTCACCACACATCCTAGTCATTCATCCTCGGTGACTAGCGACTCACTATCATATCTCAAGAATATGCTCATGCTGCAGTAGCTCCAATCATTTGGGCGATATCTCATCATTCGCAGCAGCAACTGGCTCATTCGTCCGTACGCTGAACAACGCCTCAATCATCCTGAATAAGCGATAATATCGACGGTCATCACAACCTGGCTGGCCTCTATCAGTGGCTCAATCCTCTGGTGCCGATCAGCACAACCGGAAAATCTCGCAACAGCGATCTGTCAAACGCTCATAGTGCGGAAACACAAAGAGACGACGCCTCAAAATGCAATCGTAAGCCTCGGGAATCACGCCCTGGTCAGCCCTCGTACACGACGAGCTCATGCGGACAACTCGAGCCGTAGCTCACTCTGCCCGTGCAATCGCGGCAGCAAAACCATAACCAGTATCGAAGAAGATGGATCATAGGAAGGAATATGACACAATGCAAGGAAATGTACAACCTAAGGTTTCTTAAGCGGAGTGGCGTGTCGTAAGTATGCCGCGGAACATACCAACGGTACGTCACTCTACTTTAGTCACCTATTCCATCAACCAAGGGTCATCCTACGCGAAGAAAGTTCGGGTCTAATACCCCCTCGACCAAGTCTAAGTTCCGTAAGGTCAAGCCTAAGTTCCGCATATAGATAACGCCCTAGGCTCCACATAGTCAAACTCAGACTCGAACCAAGGTCAACCTAGCGCTCTGATACCAACTTTGTCACGACCCGAAAGAGCACGTGACTGGCCCTTGAATCCTATGAAGTCTACAGGACTTCATCTGATCCAAGTAAGCCAAAAGCCCAGAAATCTAAAACCATTTTTAAGAATAATTAAAGAAACTGGTTTTAAGAGGTAAAGGAAAACATGTTTAAAAATCGAGTTTTTAAATAACTAAGCCGAATACGAATTTTTAAAATGTGTAATTTTTCCTAAAAATTTCGGCAGAGTTTCTTTTGTAAAAACTGGCCCGAACGGGGTACAACAAGAAACAATATATATATAACATGATAAAAGGCATCCCCAAGCGGGAGCTAGCTCTTCGTCAAACGACGGTCACAACCACACAAGCAATAATAATATACAACGCCAAAGGGCGAGGATCTAAACTGAAAAGAAACTCAAAAACAGCCAGAAACCGCAATACCACTAGCGCGACTCTAAGGTCGAAATAATACAACACTGTCTCTAAGTCTGAACAATATACAAGTTTTGGTTGATGGACAATTCTAGATACAAAGAATAATACAAATACAATAGCGGTTCTGATACAAAAGAACCCACCTAACCAAGCAAGTCACCCATATGAAGCAGTGTGCCAGAAATGCCGCTATGGAATCTGTACGGCAAAAACCTGCAAGAACTGGGGCACAACGGGGGTGAGTTGCTAACTCGTGAATAGAAAGATATCTACAAGCAGGAATCGAATGCATGACCCATCCTAGGTCAATACGATCAGATATAAATAAACCTCAAAATGAATAAAGCTGAAGCATGCTAATCTGGCAATATAACCTCAATACATGAGTGTAGTGCCAAGTGCTCGTGCTAGTGCCTCAGGTAATAGTATGTCATGAATATGAGGTATAAACAATGTCATCAAATCTGCACACACGTGGATCCCGTCCACTAGTCACCTACTGACAATAACCATCATGCAAGTATATATCATAAAACCTGTGCATGGAAATATGAGGATATAATCCACCCGTGTCCCTCACGACACATCAATATCATGGAACCGGAGTGACCAGCATCGGCACTCGAAAACATCATGAAAACTGTGCCCAGCATCGGCACAAAACATAAGTCTCAGTATCTCGATACCTCTGTATCTCGAAATCTCAATGTCTCAATCACAAAATCTAGGGCACCGTCAATCCAGATCGGCCCCTACCATCCATCTCAAGACCACGACGGTATCCTCCGGATATCCAACGCGTCGGGTAAAATCACCGGTAGGTAGTGCTCCCCTGCCAGGCTCAACGTCATCACCACATTCCTCTTGCCCCGGGGTACCGCACCGGGTCCACCATGTACCCGAAACGGTTCATCCGTCTCCTCGAATCGGGTTTCCAAATCCATCAGCAAACTCATGGTGGACGACTCATACATCATGGGAAAACCGCACTTTTTATTTTAAAGAGAGAAAGGAAGTTTATATAAGTTTTGCGGTTTTCCCCCAAATCCATAAAATCTCATGGAAATCCGAATCCAATCCTCAATAGCATGTAAACAGTGCATATAGGCATAAAAATCCATGAATAATAACATGCATGATGTAACAAGTAATAATTACAATGTCTAATCTAGCATATAAGGCAAGTACACTAATATCATGTCTAAATTATTAGCTAACAACCTATGTCGATGCAATAATATTTTCTAAGGTGTACGTGACATGGCAATTACCGATGAAGATGTGAGTGAGCCGGCAAGTAAGTGTACGTGGTACATACGCATCATCGGTAATGGTGCTGGTGTCCTAACAGCATAACATCAATAATGGAGTATGAAACATAATATAAGCATGCGATGCAAATAGCAGGAATATGCGGAAACGAATAATCAACGCAAAAGCACATAACCTGCCCCCAATAGATATGTCATGCAACCTTGCCTTTTGAAATAAGACGAATCAGGGCTTTTGGTAAAGTAAGGGCTACGGTGTTTTAAGAAAAGATGCATCATTTGAAAATATCCGTATAACCCTTCTGCTTATCTTTAAAATATCCCCGATTCGTTAGTTTTGAAATAGGTATGACTCGGTCTAGTCTAATGTCTACCAAGTAATCTAGACAGGAGGGGTATGAAACCACCTAAATCTGAGTCGGTATATATATATAGATATGATAGTCGATGATCTCGCCTCAATAACATATCGTAAGATATCCTCGAGTTATGAGTGCGGATCTATCATCAATATCGGCTCGTACGGTAGATCGTCGTACGGCATCCCAATAGCTGGTTAGGGGTCAATATCACCCAATCTCATCACATAACAAGTATCACTATCATCAGATCGCACAATCTGGGGTACTACTCTAAGTCTAGTACAAAACGATACCATCTATCAAGTATGAATGCGGGTAAAGCACATGTCCAAAGGCCCGCTAAAACTATCATATCGCACCTCAAAAGGCGACTGTGTCACACCGCCGATCTCACGGCCTCACATCAAGTGACACCTCAAACCCACGTATCATCCTCAAATCCCGTATATAAACACATAGTCCCATACCCATGTGTAGATATACACACCAACAAATGAGAGAATGAATGCAAGAATGTGTGTAAGTAAATGTGTAAATGTAGGTATGAGTGCAATCGCTACCCTAGGGTTCGCACTATACTACACCAACAATCTTAGCATCAAAATACCATTATCAACGATCCTATCCACACATAATAAATATACGTGTGTATACGTATTCGTATACAACACCACGGACTGCGGGGGTGCTATACGCCATCCACCCGACTTCTCCCCGTAGATATAAATCTACTCACCTGTATCCTGCGTGTCGGTGTCGATATCACCGTCATCTTCTGCATCGCCTCGGATCGTCGCGGGGTACCGATCGATCCGTGTCCTTCGGTCTTCAATCCGCTCCCATAGCTTGTTGCGGCTGTCCCGGTGAAATCCGCTCTCCGATCTCCTCGTCGGAAGGGCATCACATCAAGGAATCTTTATACGGGCTCCCGCCTCGAACCGAGGCAACTCGGACATGAAGTTTGCTAGTCGACATGTCCAAGAATGTAGGATATCTTGTCTCGAGGCATCCAAACTATTGGGTGGAGGTGAATTGGAGTTGCCACTTGGTGAAGGAGAAATGTGAGCAAAGGAAAATTGCAAGTCAAGGAAATCATTGTGAGGCTCGGCCACAGCAACATGCTCTGGAGATTTCTTAGAGTTGGAGTTGTAATCTAAAGTGGTGCTCTGTGGAATTTTCAAATTGGAGAGAGAAGATAATTGTGGTGAAGTGAATGATTAATTAATCCAAAGAAATTCCAACCAACCCCTCAACATAAAACCTCACCATCCTAAGCTCCCCAGCCCCACACCACACCAAAACCCCTCACGTTTTGGGGCAGCCCCCATAATTGCAGAGAAACCCCAGCCCCCTAAACTCAGCCAACACCCAAAAAAAACACAAAAAAACCATGCCTCATAAATGAAGCATGCACAGTGCTCGGCAGCCCCCATCCCCCACAGTGCAAGTAATGGCAAGAGGGAAAAGGTCAATGGTCACATGGTCCAACCCATACCTCTCTCTCACCAACCACATTCTTTTCTCTTTTCTTTTCTTTTCTTTTCCTTTTCCTTTCTTAAATCCAAACCTTCTCACATCAATAGTGATCCCAAAATAAAACCATGGCTAGAAAAATGTAACACAAGTCCAAAATGATATGTGCACAATTTTGCACAAAAAGCCAAAAATCCGATTAGCGATTTTTAATCGCGATTAGCACTAAATTAGCATATAAATGATCACAAACACTTAAAAATGGCATAATTCCAATAAATAACCCATTTTAGAATTTTCCATAATTTTCCATAATTTTTCTCCATTTATTTGCATTTAATTATTAATTTAATATTAAAATAATCAATAAAATAATATTAAATCATAAAAATTCCTAAAAATAATATTTTATTATTTGGAAATGTTACATAAAGTCCATACTTTGTTGGTGCACATGGATTCCATCTCAGATCGCTAAGCATCCAGCCATTCTTACAGAGTCCCTACTCTCGATGGCCTGCTCGAATCTAGTTGGGTCATCATCTCATGATGCAGTCCTCGCTCCCACTGTCATCGAGAAACCGAGGTATCTCTCAGGCGGATGAGGAACCTTACTAGATCGGCGGAGAGGCTGTGGTTCGTCGGGAACTATTGAATCCTTTGGTTCTGTCAAATCATCAGCTGCAGTTTTGTATAGCTGGAACCTTTCAAGTTCTACAGAACTGACCTTGCCTCGATCTTGTCCGGATTTTGCTTTTGACACAGGCCGGACAATCCCAAATCTTAAATTACTTAACAGATAGGCTCTTCCCATACCATATCTTATATGGAGTGGTAGGCACTGATTTGAATCGAACCCTATTCAATAGGTATGCAACTTCATAAGTACATAACTCCCTAAAAGGAAATAGGAAACTCAGTAGTACTTATTATAGAGCGCACCATATCATATAGGGTGCAATTGCTCCGCCCCGATATACCATCGTGCTATGGTGTATACGGAGGAGTAATGCTGAGAGAGAATCTCATTCTCCTTTAGAATAGCCCAGGAATTCCATGCACAAGTATTCTCCTCCCTGATCTTATCATAGGACATAATATTTATACCCGTATTGGTTCCCTACTTCTAGCTTATATTCTGTGAATATCTTAAAAGGTTCGGACTTGTGTTTCAACAGGAACATATGTCTGAATCTTGAGAGATTATCAGAGAACGTAATGAAGTATAAAGAACCGGTCCTGGCATGTGTAGACAGGAGACCTTACATACATCATCATGTATCAGTCCCAAGAGTTTACTAACTCTTTCCCTGTTTTCAATAAACAGAGCTATGCTCATCTAATCTTTGTGACATGACTGGCAAGCTTCACAAGATGTAAATTCAAACTGATTTAAATATGCATCTAAAATGTAACTTCAGCCAGTCGGGTCGCATTGATATGACCTAGTCTACAATGCCTCAAGAAGGAATCGTTCATTTCTGAACTCTTCCTCTTGTGTGTGTTCTGTATACTAGGAACTGTAGTTTGATTTAGAGCATCAATGCTTTTAGATAACATGCCTGAACCGATCAACTTTTGATATAGGAAATGTTCAAAACATTATCCATCAATACAAAATTTTATCATTTCTTTACTAATAAAGAGACTGATATGATTTTGTATATCAGGTTCGGTATCTAATAGCATTTGTTCAGAATCAATGTATTGGTAATATAGGGTGACAGTGACCAACAGACTTGGCTGCAACACTTGCCCGTTTTCTGTCTCATGAAACTTATCACCCGTTCTCAGTTTTCTACCTTTTTGTAGCCCTATGTAACAGATTACATATCTGGGATCCTGATCCGGTATCAAATACCCTGGATGCAGAGGATACTGAGAAACAGTTCTTTGTAATGAACACACCCGAAAGAGATGCATCATATGCACTTTCTTCGTTTGGGCGGCATAGGAATTCTGGTATTCCCCTATTTCCTGCTCTGCCTTATAACAATTATAAGTTGGAGCGGGACCAACGTTCCCCAGCTCAGTATAACAAGCGGGTTCGGTCAATACATCCGTATTATTATCTTGATTAAGGCATGATATGGTCGCTACCTGGAGAGAGAGAGAAGAAAACACTCTGCGTGCGCTCTTGCAAGATCAGATTGGTTATTTATTTTATCTAATCAGGATGGCTCCCACTGTTTTTATCAAATCTTCCTTCAAACCTTAAAAGGAAAGACTAGCAGGGATTAATTACACTCTACAAGTTCGACAATCTTTCAGCCAGGCCAGTGTCGGTACTTTGAGGGAGGTTCCCCGTGCTTTCGCACGGACATAATTACAGTAAACCTCGTTTTCCCAGAGGCGTAACCCCGTTGACACCTTTCTAGACACCTACTTGATCGGCTAATTGTAAAGTGCAAAACTCTCCCAGGAGTAACAATTACTCGCAGTGGGTATCGGGATCCAACTATCACATAGAAGGTATGCAATCTCATTGCAAATTTCAACACTTGAAACTCCCGATAAAGGTTTTTACCACTAGCTCTTATGACCTTAACTATGGTCAACAAATCATAAGCACTAGTCAAGTTCTACCCGTCATTTCGTGATTAATTAGACCCACCGACATGACCCTTAACTAAGGTCAACAAAGTCACGCGACTGTCCTAACTAATCGCATCATATGCGGTATAGGAAGACATCACTTAGCTACCGTACACTGTGCCTTAACTAAGGTCAACAAACACAGCACGAATACTAAGTACTCTACTTCCTAAAATGACGGAGGGTTGCGGATGGTTTTTATGAAAACCTTTAACGCTTTGAACTTGATCTCGTTGTGGAATCAAATGGTTTTTAAATGGAATGTTTTTAAGGCTTTTCTAGTTTTGCTAAAGGGGTCACTCCCGGTGAAGGGATCGTCGGCCCTTTCCTCGTCGAATGAGGTGCGGGATATATCATTTATATCACTGTGCAAAGCAGAAACTATTGAAGCGATCAAAAGACAAACTGAGGGTTATAGCATCTGCCAGTTATTGCTAAAGGAATCACTCCCGGTGAAGGGATCTCGGTCCTTTCCTCATCGAATAAGGTGCAGGATGTTCTATAATGAACACCGCGATGCAGAGCAAGAACTTTAGCTACCTGTTTTATTTTGAAATTCGATTCCACAACATCAATTAGGTTTATTTTCTTTCATTAATCTCATTAATGAATATCCCATCATTTAAGTCCACCTAAACATCACAGATAAATATAACGTACGCTTATGCCATCCGCATTCGCCTCGATGTCCCGTCTGCACCGTTAGGTTAGGTAACTAACGCCAGAGCGAGGCAGGGCTAGCGCGGGTGTAAAACATAAGCAACGTCTATATAATATATCTATCTGAATATATCACATGATCACATCACAGATAACGCAGCAGAAAATATCATATGAATTATTAGATATACTAGGACGTCCGTGTTTTTAATACGAGCCAGTATAAAACACGGATTCCACGGTCGTGATGAATAGCCAATCCAACACCCCTAGACCCCTACGAGAGCGGCAAGCAACCCTACCAATTCTAGGGTTAGGAGACCCGGACTCGACTCCTCGAGTTGGTCTCCCACTGGACCCTAGAACCCGGTTACTTGTGCCCTCCTCCTTGGGTCTATCCTAGTGCAGAAAAGTAAATAATATACAAATGGTGACATCATCCGCAACCTATATGTGCCCCAATAAAAGAATATTACATAGAAGTTTTTACATGAATGAAAATGAAAAACACTCATCACACATAAAAAAAAACCCGGCTATTCAAACACGACGATCCAATATAACATATCCAGCAACACATAATATCACATGTCATCAACGTAAGTAAATATGCGCATCCCAATTGTCGTTGACATATAGCAACGAAACCGGCGATATCACATATTACACTTACGGTCACAGAAAAGAAAGTGTAAAACTACAACAGTTGGAATCCGCAACCTCCTAGACATGGCATGCCTAAACCATTGAATTCCTTAGACATCACATGCCTAACAATTATAAACCCCGCATTTTAGTCTCATTATCGAAAACTCTTTTCAATATCAAGTCGGGCAATTCAACAAGATTCCCGACATCATGATCGAATGCTCGTCGCAAACTTTAGTAGGCGGCCGCACCCCCGACGCCGTCGACGAAGTGCACCAAGGCGGAACACCGCTACTGCGAGCACCCGAATGGATGCTTTCGGCGACGGGGTTCTCTTACAGTCACTTGGTCGGGGCTATGGGGTGAGGCTGTCTATTAAGTTTACCCGGCGAGTATCCGCGTACGCTACGTGATTGCGACGGACTTTTGATCACATCAAAATTCCGTGGCAACCGATCAAGTGAGACTAAACCGCTAGATTTATAGCATTCATTCAGTTATCTCATAACTACTTGTGAATTCCATTTATTGTATCACATTCTGGATAAATAGAAAATATTAAACTTTCCGATCAAACAATCGAACACCCAAGTTTTCCCGATACAGCTCAACACATGAAATAAGTTTAAAAACAATCACTTCGTGCCTCAGTACCAACGGTCCAGCCGTAGAAGGGTCAAGCCAACGCCTCACATGTGGCACGCCGTACTGCCCCAAACCCTAAGGTTCAAAGGGCAGTTCAAGACGGTCACATAATCGAGTTAAGGTTTGTTGTCTTCTAGAGGGACCATCGCGTTACTTGCACTATTTAGAACGTCGTTAAACTACGGAAAAATCCAACAATTGGAAATTTCCCAGCAGGGGAAAAAGTGGGTATTTATATCCGGTCGAACTTTTTAACATATTCTAAAATTATCTGGAAAAGCACACAGACAAAATTAGACGATCCGATCGAAACACCGAGTCCCCAATACAACCCAGAAAACTCAACTCTTGAGTTCATATTAAAAATTCCCAGGAAAACCAGCACTGCAAAATAAGAATTACTGTGTAAAATTCTTTCAACAAGGAGACCTTTCGGCCGCAGAACCGCCGCACAAGCCATGCTTGTGCCGCAGAACCGCGGCGGTTTGATGGATTTAGGCCATCGAATTTCACAGTAACTCTTACAATCTTCTGTTGAATTTTCTGCATATTTTTAATCCTCAAAAATCCTCGATTTCAAAAAATGTACAGAGAGCATATTTGTGTTAGGGTTTCGGTTCGATCGGACTTCTAACTCCGTCTACGCATCGCCTAAGGCACTAGCTAGGCTTTGATACCACTGTAGGGTTCCTAGGCACACTAATGAGGTCTCACAAGTGATCAAACATGGCTAATTCAAAACTTTCCATGTGCCTACAAACCCTAATACGGATCGTTAACTAGATGTATAGGCGATGCAAAGCGAGTTAACTACTTTAACTAAGAGGAAAGTGACTACAACCTTTGTAGATCCGGTCCTCCACCTCCTAGGCTCCGTGATGACGTCCCTCCGCTGTCCATATCGGATCCCGGACTCTAGCATCGGCTTCATCGGAGAAATGGACGGGCTAGGTCTTCGACTTCGATGCCGAAGATGATCTACGTCAAGGCAACACTAGATCAAGCTCCAACTTCACCAAGCCATGAAACTTGTGAAGAAAACACCCTATACTACTTGGCAAGTGGTAGAGGATGAAGAAATAGGATGTGGGTTCACTTTAGAATTGGATTTCTCACTCTTTTTCTCAAGTTACCATTGATGGAGGCAAGGTTTTCTTCATGTTGAAGAAGGAGAAGAAGAAGAAGATACTATGATAAGTATTTTCCAAAAAGAAAATAATATGAATACTTATCATATCCCAACCATGGTTAGGTGTAGAGAATAGACTATGGTTAGTTTGAATGGTTAGGGTTAAGCATGAGACAAAATGGTCACTTAGTCAAAGCTTCATGAAGCTTCAACTACAAAAAAGAAAGCCACCATTTTCTCTTCTTTCCAAATGAAGAATAAATAAATAGTTAATAAAATCAAAACCCTAACCATTACATAAGCATGGTTTAATCATACACTTAACCAAGTTAGCATGTATCATCAAACATTATACAATCAAGTGCACAAAAATATATCACATATACAATGTGCACATCAAGTGAGAAAATCCAATTTAAGTGAACAAATACTAGTTAATGTAAAGTAATATATCAAATATATAATTATGCATTAAATCATTAAATCAACACTTGATTTAACGATCCGGTCATATCGCATATAACCGACTAATATCCAATGTATCGGCTTATCGAATCAATCCTTGATTCGATAACTAGGTTATATCGCATACAACCAATCGATACATTCATCGCGAGAATAGAATACGGTATCACATACACGCATTATTCTCGGTCCCGCACATATCTCATATGCACTCCTATTTCGTTTCGCTTGAGCCAGGAAACCTCTGTGTAGGACTCTAAAGACTCGTCAATACGGCGGCAGTAGGTGATGATCATATCAAACACCGACATGCCGCAAGCGGTCTGCTAAACGTAACGGCCATCCGGGTATTGAGCGATCAGAAGATCGATGAGCAAGCCCGCTCACACTCCTGTGAATCCAACCAGTAACACTTACCGCATAGTCCGGTCTGTTCGTCTGATATGTCGCATATCTCGCCTAGGCGTGGTAAACGTTAGACCCCAGTAGCTCGATAAGTCATGCCGACTTGAGGTCCATAACATTCGTGAAACTACTGATAACTCTTACCAGTATATCACTGCAACTCTGGCCAGGGATTTCCTGTTATGGCCAGTCGAGCATAGCGTAACATCAACCCCTAATACCGGGAGAGACGAATCCCCTCCTATCGCTCATTGCCTCCATATGAATCGGGACTGTACCCAAAAACCACCTGTTTGCACGACTCAGTAGAGCCGTGGTAGGGTGGAAATCAAAGCACAGTGGGAGACACACAAGACTCTATGACGATCTCGGGTCAACAGACTAAGCTGTACCAGTGTCACCAGAGAACTGCCATCTGACGTGAGGTATAATACCATCTGGGAGTTCTCGGCGAGTCTGTTCAGTGTACCCAGTCTCCACTGAGCACCCATATACCATCTCTGATGTCAAACACCAATGGATATGGGATCATCCATCGCCCATCGCATGGGTCGAGAATATATACGCTAGTCTACTCTGGAATATCGATACCCCGTCTCGATATTCCCACGACTAGGAACATTGAAGGATGTACTCATGAACTACGCAGGCCCCACTAGTATGATCAACATCATAGTCCTGGAAGTCGAGTACACATCCTAAGGGCTTTATCAACATGTAATCAGAGAGACAGAGAGTATACATGTTAAGATAAAGAGCAACCAGATAGCGTACTATCATGTCGAGCAAGAAAGTCCTACCCATATATGTCCCAGCATCCACTACAATATACATCCAATGTACAGTAATAGCCTCTAAGGCATACATATAACTAACAAAGGGTATATACGGGTGGGTTCAAATTAACCAGGACAATGACGGGTAGAACTTGACATGTGACTTATGATTTGTTGACCTTCGTCAAGGTCATAAGAGCATGGGGTAAAAATCCACATCGGGAGTTTCTAAAGAAACTGAAACTTGATGCATACCATTTGGAGTGTGATGATTCTGGTAGGATTCCTTCAGTTTTATCCCACGATGATATTTGGATCCCAATTCTACTGTGAGTATATGCTACTCCTCGAGAACTTTCTCACTTAACAATCAATGCTATAAACCAAGTAGGTGTCTAGAAAGGTGTTAGAGGGGCTACGCCCACAGGGAAAAGAGGTTACTTAATTAAGGAACTTCGCGAAAGCGTTGGAAAATCTCCCTTGAAGTACCGACACTGGCCTGGTTGAACGGTTAAGCAAGTGTTGTACGGTGAGATTGATCCCGACTAATTCTTCCTTTTTGGTTTGAGGAGGGATTTGAGAGACAGTGGGAGCCATCCTGTTTAGATAAATTAAAAACCAATCTAAACTTGCAAGAGCATCATGCTAAGTGTTTTCTTCTCTCTCTCTTAATTACAGCGACCCAGTGACCACACATAGGTTACATCTAGATAATAAAATGACTGAATCTGACTGTTATGATTGGCAAAGGTCTGTCCAGATGTCCATTGCCCATGACAAGCTGGGACACCTCTTAACTAATCAAACCCTTGCCGTCTCAGGACCAGTTTCCCCTGTCACGGATATTGATATCCGTAAGACATCAGGAAAAGACTGTGCGAAAGCCAAGTGCCTCGTGTTAGCCTCAGTTGATGGTACATACCAGAGGCAGCACGAGAAGATGGACTTAGTTTCTATCTTCCTCCATAACAAAGATTTATATGGAGAGCAATCTCGTATCGCAAGATATGAGACCTCGAACGAATTGCTTCTAGCGAGGTTGGCTATCGGGTCATCTGTAGGGGCAACGTCCTTATAGAGACCAGCTATTTTGAGCTCACGGACCTGAAGACCACGTTGAAGAACGGGTCAGTTGCTGACATGGTTCTACAGTCTCTACTTTCTACCCTGAAGGAAACCAGGGAAGTAGAAGGAAAGGGAAGGGCAAAACTTTCGGGACTGGATGTACTAAAAGAAGGACGTTCCTATTGTTACGGGAATGAACAATGGCAGAAGGATTGCAAGGCTAGCAAAGCCAGTAGCCAGGATTCGAAGCATGTTGTGGCTTCGGCTTCGGGTGTGTTTGTGATAGAGAATAGTATGTCAGATAACCCTACTTCCTAGGTTTTGGATTCCGGATCAGGATCTCACATCTGTAATTCGTTACAGGCTCTGAGAAACCATATGGTTATCAAGATAGGTGATATGACTCTCAGGGTTGCTAACGGAATGAGCATGTACGCTGAATCCGTAGGGGAATATCATCTTGGACTAACAACTGGGCAGATATTGATTCTGCTTGACTGTTTTTATGTACCAGGTGCGACTTGTAATATCATATCTGTAACCTTACTTTCTATGGAAGGATATGATTTTACTTTTGTAAGCGATGTGGTCCACATCCACCTAAATCAAGTTCCAATTGGGTCAGGTACATTACAAAACGGGATATACGTATTGAATCAAGCTCAGATCTTCAGTGTCCAGAACACACTTAAAAGAAAGTCTCCGGAAACAAATCAAGCTTTCTTATGGCATTGTAGACTGGGTCACATTAATGAGACACGGCTAACAAAGTTACATAAAGAGGAATACTTGAATCCGTTCGAGTATCAGTCTTATGCCACTTGTGAATCTTGTCTCATGGGAAAGATGACAAAGACTCTGTTCACTGGTCATGGAGAAAGAGAAAGCGAGCTCTTGGGACTCATACACAGTGACGTATGTGGTCCAATGTCTACACATGCGCGAAGTGGTTATTCATACTTCATTACTTTCACAGATGATTTCTCTAGATATGGACATGTCTTCCTGATGAAGCATAAATACGAGGCCTTTGAGAAATTTCGGGAATACAAGAATGAAGTTGAAAAACAAACAGGAAAAAGTATCAAGACACTGAGATCTGATCGAGGTGGTGAATACTTGAGTGCCAAGTTTTTGGACTACTTAAAGAGAATGTAATTCTCTCTCAGCTTACTCCTCCATACACACCATAGCACAACGGTGTATCGGAAAGGCGGAATCGAACCCTGTTGGACATTGTTTGTTCCATGATGAGTAAGGCTGAGTTGCCACGATCTTTCTGGGGTTATGCACTGGAAACAGCTGCATATCTCTTGAAGAAGGCTCCAACCAAAACTGTGCCTACCATCCCATATCAGATGTGGAGTGGGAAGAAACCCTGTCTTAAGTATCTTAAGACATGGGGATGTCCAACTTTTGTAAAGAAGCAGCATGCGGACAAGCTCAAGGCACGCTAAGTACTGTGCAAGTTTGTGGGATACCTAAAGAACTCCAGGGGGTATCTTTTCTATTACGCAGAAGAACAAAAGGTTTTTGTTTCTCAGCATGCCCACTTCTTGAAAACTGAATTTATAGAAAAATTAGATAAGTGGGAGCGCAATAGAACTGGAAGAAATTCCAGAACCACAAGCTATTACTGAAAGCTTGGAAGAACCAGAAGTTTCAAGAGAACCGGACATCCCAACGTCACTCCGCAGGAGTAGTAGGCAGTCTCATCCGCCCCAGAGATACTACGGTTTTCTCATAGACGGGGATAGAGTGGATTGCACTATTGATTATGGTGAGCCTACTAGCTTCCAGCAAGCCATTCAGAGCGGTGACTCGGTAAAATGGCTGGATGCAATGCGGACCGAGATGGAGTCTATGTACACCAACAAAGTTTGAACTTTGGACTTTGCTCCAGAAGGGGTAAAACCCGTAGGCTGCAAATGGATCTTCAGAAAGAAGATTGGTGTAGATGGGCAGGTTGAAACCTATAAAGCTAGACTTGTTGCAAAAGGTTTTCGTCAAAGACCTGGTTTGAACTATAACGAGACCTTTTCTCCAGTGGCTATGCTCAAATCCATTCGGATCCTTCTTGCCATTGCTGCCTTCCACGATTATGAAATCTGGCAGATGGACGTACAGACGGCTTTCCTAAATGGAAATTTAGAAGAGCCCGTCTATATGGATCGGCCGGAGGGATTCATTCAGAGTGGGAGCAGTGGTAAAGTGTGCAAGTTGCTCAAGTCCACCTATGGACTGAAGCAGGCATCGCGGAGTTGGAACATCCGCTTTGATGATACTGTCAAGGAATTCGACTTTGTCAAAAACCCAGATGAACCATGCATTTACAGTAAGATTGTGGGGAGAACTCTGGTATTCCTCATCTTGTACGTGGATGACATTCTCCTAATAGGAAATGATATTCCTATGCTACAGTCAGTCAAAGGATTCTTGTCACAGAGGTTCTCCATGAAGGACCTGGGCGATGCCAACTACATTCTGGGGATCTAGATCTATCGTGATAGATCTAAGAGGATGTTGGGACTTTCGCAGTCCAGGTACATTGACACCATACTGAAATGATTCAGTATGGAAGATTCCAAGCGCGGTAATTTATAGGCTTGTCATGGGATCACCCTCTCCAAAGAGATATCTCCCAAGACTGATTTGGAAAGGGATCGCATGTCTATTATACCCTACGCTTCTGCGGTAGGCTCTATAATGTATGCGATGTTATGTACCAGACCAGATGTATCATACGCATTGAACGTTGTAAGCCGGTATCAGTCGGACCAAGGGGAGAAACACTAGATAGCGGTAAAGAACATTCTCAAGTACCTGAGAAGGACTAAGGAGATGTTCTTGGTGTATGGCGGAAAAGACCTCCAGATCGAGGCCTTTGCTGACTCCAGCTTCCAGAGTGACAAGGATGACTCTAAGTCCATGTCGGGTTATGTCTTTACCCTCAATGGAGAGGCGGTTTGCTGGAAGAGTTCCAAGCAGGAAACCGTTGCAGACTCAACTATGGAAGCGGAGTACGTAGCTGCTTGTGATGCCATAAAGGAAGCTGTCTGGATGAAGAAGTTCCTCACGGAGCTTCAGGTGGTTCCTACCATTGTTGATCCAATACCGCTGTATTGTGACAACAACGGCGCTATAGCTTTAGCGAAGGAACCCAGGTCCCATCAGAAGTCCCGGCACATTTTGAGGCGGTACCACCTGATCAGGGAGATCGTAGATCGCCGGGAGATCGAGGTGAAGAGAGTAAATTCGGAGAATAACACTGCAGATCCACCCACGAAGGCCCTACCCCAGACTCAGTTCGAGCGGCTGATCGAGATGATAGGTCTTCGATACGCCAGTACATGGCCTTAGTGCAAGTGGGAGATTGTTAGTGTATATGCCCTAGAGGCCATTATTGTATCATACTAGCTTTTATATTACTTAATGGAAGCTTGGGATATTCACAGTTGTATAGACAATCTTGCTCAAAATGGTAGTATGCTACTTGGTTTGTCTCTACTTGAATATGTGCATGTGTTTCTTTTAGCATATCGCTTATACATATTAGTAGAGCCTTTAGGATCTTTGCTTGATTACCAGCGTTGTGATGGCAGTCACACTTATGGGGGCTGCGTAATCTATAAGCACATCCTTATACAGGTCCCTAGTCGTAGGACTATCGAGACAGGGCATTGATACTCCGGATTAGACTAGCGTATACGCTTCTCATCCCAGCAGGGGAGATGGTCTGTCCTACAGCCATCAGTACGTCGTACTGGAGATAGTATGCGGGTGCTCGTTGGGTTATGAGTACACTGGACAGGACTCGTCGGGAACTATAGGTTGGTAATATACCTATCGTCAGTTATCAGTTCCCAGGTGACATGAGTACAGCTTAGTCTGCTGACTTGACACTGTCACTTCGCCTCGAGTGTATTCCCACTGTAGTTTGATTACTACCCTACCACGGCTCAAAGGAGTCATGCAAACAGGTAGTAGTTGGGTGCAGTCCCGAAGCACTTGGAGGCAGTGACGGTTAGATAGGATTCGTCTCTCCCGGTATTGGGGGTTAATATCACGTTGTGTCTAGGAGAGCCATTACACAAGTAGTCCCTGGCCAGGGTAAGCGAGATATACTGGTAGGTTTCCAGTGTTATCTCAGGTGTTCTGGGCTACACTCCGATACAACTTGTACCTCTATTAGGGGACAGACATTTACCACCCCCTAGGCCCGCCATGCGATGTTCTTAGACGAACGGACTGGACTGTACGGAGATTGTCACATACAGGCTCAGTAGGAGTTCGGATGGGTTTACCTCATCGGCCTTCTTATCGACATCTACCTGGGGACCGTTACGTACAACTAGTGCCGCTTGCGGTCTGTGGTTAAACCCACTGCCAGCGTAGTGTCGAGTCTTTAGAGTCCCACAAAGAGAGTTTCCCTGCACTGAGCGAAACGTGTAGAGGCCGTATGGTTTTATGGCAGGGCTACGATCACTTACGTGCACTTGTGTGCGTATGCTGTTCGGGCAGGCAATACTAGTGGGCTTTGGTTTAAGCCGGATCCTAGTATTGCACGGATGGATTTGTTTTGTCTTCTGTGCATTCACATTCTACGGAATGCGGATGCAGGTGTGTATGCACAGTTTTGAGGAGCGAAGAAGGAGGAGGTGCCTCATTAGGGTTTTGACTGTTGATTCGGCCAAAACCATTTTTGAGGCGGACTCATTAGGGTTTTGGCAGTTCGTTCGGTCAAAACCATTATGAGCCGGGGACATTATTTACAAATCTTTTTAGTGATAATTATGTGATGGCTAATTGCTTTGACCATTTGACCATACTTGACTTTGTTGACCGTTTGACCAAAATTGACTTGGACCTTCATGAGAGGTCTAGAGTTTTCTTTGCTTTTCTTTTTATTTTTGGATATGAAAATGGTCAATTCAAATGTAGCCATCAACTTTATCATGAAAGGATTAGTAATGATGATGTTGGTGTATTATTGCAACCATGGTGCTTTTTCTTTGGTTGATAATTCATTTTTCTCATTTTCTCATTCTCTCTCTTGAAAAAAAAATGAGAAAGCACCATGGTTTTTCTTCTTCATCTTCATCCTCTTGAAAATTCCTTTGATCTCATGTGTTGAGAGAAAAAGGATCCAAATAGACAAACACTTCCATCTACCTCTTCTACACAACCTAGGACATCAAGACTAGCGATCTTGTTGCCCTAGTTGTCTCGGCTCGAGGTGGAGCTCAGAGCGCAACTCTCGGGTGGATCGTTTTCGACTCAAGAAGGCCGCGAAGGTGATCAAGATCCGGATCGATCCTTGGAGCTTTGATGGACGAGCAGGACATCGGAGAGAAGACCCGAAGGACCAGTATCGTGAGATATAATCTCTATGGCATAGTAGATAACACCTCTTGTAGTTTGCTAGTTTGTCGTTTAGCAAAGATCCTTCTTTTAGTCCATGTTGCCTTTGCGCCAAAAATCGTTTTTCGCCGTTTCCGCCGCCCTGTAAGTTCCGGGGTGAGCAACGTGGACTTACACATGCACCCACAGACGGTTCCTCCTCCTCCACGAATCGGGTGTATGATATCGCTCAAGAGCCGATAAAACTCATGGTGGACATATCTCAAATCATATCATGAGAAAGCCGCAACTTTCATTTAAAACGATAATCAGTTTATAAAATCTTTGCGGTTTCTCTAAATCCAGAAATCTCATGGAAATCCGAAATCATAATCTCAAGGGTAAATAAACAATGAATTTCATAATATTGGGCTCCGGCAATCAGGACTGGCCCATAATGTCATAGCAGATGAATATATAAATATGCATGACAATCAAAGCAATAAATGCAATGTCTGAGCTATCATATAAAAGCAAGCTCACTAGTACCATGTCGAAACTATCGGCTAACATTTTATACTAATGAAGTAGCATTTTCTAATGTGTACGTGACATGGCAATACCGACGATGATGTGTGTGAGCCGGCAAGCAGGTGTACGTGCAGGATACGCATCATCGGTAATGGTGCTGGTGTCCTGACAGCATGATTTCAATAATAACTAATGAAAATACAATATAAGCATGCAATGCGATGCAAACAGCTGTAATATGCAGAACATGAATAATAACACAACATATAAGAATATACATTATATATGAGTGATACAGTTTGACATTTGAAACAATACGAATCGTGGTGTTTAGAAAATAGGGCTACAGTGTTTTTAAGAAAAAGGTAGGTCCTTTGAAATATTCGTAGAATCCCTTGTCCTGTCTTTAAAATACTCACGATTCATTATTTTTGAAATAGGTATGACTCAAGTCTAGTCTAACATCTACAAGTAAACTACAGAACTAAACTAACAGGCTAATAAAAAAGGTAAGGAAACTACCTAAATATGAGTCGATATATATAACATATAATAGTTGGTGATCCCGCCTCAATAGTATTACATATGATACAATATATAATATGACATTCTCGAGTCAAGAGTGTGGATCTTTCATCAATATATAGCTTGTACAGTAAATCCATTGTACGGCATCCCAAATAATGGTACGGGTCAATTATCGCATTATCTCATTATTCATCTGGTATCCATATCTTCATGTCCTGTAATAGGGGTACTGATCTAAGTCTATTACATACTGATACCATCCACACAGACACACACACACACACACACACACACACACACATATATGAATGTGTATGAAAACACGACGCCTAAGGACCCGCTAAATATCATGTCGCATCTCAATATACGAACCAATCACATCACCGATCTCATGGCATCACGCCCAATCTCATCGACTCATCTCCAAATATCGTATACTATCCTCAGCATCCATGTATATGTATACGTGTATATATACACATAGTGTGTTACCTATGTGTATTTATATATACAAACATATCCCCATATACGCACAAGTAATAAAATGTATGCAAGTGTATGTGTGTGCGTATATGCAAATTATTAATTTAGGGTTCGCGACTAAAACTAACTATCGACACTATCATCCAATTACACTAAAGTTTATCCACGAACTCCTAAAGTCTATCTAGATAATCATCTAGTCTCATAACAAACATATATATATATATATATATATATATATATATATATATATATATGTATACGTATTCGTATACTACACTACGAACTGCGGGGGTGTTATACGCCATCCACCTGACTTCCCACGTAGATATATCTACTCACTTTGAACTTCGCTTGCTGGAGTCGATGACGCCACGCTCATCCTCGTCATCTCGAAGTCCATGTGGGGGTACCTACATATAACACATAGTATCGTAAACTGAAATCGTGAACGAAAACCAAAACAATACACGAAACGTACATAGGTTAAAACCTATGGTCTAAGCTCGCACGAATAACCAACAACTCTCGACGATTGACGTATAAACGTGAATCGACCGAGATAAAACACAAATACCAAATTCCAATTCATTAAAAGCGGCAAAACGAATTTAGAGACTACGTAAAACACTTCCAGATTTTTCTCAAGTGGCAATTGGGGAATTTTGCGTACAGGAGGGTTTTAATTAACTGATGTAGGAGCTACAGAAGAAATAAGGGTCCAAACCATCCTAACTTGGCCGCAATTTGTAGCCAGGATGAATTAAATTGCAGCCAAGTGGAGGGCATTGGGGCTCGTGTCTCTGTGGTAGCTTCCTGGATGCCTGCATGACTCATAGTGTTTGCAAAATAAATCCTAGTGTCCCCGGGTGTTAGCAGACCTCAATAAACCATCACCAAATTCCAAAATCTGCCGATGTCTGGGTTTCTATGTTCTGGTTAAGAGGTTAAGTCTCTGGTTTCAGTCCAATATACTATCATCAAAAGGGTTGTTTAGCCTTTACCAACCTCAATTACACAACCACAACTCAAGAATCCCTCAAGCCATAACTTGAAATTTCCAAAGTTCACTAAACATCACACAATCACTTCTAAACTAACATGGAATCTAAAGCAAAAGAAATACTAATCTAATGGTGGAGAAATTACCTCATTTGGCAACTCAAGAATTTTCTTGAGTTGCTCCAAGTGCTCAAAATCCGATTTTTCATGGTCCAAAGTGCATCTAGTGAGCTTGTGAATGTTTTTTTTGAAATGTGGATGGAATTTTGATGTTGTTTCGGAGGTGTTTTGAGGGGATGGAAAAGGGGGATGAAGTGGGCTGCTATGGAGATGAAGAGGGGAGAGAATGAAGAAGGAAAACAATGAGGGAACAAAGCCATGGTCCAAGGTTGACCCCCTCACCCCTCTCTCTCCTGCCCATACCTCTCCTTCTGTAACATTTTCGTTTCTTTTCTTTTCTATTCTTCTCTCTTCTCTTTTCTTTTAAAAATCCATGTGTCACGACCCGAAAAGTACGGAACATGACCGGCACTTAAATTACGAAACGTCTCGAGACGTACATAATCTAAGTAAGCCATAACCCAGAAATTCAAAACCAAAGAAGCAGTAGAGTGAAGGAAAAACCAATTTAAAATAAGTAGTTTTAATCCACATAGGCCGAAGTATGTATTTTTAAAATCTCAAGTATTTTCTGAAAATTTCGGCAGTGTCTCCTTTGTAAATACTGGTCCCCAAACGGGATACAATATGAATAGTATACGAAATACAAAAAAAGGCATCCCCAAGCGGGAGCTAGCTCTTCGTCAATCGACGGTCACAACCATGCAAGCAATATAATATACAATGCCGAAGGGCGAGGATCAAAACTCAAAAGAAAACTCAGATCAGCATGAAAACCATAATTATACAACGCACGACTCTAAGGTCGAAAGAATAAGAGGCCTGATTTTCTATCTCTCGTAAATATACAATCTGGTTGATGGAGTTTCTAGATACAACTGAAATAATAATAAACAATGGTGGTCCTGAAGGAAAGAACCCACCTGCCAAAGCAATCACCCGGAAAGAACAACGTGCCAGCAAAGCCGTAAAGAACGTGGACGGTAAAACCTGCAAGGAACTGTGGCACAACGGGGGTGAGTTGCCAACTCGCGAATAGAAAACATCTACGAGTAGAAATCGCATGCATAACGCTATCCTAGGTCATATCAGGTAATATCCTTAAATAAAAATCCTGGTCCAGCTATGTATAGTATGATACTACTTGCTCGTGTCAGTACCTCAGATAGCAACATATCAGATATATGATGTATGAATGCGTTACGAATGGAAACAGAATATATCATGAGTGGGACAACTGTTTTCTTTAATCAATGAGATTTCTATATGTATGTCAATCACGTATCATCAATGAATGCAACAGAGAAATCAGTGTCAAGCATCGACACAAAACATAAGTCTCAGTATCACAGTATCAAATCTCAATATCTCAAATCTCAATCTCAAATCATAAATATCAATATCTCAGGCATCGGTATCATCTGCGGGATCGGCCCGCGGCTCTGGCAGAACGGATCTGCCCATATCATCAATCTCACGTCCACGAACGGTATCCTCCGGATATCCGCCGTGCCAGGTAAAATAACCGGTAGGTAGTCTTCCCCTGCCGGGCTCATCGTCTACTACTCGAACTTCTTGCCCCGGGGTACGATACCGGATCCATCATGTACCCGCAGATGGTTCATCCAACTCCTCGAATCGGGTCTCGAAAACTATCTCAGAACCGAGAAAACATCATGGTGGACACTATTCATCATATCAAGGAAAAACCGCATTTTTCTCTTTAAAATAAATCATCAGTTATAAAACATTCACATGCGGTTTTCCAAATCCAGAAAATCTCAAGACGGATCCGAAAACGTCAAATCACCAAGTCAATGAAAGTAAAAACCAACATTATGTCCATAATACTGTATAACCAATGAATATATGAATGCATCTGATATCTTGCAATGAATGCAATAGTTTAACTAGCATATGAAAGGTATAACATATTGCAACATCAATTGGCAAGCTATGTCAATGAAATAGTATTTTCTAAAGTGTACGTGACATGGCAATTACCGATGAAGATGTGTGTGAGCCGGCAAGCGAGTGTACGCGGAGCATACGCGTCATCGGTAATGGTGCTGGTGTCCTAACAGCATGGTTTCATAATTACTACGTACACAATAACATGCAATGAGGCGATAACAAAATAATAAGGAAAATGAATAGTAAATACAACAATAATATGCAGAACATGAATAATAACTTAACAACAAGGAATCTACCTTACTATACATGTGTTATACTGTTTTGCCGTTTGAAATAGTACGAATCGTGGTGTTTGAAAATAAAGACTACGGTGTTTTTAAGAAAAGATACGTCTTTTAAAATATCCATAGTATCCCTTGGTATGTCTTTAAAAATTCTCACGATTCATCGATTTTGGAAATAGGTATGACTCGGGTCCAGTCTGACATCTATTAGGTAAACTATAGGTCTAACTATCAACCAATGAAAAGTGGTATGGAAACCACCTAAATCTGAGTCGATATATATATACATGTATAATAGTCGGTGATCCTGCCTTAATAATATCACATACGATACAACATATCATATGACATCCTCGAATCAAGAGTGCGGATCTATCGTCGATATATAGCTCGTACGGTAAATCCGTCGTACGGCCTTCCAAATCTGGGTATGGGTCAAATATCACATTTATCTCACTATTCATTTGATATCCTCTTTATCAAATATCATGTTCAGGGTAATAATCTATGTCTAGTACAACACTGATACCATCTAAGTATGTGCATGCGTGTGTATGAAAACATCACGCCAAAAGGACCCGTTAAAACCTCACGTCGTATCTCAAATACGAACCACATTAAATCATCGATCTCAAGACCTCAAGCCCAATCTCATCGACTCATATCAAATCCCAAGTACCATCCTCATAATCCAGTATATGTATATGTATACACACACACACACAAACACATATCCCCATATACGCACAGGTAATAACATAAATGTATGCATGTGTGCGTGTGCGTGTGTGGGTGTAACAACTAATCTAGGGTTTCGCAACTAACACTAAACTAATCCATAAACACCTAGAATCTATCTTTATCATTAAAAATCTTATATCAACATAATATATATATATGTGTATACGTATTCATATACATCACTACGAACTGCGGGGGTGCTATACGCCATCCGCCCGACTTCTCCCCGTAGATATAAATCTACTCACCTGGTCCTCGCTCGCCGGTGCCAACGTCACTACATGCTTGCTTTTCGTCTCGAAGTCCACATGGGGTACCTACACGTCACAACGTATCGTGCCGCATAAAAATCCAATTTAAAACCAAAACGACACACGAATCTTGTTAGTTATATGTATGCCCTAGAGGCCATTACTGTACATAGGATGTATATTGTTGTGGATGCTGGGACATATATAGGGAGGACTTTCTTGCTCGACATGATAGTATGCTATCTGGTTGCTCTTTACCTTAACGTGTACACAGATTGTCTCTCTATTACATGTTGGTAAAGCCCTTAGGATGTGTACTTGACTACCTGGACTATGATGCGGATCATACTAGTGGGCACATCGTAGTCCGTAAGTACATCCTTTAAAGTCCCTAGTCGTGGGTGTATCGAGACGGGGCATCGATATACCAGTGTAGACTAGCGTATACCTTCTCGACCCATACAGATGGGCGATGGATGATCCCATATCCATCAGTGTTTGACATCAGAGATGATATACGGGTGCTCAGTAGAGACTTGGTACACTGGACGGACTCGCCGAGAACTCCCAGATGGTATTATACCTGATGTCAGATGGCAGTTCTCTGGTGACACTGGTACAGAGTAGTCTGTTGACCCGAGATCGTCATAGAGTCTTGTGTGGTTCCCACTGTGCTTTGATTTCCATCTTACCACGTCCAAGAGGGCGTGCAAAACGGTGGTTTTTGGGTACAGTCCCGAATCACATGGAGGCAATGAGCGATAGGAGGGAATTCGTCTCTCCCGGTATAGGGAGTTGATGTTGCGCTGTGTTCGATTGGTTATAATAGGAAATCCCTGGCCAGGGTTGCTGAGATTTATTAGTAAGTGTTATCAGTAGTTTCTCGAATTGTTATAGACCTCATAAAAACATGACTTATCGAGCTATTGGGGTCTGACGTTTACCACCCCTAGGTGAGATATGCGACATATCAGACGATCAGACCGGACTGTACGGTAGTGTTACTGGTTGGATTCACAGGAGTATGAGCGGGCTTGCTCGTCGATCTTCTGATCGCTCAATACCCGGGTGGCCGTTATGTTTAGAAGACCGCTTACGGCTTGTGGGTGCTTGATATGATCATCACCTGCTGCCGGCGTATTGACGAGTCTTTAGAGTCCTACACAGAGGTTTCCTGGCTCAAGCGAAACGAAATAGGAGCGCATATGAGATATGTGCGGGACCGAGAATAATGCGTGTATGTGATACCGTATTCCATTCTCGCGATGAATGTATCGAAAGGTTGTATGCGATGTAACCTAGTTATCAAATCAAGGGTTGGTTCGATAAGCCGATACATAGAATACTAGTCGGTTATATGCGATATGACCGGATCGTTAAATCAAGTGTTGATTTAATGATTTAATGCATAATTATATATTTGATATATTACTTTGCATTAACTAGTATTGGTTCACTTTAAGATGGATTTTCTCACTCGGATGTGCGCATTGCATATGCGATATGATTTTGTGCACTTGCTTGTATCATGTTTGATGATGCATGCCTTTTTGGTTAAGTGTAAAGAATTAAACCTTGGTTAATGAAATGGTTAGGGTTTACTTTTTCCTTATTCATTTTATTCATTTATTTATTCTTTTGGAAAAAGAAAAGCAAATGAGAAAATGGTGGCATGTTTTGTTTTGTTCATGAAGCTTCATGAAGACTTTGACCAAGTGACCATTTTGTCTCATGCTTAACCCTAACCATCCCACTAACCATGATTTATTCTCTACACTTGACCATGGTTTGGTTATGATAAGTATTCTTTTAATTTTCTTTTTAGAATTAACTTGTCATAACATTTACCTTCTTCTTCTTCATTTCTTCAAGTGAAGAAAGCTTGCCTCCATCAATGGCAAGTGATGAAAAAGAGTGAGAAATCCAAATCTAAAGTCTACCCACTTCCTATTTCTTCATCCTCTACCTCTTGCCAAGTAGTAGAGTGTGTTTTCTTCACAAGTTTCATGACTTGGTGAAGTGAGAGCTTGATCTTGCGATGCTTCGACGTAGATCATCTTCGGCATGGACATCGATGACCTAGCTCGCCATTTCTCCGACGAAGCCGACGCTAGAGCCCGGGAATTCATTCGAACAGCGAGGGGACTTCGTTGCGGAGCTATGGAGGTGGAGCACCGGATCTACAAAGGTTGTATTTCCGTTTCCTTTTTGTTAAGTTGTTAACTAGATTTCTTTTTCGCCTAAACTTCTAGCCGACGATCCGTAGTCGGGTCTCTCGGCACCTAGAATTTTTGAAATTGGCATGGTTGATGCCTTGTGAGACCTCATTAGGGTGCCTAGGAACCCTACAGTGGTATCAGAGCCTAGCTAGAGCCTTAGGCGATGTCTAGACAACGTTTGAATCCCGATCGAACCCGAAACCTCATTTTTCCCATGCTCTCTGTCCTTTTTTCAAAACTGTGCATTTTTCCACATTAAAAATATGCAGAAAATTAAGCAGGGTTTTATATGAATTACTGTGAAATACGGGGGCCTGATTCAATTAAACCACCGCGGAACCGCGGCACGAGCTTGGCATGTGCGGCGGTTCCGCAGCCTAATGGTCTCCTCTTGCGTTGACTTTTGCACAGTAATTCCTATTTAACAGTGATGAGTTCTCTGGGTATTTTTAATATTTATTCAAGAGTTGAATAATCTGGGGTGTTTTAGAGCTTCGATGATTCGATCAGGTTTATCAGATTTTGTCTATTTGCCTTTCCGGATAAATTTTAGAATATGTTAAAAAGTTCGACCGGATATAAATACCCACTTTTTCCCCTGCCGGGAAATTTCCAAGTGTTGGATTTTTCCGTAGTTTGACGACGTTCTAAGTAGTGCAAGTAACGCGATGGACCCTCTAGAAGACAACAAACCTTAACTCGATTATGTGACCGTCTTGAACTGCCCTTTGAACCTTAGGGTTTGGGGCAGTACAGCGTGCCACATGTGAGGCGTTGGCTTGACCCTTCTACGGCTGGACCGTTGGTACTGAGGCACGAACGGAATGTTGTTAGACTTATTTCATGTGTTGAGCTGTATCGGGAAAACTTGGGTGTTCGAATGTTCGATCGAAAAGTTTAACATTTTCTGTTTATCTGGAATGGGATACAATAATTGGAATTCACAAAAGTTATGTGATAACTGAATAAATGTTATAAACATTGCAGTTTAGTCTCACTTGATCGGTTGCCACAGAATTTTGATGTGATCAAAAGTCCGTCGCAATCACGTAGCGTACGCGGATACTCGCCGGGTAAACTTAATAGACAGCCTCACTCCATAGCCCCGACCAAGTGACTGTAGGAGAACCCCGTCGCCGAAAGCATCCGTTCGGGTGCTCGCGGTGGCGGTGTTCCGCCTTGGTGCACTTCGTCGACGGCGTCGGGGGTGCGGCCGCCTACTGAAGTTTGCAACGAGCATTCGATCAGGATGTCGGGAATCTTGTTGAATTGCCCGACTTGATATTGAAAAGAGTTTTCGATTTTGAGACTAAAATGCGGGGTTTATAATTGTTAGGCATGCGATGTCTAAAGAATTCATTTGATTAGGCATGCGATGTCTATGCAGGTTGCGGATTCCAACTGTTGTAGTTTTACACTTTCTTTTCTGTGACCGTAAGTGTAATATGTGATATCGCCGGTTTCGTTTCTATATGTCAACGACAATTGGGATGGACATATTTACTTACGTTGATGACATGTGATGTTATGTGTTGCTGGATATGTTATATTGGATCGTCGTGTTTGAATAGCGGAGGGGTTTTTTATGTGAGATGAGTGTTTTTCATTTTCATTCATGTAAAAACTTGTATGTAATATTCTTTTATTGGGGCGCTTCCAGGTTGCGGAAGTTGTCACCGTTGATGTATATTATTTACTTTTCCGCACTAGGATAGACCCAAGGAGGAGGGCACAAGTAACCGGGTTCTGGAGTCCAGTGGGAGACCAACTCGAGGAGTCGAGTCCGGGTCTCCTAACTCTAGAATTGGTAGGGTTGCTTGCCGCTCTCGTAGGGGTCTAGGGGTGTGGGTTTGGCTATTCATCGCGACCGTGGAATCCGTGTTTTATACTGGCTCGTATTGAAAACACGGACATCCTAGTATATCCAATATTTCATATGTTTCTTCTGCTGCGATATCTGTGATGTGATCATGTGATGTTCTGTGATAGATACAGTATATAGTATATATGATATATTATATAGACGTTACTTATGTTTTACACCCGCGCTAGCCCTGCCCTGCTCTGCCGTTAGTTACCTAACCTAACGGTGCACGAGGGGACATCGAGGCGAATGCGGACGGCATAAGTGTACGTCGTATTTATCTGTGATGTTTAGGTAATTTAAATGATGGGACTTCATTAATGTGATTAATGAAATAAAAGAAACCTAAGATGTTGTAGAATCGAATTTCAAAATAAAACAGGTAGCTACAGTTCTTGCTTTGCACAGCGGTATATATGATATATCCTGCACCTTATTCGATAAGGAAAGGACCGAGATCCCTTCACCGGGAGTGACTCCTTGAGCAATAACTGGCAGATGCTACACACTCGGTTTGTCTTTTGATAGCTTTTAAGAGTTCTTCTTTGCACAGTGATATATATGATATATCCCGCACCTCATTCGAAGAGGAAAGGACCGACGATCCCTTCACCGGGAGTGACTCCTTTAGCAAAACTAGAAAAGCTTCAAAAACACTCCATTTTTAAAATCATTTGATTCTACAACGATATCAAGTTCATTACGCAATAGGTTTTCAGAAAAACCTGTCGTAGCCCTCCGTCATTTCAGATAAATCCTGTTTAGTATTCGTGCTGCGTTTGTTGACCTTGTCAAGGCGCAGTGTGCGGTAGCTAACCAGTATTTATCTGCTTATGCATATGATGCAGATTGGGTTAGGGTAGTCGTGCGGCCTTGTTGACCTTGTCAAGGGTCGTGCGGGTGGGTTTGATTCAATCACGAAATGACGGGTTGAACTTGACTTGCGGTCTATGGTTTGTTGACCTTGTCAAGGTCATAGATCGTTCGGGGCAAAATATTATCGGGAATTTCAAGTGTTGAAATTTGCAATGAGATTGCATACCTTCTATGAGATAGTTGGATCCCGATACCCGCTGCGAGTAAGAGTTACTCCTGGGAGAGTTTTATACATTACAATTAGCCGATCAAGTAGGTGTCTAGAAAGGTGTTAACGAGGTTACGCCTCTGGGAAAACGAGGTTTACATTAATTAGGTTCGTGCGAAAGCATGGGGGACCTCCCTCAAAGTACCGACACTGGCCTGGCTGAAAGATTGGCGAACTTGTAATGTGTAATTAATCCCGGCTAGTCTTTCCTTTTAGGGTTTGAAGGAAGATTTGATAAAAAGCAGTGGGAGCCATCCTGATTAGATAAAATAATAATCAATCTATTCTTGCAAGAGCGCACGCTGAGTGTTTTCTTCTCTCTCTCTCCTGGTAGCGACCATATCACGCCTTAATCAAGATAATAATACGGATTATTGACCGAACCCGCTTGTTATACTGAGCTGGGGAACGTTGGTCCCGCTCCAACTTATAATTGTTATAAGACAGAGCAGGAAATTGGGGAATACCAGATTTCCCGTGCCGCCCAAACGAAGAGAGTGCATGCTGATGCATCATCTTCGGGTGTGTTCATTATACAGAACTGTTTCTCAGTATCCTCCGCATCCTGGTATATGATACCGGATCAGGATCCTAGATATGTAATCTGTTACATAGGGCTACAAAAGGGTAGAAAAACTGAGAACGGGTGATAAGTTTCATGAGACAGAAAAACGGGGCAAGAGTTGCAGCCAAGTCTGTCGGTCACTGTCACCCTGTATTACCAATACATTGATTCTGAACGAATGTTATTAGATACCGAACCTGATATACCAAATCATATCACTCTCTTTGGCAGAAAAGAAAGGATATAATTTTGTATTGATGGATAATGTTTTGAACATTTCCTATATCAAAAGTTGATCGGTTCAGGCACGTTATCCAAAAGCATTGATGTTCTAAATCAAACTACAGTTCTTAGTATATGGAACACACACAAGAGGAAGAGTTCAGAAATGAACGGATTCTTCTTGAGGTATTGTAGACTAGGTCAGATCAATGCGACCCGACTGGCTGAAGTTACATTTAGATGTATATTTAAATCAGTTTGAATTTACATCTTATGAAACTCGCCAGTCATGTCACAAAGATAAGATGACCATAGCTCCGTTTATTGGAAACAGAGAAAGAGTTAGTGAACTCTTGGGATGATACATGTTGATGTATGTAGATCCCCAGTCTACATATGCCAAGACCGGTTCTTTGTACTTCATTACATTCTCTGATAATCTCTCGAGATTCAGACATATGTTCCTGTTGAAACACAAGTCCGAACCTTTTGAGATATTCACAGAATATAAGTTAGAAGTAGAGAACCAATACGGGTATAAGTATTATGTCCGATGATGAGATCAAGGAGGAGAATACTTGTGCACGGAAATCCTGGATTATTCTAAAGGAGAATGAGATTCTCTCTCAGCATTACTCCTCCGAATACACCATAGAAAAATGGTATATCAGGGCGGAGCAGATACACCCTATTTGATATGGTGTGCTCTATGATGAGTACTACTGAGTTACCTATGTCCTTTTGGGAGTTATACGCTTGAGAAGCTGCATACCTATTGAATAGGGTTCCAATCAAATCAGTTGCCTACCATTTCATATGTGATATGGAAAGGGAAGAGCCCATGTCTTAAGCTAGTTAAGATTTGGGGTTGTCCGGCCTATGTCTAAAAGCAAAATCCGGACAAGCTCGAGGCAAGGTCTGTTATGTAGAACTGGAAATGTTCCAGCCATACAAACTGCAGCAGGTGATTTGATAGAGCCAAAGGATTCAGTAGATTCCAACGAACTTCAGCCTCTCCACCGATCTAGTAGGGTTCCTAACCCACCTGAGAGATACTTCGGTTTCTCTATGACAGTGGGAGCGAGGATTGCATCATGAGATGATGACCCTATTAGCTTCGAGCTGGCCATCAGGAGTGAGACTCTGTAAGAATGGCTGGATGTTTAGTGATCTGAGATGGAATCCTTATACACCAGCAAAGTATGGACTTTGGTTGCTATATCTGAAGGGTTAAATCCCCATCAGGAGCAAGTATATCTTGAGAAGATTATGGTGTACATGGAAAAGTTGAGACTTTCAAAGCTAGACTTGTTAAAGATTTTCGTCATCGACTAGGCGTGGATAATGATGAAACCTTTTCAAGTAGTTATGCTTAAGTCCATCCAGATCCTACTTGCCACGGCTGCATACCATGACTACGATATCTGGTGGTTGGGTGTCATGACAGCTTTTCTAAATGATGTTTTAGAAGAGTGCGTCTATAAGTACACAGCCAGAGGGCCTCGTAGACAGTGGGAGCAGCGGAAACGTGTGCAAGATGCTTTATAGGATAAAGCAGGCATCGCGGAGTTGGAACATCTGTTTTGATGAAGCGGTCAAAGAAGTTGACATCATCAAAATGGTAGATGAACCTTGTATAAACAAGAAGGTAGTAGGGAGTATGGTGACGATCCTCGTAGAGTACGTGGATGACATACTCTTGATATGGAAGGAGTTTCCTATGCTATGCTCGATCAATCTCCGCTTATCACAATGATTCTCCATATAGGATCAAAGTGATACCTCCTAAATCCTGGGTTTTTGGATCTATGAGATATATCTAATTGGATGTTAGGACTCTCACTAGTTTTAGTGAGACGGTATCAACCGATCCTGGGGAGAATCACTGGAAGGGTTCCAGGGTGATAAAGACGACTGAATGTCAGTCACAGGCATTGTCTTTACCCTCAGTGGAGGGACGGTATGTTGGAAGAGTTCCAAGCTAGATACCGTGACATACTAGACGATAAAGGCTGGATACATCGCTACTTAAGATGCTACCAAAGAGGCTGTTTGGGTGTATATTGGTTCATGAGATGAACTATGTTCCTTCCATTGTGTGACAATGGAGTTGTGGCTTATGCCAAGGAACGCCGGTCCCATCAGTGATCCAGACATATTCTAAGGCAGTATCACCTGATCATGGAGATGGTTGATCTCTATGGGATCGAGGTAAGGAGAATAGACTCAGAGGACAACACAGCGGATCCACTCACAAAGGCCGGTTCCCAGAGAGAGACTTTTATGGGATGGTTGAGTATGAGATACTGCAACCACTGCTATAGATGGCCCTAGTGCAAGTGGGAGATTGTTAGTTATATGTATGCCCTAGAGGCCATTACTGTACATAGGATGTATATTGTTGTGGATGCTGGGACATATATAGGGAGGACTTTCTTGATCGACATGATAGTATGCTATCTGGTTGCTCTTTACCTTAACGTGTACACAGATTGTCTCTCTATTACATGTTGGTAAAGCCCTTAGGATGTGTACTTGACTACCTGGACTATGATGCGGATCATACTAGTGGGGACATGGTCGTCCGTAAGTACATCCTTCAAAGTCCCTAGTCGTGGGTGTATCGAGACGGGGCATCGATATACCAGTGTAGACTAGCGTATACCTTCTCGACCCATACAGATGGGCGATGGATGATCCCATATCCATCGGTGTTTGACATCAGAGATGATATACGGGTGCTCAGTAGAGACTGGGTACACTGGACGGACTCGCCGAGAACTCCCAGATTGTATTATACCTGACGTCAGATGGCAGTTCTCTGGTGACACTGGTACAGAGTAGTCTGTTGACCCGAGATCGTCATAGAGTCTTGTGTGGTTCCCACTGTGCTTTGATTTCCATCTTACCACGTCCAAGAGGGCGTGCAAAACGGTGGTTTTTGGGTACAGTCCCGAATCACATGGAGGCAATGAGCGATAGGAGGGGATTCGTCTCTCCCGGTATAGGGAGTTGATGTTGCGCTGTGTTCGATTGGCTATAACTGGAAATCCCTGGCCAGGGTTGCTGAGATTTACTGGTAAGTGTTATCAGTAGTTTCTCGAATTGTTATAGACCTCATATCGGCATGACTTATCGAGCTATTGGGGTCTGACGTTTACCACCCCTAGGTGAGATATGCGACATATCAGATGATCAGACCGGACTGTACGGTAGTGTTACTGGTTGGATTCACAGGAGTATGAGCGGGCTTGCTCGTCGATCTTCTGATCGCTCAATACCCGGGTGGCCGTTACGTTTAGCAGACCGCTTGCGGCTTGTGGGTGCTTGATATGATCATCACCTGCTGCCAGCGTATTGACGAGTCTTTAGAGTCCTACACAGAGGTTTCCTGGATCAAGCGAAACGAAATAGGAGCGCATATGAGATATGTGCGGGACCGAGAATAATGCGTGTATGTGATACCGTATTCCATTCTCGCGATGAATGTATCGAAAGGTTGTATGCGATGTAACCTAGTTATCGAATCAAGGGTTGGTTCGATAAGCCGATACATAGAATACTAGTCGGTTATATGCGATATGACCGGATCATTAAATCAAGTGTTGATTTAATGATTTAATGCATAATTATATATTTGATATATTACTTTGCATTAACTAGTATTGGTTCACTTTAAGATGGATTTTCTCACTCGGATGTGCGCATTGCATATGCGATATGATTTTGTGCACTTGCTTGTATCATGTTTGATGATGCATGCCTTTTTGGTTAAGTGTAAAGAATTAAACCTTGGTTAATGAAATGGTTAGGGTTTACTTTTTCCTTATTCATTTTATTCATTTATTTATTCTTTTGGAAAAAGAAAAGAAAATGAGAAAATGGTGGCATGTTTTGTTTTGTTCATGAAGCTTCATGAAGACTTTGACCAAGTGACCATTTTGTCTCATGCTTAACCCTAACCATCCCACTAACCATGATTTATTCTCTACACTTGACCATGGTTTGGTTATGATAAGTATTCTTTTAATTTTCTTTTTGGAATTAACTTGTCATAACATTTACCTTCTTCTTCTTCATTTCTTCAAGTGAAGAAAGCTTGCCTCCATCAATGGCAAGTGATGAAAAAGAGTGAGAAATCCAAATCTAAAGTCTACCGACTTCCTATTTCTTCATCCTCTACCTCTTGCCAAGTAGTAGAGTGTGTTTTCTTCACAAGTTTCATGACTTGGTGAAGTGAGAGCTTGATCTTGCGATACTTCGACGTAGATCATCTTCGGCATGGACATCGACGACCTAGCTCGCCATTTCTCCAACGAAGCCGACGCTAGAGCCCGGGAATTCATTCGGACAGCGAGGGGACTTCGTTGCGGAGCTATGGAGGTGGAGCACCGGATCTACAAAGGTTGTATTTCCGTTTCCTTTTTGTTAAGTTGTTAACTAGATTTCTTTTTCGCCTAAACTTCTAGCCGACGATCCGTAGTCGGGTCTCTCGGCACCTAGAATTTTTGAAATTGGCATGGTTGGTGCCTTGTGGGACCTCATTAGGGTGCCTAGGAACCCTACAAATCTCACATAGGTCAAAGCCTATGGTTGTTCTCTCAAATCATCCCAAAAACCCTCGACATCGGTGTACAAACGCCGGGTGATCGAGAAAAACTCAAACGCTCCATTCGTGGTTTCACATCACACTAAACATATATATGAAATAGGGTGAAATCATCAAAACCAATAAATTGAATAAATCGTTTTATTACAAGAAACCTAGTATGCATCAATTAGCCGTTTTAAAACGAAACTTGATGTTTTAACAATTCTAACGGTCATAATACTCATTAAACATCTTAAATAAGTCATGCAAACCATTTCCATAATTTAATCTCATCAATTCCCATTAACCCCAAAAATGTAGTTTGCAAAATTTATCCAATTTTAGCAATTTCATAGTAAAAATGCACAAACAACAATTTAGTTTGGTTTTGCATGAACTAAACTATTAAACTACAATTTATAATGTTAATAATGTCATGAAACCCTAATTAGAATTTTATCCCAATTATTTAATCAATTTCCAAAAACCTAGTTTTGCAAAAAAACTTAATTTGGACCTTTTAGATGCAACAATTAGTAATTAGCAACTAGATTAAATTTTGCATAGCATTAAAATGTTAAATACATCACACAGCCATAATCTCATTATTCAAAACCATAATTTGATCCAAACCCTTTTCTAGAAATTTCATTAATCAGGCAATAACACCAAATTAACACTTTAAAATTCTAAATTAGCATAGTTAAACTACAAATTAGCTAAAAGTTTAAGATTTTACCTCACAAGTTTAGAACCCTAGCTTGCCCTTAACCTCCAAAGATGTCTCCTTTCATCAAGTTGTAAACAAATTTGGGTGTGTGAAGAGGTAGAATAGGTTATTGAAGGAATTTGTGGATTTTTAATGGATTTTGATGGATTTTTTTCTGATGAAAATGAAGTGAAAAGAGAAGGAAAATAATGGAGGGGGTGATAGCTGCTCTGGGCAGTAGGGGAGGAGTGGGGAGAGGTGTGGGAGTTGGGGAAAATTCACACAAAATCAAAGACAACCATTACTCAAGTATACTTACTCAAATTAATATATTTTATATCCTTTCTCAAAGCATTTCTTCACATGAGTTGAAGAAAATTTGAGGGGACGAAAAGTGGGCTGTTTTTGGGTGTGGGGCCGGCCATGATGAAGTGCGGATGAGTGTGAGAGGTTGCTAAAAAAAATTCCATGCAAAAAGACCCCCCACAAGTTCATATTTGCAAGTTTTAGTTTAGCTTATTCAAATTTTAATTTTCCTTTGATTATAAACAATTAGAACTTGGAAATAACAAACTAAAAATTATATTACAAACTAGATTTTAGTTGTCTTTGTTCTTATGTATGTAATTAGCCCATTCAAATTTGTATTTATCACTAATTTAATGTATTGGTGACGGCTTAAAATAATATTAAAATAATTAATTTCGGAAAATTTTTCAGAAAATTAGAAATTTTACCTGTGACTCAATAAACACCAAATACTAGCAATTATATAGCTAGAATATGTATATTTAATTTTATATTAAAAGATATTTATATTTTGACTTTTTACGGAAAACCACCTTATTTTACCGATTTTCCGAAATTTCACTGAAACGATTTTCAAAACGTTACACCATGCATGAAGAATTAAAGAAAAAACACTTAGAAAATATAACACAAGTGTAAAATATGACAAGGTGCATGTCATGTGCACAAAACCGGATTAAAGCACCATTAGTGATACCTAATCGTGATTAGCATTAAGATAAAGTATGATTAATTATAAAAATTTATAATTTTCATAAATCATGTGAAACACCCTCATTTCGGTAATTCCTATAATTTTCCAAATATTTTCCACTTTATCGGTATTTAGTTATACCGCATTATTAAAATATTCATAATATTTATTATTAAATTTTTTAAAAAAACCAAAAAAATTTATTTTATTTTTCTGAAATGTTACAGTACTCTACGTCATGGGTATAGGATACCGGCTTAGGATCCCACACATGTAATTTGTTACATGGGCTATAGACAGGTGGAGAACTGGGAAAGTGTGATATGTCTCTAGTAGTAGAGATGGTGCAATTGTTGCAGCCAAAATAGTTGGCAGATATCACCTGGTGTTACCAACTCGTAATACAATGATTCTTAGCGACTGTTATTTCGTACCAATAATATTGTGAATATTTTCCTAAATCAAGTGTTGCTTGGGTAAGATATGTTGTATAACAGTGTACACGTTCTAAATAAAACCAAAGTTCTAAACGTATAGAACACATACAAGAGTAACAGTTCAGAAATGAATGAAGTCTTCTTGTGGCATTGTAGACTAGGTCATGTCGATGAGACAAGCCTAGCTAAACTTCTATAAGGATGCATATTTAAATTCGTTCGAATTTACATCTTATGAAACTTTCCAGTCATGTCTCAAAGGATAGGTGACGAAATCTCCATTTATTGGAAACGGAGAAAGAGCTACTGATCTCTTGAACAGATACATGGTGATGTATGCGGTCCTATGTCTACATATTACAGGGATGGTTCAACGTAATTTATTACATTCACCGATGTTCTCTCAAGATACGAACATGTGTTCTTGTTGAAACACAAAACTGAATATTTTGAGAATTTATATGTACGAAGATGAGAACCAGATGGGTAAAGGTATTCAAATCCATCGATATGATCGGGGAGAAGAATACTGGAGCACGGAATTCCGAGACTATTTAAAAGAAAATGAGATTCTCTCTCAGTTTACTCTTCCGTATACACCACAGCATAACGGTATATCGGGGTGGAAGAATCGCACCCTATGAGATATGGTGCGCTCTATGATGAGTACTGCTGAGTTGCCTATTTTCTTTCAGGGACATGCACTTAAGAAGATGCATACCTATTGAATAGAGTTCCGATCAAATCCGTTGCCTACCACTCCAAATGAGACATGCAATGGGAAGAGACCATCTTTTAAACGAGTTAAGATATGGGTTGTTCGGCCTATGTTGAAAAGCAAAATCCGGACAAGCTCGAGGAAAGATCGGTTATGTGCAAGTTTGTAGAATATCCCAACCATTCATGAGGGTGTATCTTAAACCACACCGAGGAACAAAAGATGTTTTGTTTCTCGACATGCCACCTTTTTAGAAAAGGAATTTCTTGTCAAAGAAGTTAGTGGCAAAAAGGTAGGACTGGAAGAAGTTCCAGCAATACAAACTATAACTGACGATTTGGTGAAACCGGAGGATTCAATAGTCCCCGACGAACCGCAGCCACTCCGCAGATCTAGTTGGGTTCCTCATCCACCTAAGAGATACTACAGTTTTCTAATAGACGGTGGGAGCGAGGATTGCATCATGTAGATGATGACCCAACTAGTTTCAAGCAGACCATCACAAGTGGAGAATATGTGAAATGGCTGGATGCTATGCGATCTGAGATGGAATCCATGTACACCAACAAAGTATTGACATTGGATGTTGCTCCTGAAGGGGTAAAACCCATCGGGAGCAAAAGGATCTTTGAGAAAGATAATTTAGTGTAGATAGAGAAGTTGAGACTTCAAAAGCTATACTTGTCGCTAAGCTTAAGTCCATCAGGATCCTACTTGCCATTGCTGCATACCATGACTACGATATCTGGCAGACTGCACGTCAAAACCGCTTTTCTAAATGGTAATTTAGAAGAAAGCGTGTATATGACACTGCCAGATGGCTTCGTAGACAGTGGGAGCAGTGGAAGCATATGCAAGCTGCCTAAATCCATCTACGAATTAAAGCAGGCATCGCGGAGATGGAACATCTGTTTTTAATGAAGCTATCAAAAAGTTTGATTTCTTCAAAAAGGTAGATGAACTATTTATAAATAAGAAGGATGTAGAGAGTATGGTTGCCTTCCCTGTATTGTACACGGATGACATACTCTTGATAGGAAAGGGTGTTCCTATGCTACACTCTGTCAAGCACCTCTTATCACACAGGTTCTTCATAAATGATCTAACACATGTCTCCTACATCCTGGTGATATAGATCTATAGAGATAGATCTAAATGGATTTGGGATTGTCCCAATCCAGGTACATAGACACCATGCTAAGGGGGTTTACTATGGATGATTCTAAGCGTAGTAATGTACCCTCTTGTTCAGGAATCACTCTCTCCAAAGATATGTCTCTCGAGACTGATTTAGAGAGGGCTCGCATACAAGGGATACCCTATTATTTGGAAGATGGGTCAATCATTTATGCGATGTTATGTACCAGACCAGATATAGCTTACTCACTAGGTGTAGTGAATATGTATCGAAAAGATCTTTTGGAAATCCACTGGACAGCTGAAGAACATTCTTAAGTGCTTGAGAAGGACTAATGAGATGTTCTTGGTGTATTGTAACAATGGACTCCAAATGGAGTCCTTTACCGATTCGAGCTTCCAAAGTGATAAGGATGACTGAATGTCAGTCTCGGGTTTTTTCTTCACCCTCAGTCGAGGGGCGGTATGTTTGAAGGGTTCCAAGCTTTATACCGTAGCAGTCTCATTGATAGAGGCTAATTACATCGCTACCAACGATGCTGCCAAAGAAGTTGTCTGGATGACTAAGTTCATAAGATGAACTTGGTTCCTACCATTGGGCATCCAATACCTGTGTATTGTGATGACAATGGAGTTGTGGTTTTGGCCGAGGAACCCCGGTCCCGTCAGCGATCTAGACATATTCTTAGACAGTATCACCAAATCAAAGAGATAGTTGATCACTGGGAGATCAAGGTTAGGAGTGTTGACAAAGAGGATAACACAGTAGATCCACTCACCGAGGCCATCCCCCAGATGCTATTCGAGAGACTTTTGGGACGTTGGGTATGAGATACTACAAAAACTTGCCTTAGTGCAAGTGGGAGATTGTTAGGAATACGTATGCCCTAGAGGCCATTATTAATGATATAGTGGATGCTTGGACATATATATAGATGACTTTCTTGCTCGACATGATAGTATGCTATCAGGTTACCTTTATCTTAACATGTAGACTGGTATTTATATTGTCTGTCTCTTACATGTTGATAAAGCCCTTAGGATATGTACTTGACTACCATGATTATGATGAGATCATACTAGTGGGGCCAGGATGGTCCAAAAGTACATCCTTTAATCAGTTCCTAGTCTTGGGAATATCGAGACTAAGGCATCGATATTCCAGAGTAGACTAGTGTGTACGTTTCTTGTCCCTCAGAGGGCGATGGTTGATCCCACAACCATTGGTATGTGACATCAAAGATTGTACAGAGGTGCTCATTGGAGAATGGGTACACCAAATAGGACTCGCCTAGAACTACTATATGGTAGTATACCTATCGTCAGATAGCAGTCCTCTGGTGACACTAGTATAGGTTAGTCTGTACATTCGAGATCGTCATAGAGTCTTGTGCGGCTCCCACCCTGCTTTGATTTCCTACCTACCACGCTCAAAGGAGAGGTAAAAACAGGTGGATTTTGGGTATAGTCCCGAGTCGCATGGAGGCAATGAGCGATAGGAGGGGTTTCGTCTCTCCCGATATTGGGGGTTGATGTTGCGCTATGCTCGATTGGCTATAACTGGAAGTCCCTAGCCAGGGCTGCTTATGAGATTTACTAATAAGTGTTATCAGTAGTTTCTCAAACCGTTATAGGCCGGACATCGCCATGACTTATCACATTACTGTGGTCTGACGTTTACCACCCCTAGATATGATATGCGACATATCAGATGAAGAGACCGGACTGTACAGTAGTGTTACTGATAGGCTTCATAAAGTCTATAGACGAGCTTGCTTGTTGATCTTCATATCGCTCAATACCCGGGTAGCAGTTACGTCCAGCTAGTACCGCTGACAGCTTGCGGGTGATTGATGTGATCATCACCTACTGCTGGCGTATTGACGAGTCTTTAGAGTCCCACACAGAAGTTTCCTGGTTCAAGAGAAACGAAGTAGGACACATATGTGATACCATATTAAAATCTGGCTGTTATCTGTCATCGGTTTGGTTATATGTGATATAACCAGATTGTCGAATCAAGTATTATTTGATAATGTAATATACAGATTGTTTGTTATAGTGCCCTCAAGTCAATTATTGGATCGCAGGCACGTGATTGCAATGATTGAGGGAGGATCTATACCCGTAGAACAGTCTTACTCGAGATAATAGTATGCTATCTTGTTTGTCTTTATCATTGTGTACATGCTTAGGTGACATTACAGATCACTATTACATGTTGATAGTGTTAGTTATATGTATGCCCTAGAGGCCATTACTGTACATGCGATGTATATTGTAGTCGATGCTTGGACATATATAGGGAGGACTTTCTTTCTGGATATGATAGTATGCTATCAGGTTACTCTTTATCTTAACATGTACACTGATTGTCTCTCTGTTACATGTTGGTAAAGCCCTTAGGATGCGTACTTGACTACCTAGATTATGATGCAGATCATACTAGTGAGACAAAGGTAGTCGGTAAGTACATCCTTTAATGTTCCTAGTCATGGGTGTATCGAGATATGGCATCGATATACCAGAGTAGACTAGCGTGTATCTTCTCGAACCATGTAGATGGGCGATGGATGATCCCATATCCATTGGCGTTTGACATCGGAGTGCTATACGGGTGCTCAGTGGAGACTGGGTACACTGGACGGACTTGTCGAGAACTACCAGATGGTATTATACCTCATGTAAGATGGCAGTTCTCTGGTGACACCGGTACAGGATAGTCTGTTGACCAAAGATCGTCATAGGGTCTTGTGTGATTCCCACTGTTCTTTGATTTCCACCTTACCACGTTCAAGAGAACGTGCAAAACGGTTGTTTTTAGGTACAGTCCAGAGTCACATGGAGGCAATGAGAAATAGGAGGGGATTCTTCTCTCCCGGTATAGGGAGTTGATGTTGCGTTATACTCGATTGGCTATAACAGGAAGTCCCTGGCCAGGGCTGTTTCAGAGATTTACCGGTAAGTGTTACGAGTAGTTTCTCGACCCGTTATGAGCCTCATATCGGCACGACTTATCGAGTTACTGGAGTCTGACATTTACCTCCACTAGACGAGATATGCGACATATCAGACGAAGAGACCGGACTGTACGGTAGTGTTACTGATTGGATTCGCAGGAGTATGAGCTGGCTTGCTTGTTGATCTTCTAATCGCTCAATACCCGGGTGGCCGTTACGTTTAGTAGACTGCTTGCGGCTTGTGGGTGTTTGATATGATCATCACCTACTGCCGGCGTATTGACGAGTCTTTAGAGTCCTACACTGAGGTTTTCTGGTTCATGCGAAACGTAGTACGAGCACATATGTGATATGTGCGGGACCGAGATTGATGCCCGTATGTGATACCGCATTCTATTCTCGCGATTTGTGACATCGGTCGGTTATATGAGATATAGCCGAATTATCGGATCATGTGTTGATTCGATAACTTGTTGCATTTGATATTAGTCGGTTATATGTTATATAGCCGGATTATTAAATCAAGTGTTGATTTAATAATTTAATATATAATTATATATTAGATATACTAAATTACATTAACTAATATTAGCTCACTTGAGATTTCTTATCTCACTTGCGTGCATTAGTGTATATGTGATATATATTAATATACAACTTTTGTGTCATGCTAGATGCCACAAGTGACATGGGTGTATGAGACTTGCACCGTGCTTTATAATGTGATGGGTTTATATTTATCTAAGTTAATCAAAATTAGTGGAGCTTAGTCACATGGAGAAGCTTGTGGAAACATTGACTAAGTCCACTAAGTTTGTTTTACTTATAGATATTTATTAACCTAACCATTATTAACTTGCCATGATTTATTCGCTACATGGGTTAGTGTATGACACTAACTCACCCATGGTTTACATTCTCACCACATGTGTTCATTTTCTCTCATCTCTTTACTTGAGCTTCTTCTTCCTCATGAAATGAGAAAATATTGTGAGAAAAATAGATCTAAAGAGAGACCATTTCCTGCTTCATTATCATCTACTACTTTCCATTTATTTTAGGGTGTTTGCTTTACTAATTTCACAATTAGTAAAGAGGTAGAATGAGCTTGAGTCTCCTCGACGTAGATCATCTTCGGCTTCGAAGACTTCGAGCAAGCTTGTTCATTTCTCAAGGAGAACCCATACAAGAGTTCGGGAGATCGATACTCGCGGTGAAGGGATTACTACACGGAGGTTTAGAATTGATGGACATGTCTACAATGGTTGTATTCCTCATTCACTTAGTGTAATGGTGGATTACATGTTCATTTCGTCTATTTACTCTAGCTAGATCCTAGGTTAGGGTTCATTAGCACCTTAGAATTTTTGAAATTGGCATGCTTGATGTCTTGAAAACCCGGTAGGGTGCTAAGGAATCTCAACATTGGTATCAGAGCTGGGCTAGAGTATTAGACGGTGTTTGTTAGATTACAAAACCGAAACTGCTCCGAAACTTGAAACACCAAATACGGGTTCTGTCGATTTTTAAATGACCTCAAATTTTTTTTTTAAACAACTGCAGAATGATATATGAGAGATTATAATAACATGGCAAAAATTTGGGACCCAGAGCTCGGATTTTGGTTGAGATCATGGGGTATGGGGCCGGCCCAAGTGAGGCAGTTTGTGCTCAAATTTTTCATGTTTCCATCTCTGTATTTTGGTGTTTCAGGTGTTGTTTGTTTTTGCTAATTTTGCATGAGATGTAATCTTACACTATAAACAATTCGGAGTGTTTCGTATTCGTAGTTTAACATTGTATTTGGGTTTTCACATGTTATCTAGGCGAAATTAAAAAGTTCGATCGAATGCCAAAAACACATTTTTCTAAGTTTAACATATAAGGAAAAACATGCAAGTAATTCTATGGACCCTCTAGAAGAATGTAACCCTAACTCGACCTTTTTGGATCACGGAACCGCGATCATACCTTAGGGTTTGCCGCAGTTCCGTGGCGACATGAGTGAGGCATGGGTCTGCCCTTCTACGGCTGGTGCATAGGTACTATGGCATATTCTGGGTATTATTGAACTGTGCTCAAGTGTTGAGCTGTCGGGAAATTGTGGAACTTTGATGAATCGATCGAAAAGTTTAACGTCATCCGGATATCATGTGATGGGATACAATAATTGGAATCTATTTTAGTTGCATGCAAGTTTAACATTTCGGTCTCGGGTGAAATCGGGAATCTTGTTGAATTACCCGACTTCTTTTGAAAAGTGTTTTTATAATTGAGACCTAAATGTAAGATTTGCATTGTTAGGCATGAAATCCAGAATATGTGAAATTCCGGGTTTATGATGTCTAAGGGCAGTGCGGATTCCAATTGTTGTAGTTTTTCTCTTTCTTTTGTCCGACCGTAAAAGTGGTGTATCGCCGGTTTCGTTGCTATACGTCAACGCCAATTGGGATACGCATATTTACTTACGTTGATGACATGTAATGTTATGTGTTGCTGGGATATGTTATATTGGATCGCCGTATTTGAATAACCGGTGGTTTTATGTGAGATACGAGTTTTTCATTTTCATTCATGTAAAAACTTGTTTGTAATATTCATTTATTGGGGCACTTCCGGGTTGAGGAAGATGCCACCCTTGATATATATTATTTACTTTTACGCATTAGGATAGACCTAAGGAGGGGAGCACAAGTAACCGGATTCTAGATTCCAGTGGGAGACTATCTCTAGGCGTCGAGTCCGGGTCTCCTAACTCTAGAATTGGTAGGGTTGCTTGCCGCTCTCGTAGGGGTCTAAGGATATGGGTTTGGATATTCATCACGACCGTGGAATCCGTGTTTTTTATAGGCTTAAATTAAAATCTGGAAATCCTAGTATATCCAATATTTCATATGTTGTTTTCTGCTGCGATATCTGTGATGCGATCATTTGATGTGTTGAGATAGATACTGTATATAGTATATATGATATATTATATAGATGTTGCTTTTGTTTTTCACCCGCGCTAGCCCTGCCCCGCTCTGCCATTAGTTACCAAACCTAACGGTGCATGACGGGACATCGAGACGAATGCGGATGGCATAAGCGTAATTTGTATTTATCTGTGATGCTTAGGTAACTTAAATGATGGGACTTCATTAATGTGATTAATGAAAGAAAATAAACCTAAAGATGTTGTGGAATCGAATTTTCAAAAATAGGTAGCTCTAGTTCTTGCTTTGCATAGCGGTGTTCCTTGTAGAACATCCAGCACCTTATTCGATAAGGAAAGAGCCGAGATCCCTTCACCGAGAGTGAACTCTTTAACAAAAACCGGCAGATGCTACAAACCTCGGTTTCGTTTTTTGATTGCTTTTCTAGTTCTTGCTTTGCATAGTGGTATTGTGAATATCCTGCACCTCATTCGATGAGGAAAGAGCCGAGATCCCTTCACCGGGAGTGACCACTTTAGCAAAACTAGCAAAGGCCTCAAAAACACTCCATTTTAAATCATTTGATTCTACAACGATATAAAGTTCATTACGCAAAAGGTTTTCTTAAACACTTGTCGTAGCCCTCCGTCATTTCAGATAAGTACATTATAGTATTCGTGCTGTGTTTGTTGGCTTTCGTCAATGCATAGTGTGCGGTAGCTATTTATGCTTATCTGCATAAGCATATAATGCGATTGAGTTAGGGGAGTCGTGCGACTTTGTTGGCTTGCGTCAAGGGTCGTGCGGGTGGGTTTAATTCAATCAGGAAATGACGGGTTGAACTTGACTAGGAGCCTATGGTTTGTTGACCTCCGTCAAGGTCATGGGACGCTAGGGGCAGAATATTGTTGGGAATTTCAAGTGTTGAAATTTGGAATAAGATTGCATACCTTCTATGAGATAGTTGGATCCCGATACCCACTGCGAGTAAGAGTTACTCCTAGGAGAGTTTTGCACTTTACAATTAGCCGATCAAGTAGGTGTCATAGAGGTTACACCCCTGGGAAAACAAGGTTTATTTTAATTAGGTCCGTGGGAAAGCACGGGGAACCTCCCTCAAAGTACCGACAATGGCCTGGTTGAAAGATTGACGAACTTGTAGGGTGTAATTAATCCTGGCTAGTCTTTCCTTTTAGGGTTTGAAGGAAGATTTAATAAAAACAGTGGGAGCCATCCTGATTAGATAAAATAATAACCAATCTAATCTTAAAAGAGCATACGCTGAGTGTTTTCTTCTCTCTCTCCTCCAGGTAGCGACCATGTCATGCCATAATCAAGATAATAATATGGATGTATTGACCGAACCCGCTTGTTATACTATGCTGGGGAACATTTGTCCCGCTCCAACTTATAATTGTTATGAGACCGAGCAGGAAATAGGGGATTACCAGGATTTCCCATGGCGCCCAAACGAAGAAAGTGCATAATGATGCATCTTCTTCGGGTATGTCATTACCGTGAACTATTTTTCAGTATTCTCTACGTCCTGGGTATGTGATACCGGATCAGGATCCCGCATATGTAATCTGTTACATGGGATATGGATAGGTAGAGAACTGAGAACGGGTGATAAAGTTTCAAGAGTTGAAAACGGTGCAATTGTTGCAGCCAAGGTGTTGGCAGTTATCACCCTGTATTACCAAATACATTGATTCTGAATGAATGTTATTAGACACCGAACATGATATACAACATTATATCAGTCTGTTTATTTAGTAAAGAGGGATATGATTTTGTATTGTTGGATAATGTTTTGAACAATTCATAGATCAAGAGTTGATCGGTTCAGGCGCGTTATCTAATGGCAAATACATTCTAAATCAAACCACAGTTCTTAACGTACAGAACACACACAAGGGTAAGAGTTCAGAAATGAATGAATCCTTCTTGAGGCATTGTAGACTAGGTTATATCAATGCGACCCGACTAGCTAGGTAACATTTAGATGCATATTTAAATCAGTTTGAATTTACATCTTGTGAAACTTGCCAGTCATGTCACAAAGATAAAATGACCATAGCTCCGTTTACTAGAAACAGAAAAAGAGTTAGTGAACTCTTGGGCTTGATACATGATGATGTATGTATGTCCCCTGTCTACACATGCCAGGACCGGTTCTTTGTACTTCATTACATTCACTGATGATCTTTCAAGATTCGGACATATGTTCCTGTTGAAACACAAGTATGAAGCTTTTGAGTAATTCAAAGAATATTAGTCAGAAGTAGAGAACCAAAACGAGTATAAGTATTATGTCCTATGATGAGATCAGGGAGGAGAATACTTGAGCACGGAATTCCTGGAATATTCCAAAGGAGAATGAGATTCTCTCTCAACATTACTCCTCCGTATACATCACAGCACGTCGATGTATCAGGGCGGAGAAATTGCACCCTATTAGATATGGTGCACTCTATGATGAGTACTACTAAGTTGCCTATTTCCTTTTGGGGGTTATGCACTTGTGAAGTTGGATACCTATTAAATAGCGTTCCAACCAAATCAAGTGCATACCACTCCATATGAGATATGGTATGGGAAGAGCCTATGTCTTAAGTAAGTTAAGATTTGGGGTTGTCCGGCCTATGTCAAAAGAAAAATTCGGACAAGCTCGAGGCAAGGTCAGTTCTGTGGAAGATTGTTGGATATCCCAAGCATTCGTAAGGGAATATCTTCAACCACACTGAGGAACAAAAGGTATTTTATTTCTCGGCATTCTACCTTTTTATAAAAGAAATTTATTTTGGAAACAAATTTGTGGTCATGAGGTAGAACTGGAAGGAGTTCCATCTATACAAACTACAGCTGATCTGATGATTTGGTAGAACTGCGGGATTCAATAGCTCCGAATGAACCTCAGCCTCTCCGCCGATCTGGTAGGGTTCCTCACCCACCAGAGAAATACTTCGGTTTTCTCTATGACAGTGGGAGTGAGGATTGTATCATGAGATGATGACCCAACTAGTTTCGAGCAGGACATCAAGAGTGGGGATTATTTAAGAATGGCTGGATGCTAAGCGATCTGAGATGGAGTCCATATACACCAACAAAGTATGGACTTTGGTTGCTATATCTGAAGGGTTAAATCCCCATCAGGAGCAAGTATATCTTGAGAAGATTACTTGGTGTTCATGGAAAAGTTGAGACTTTCAAAGCTAAGACATGTTGCAAAAGGTTTTGGTCATAGACCAGGTGTGGATAATGATGAAACCTCTTCTCCAGTGGCTATTCTTGAGTCCATCCGGATCCTACTTGCTATTGCTACATACCATGACTACGATATCTGGCGGTTGGGTGTCATGACTGCTTTTCTAAATAGTGATTTAGAAGCGAGTGTCTATAAGTACACAGCCAGAGGGCTTCGTAGACAGTGGGAGCAGAGGAAACGTGTGCAAGTTGCTTTACAGGTTAAAGCAGGCATCGCGGAGTTGGAACATCTTTTTTGATGTGGTAGTCAAAGAGTTTGACTTCATCAAAATAGTAGATGAACCTTGTATATACAAAAAGGTTGTAGAGAGTAAGGTGGTCTTCCTCATATGGTACGTGGATGACATACTCTTGATAGAAAAGTTGTTTCTTATGCTACACTCGGTTAATCTCCTCTTATCACATTGATTCTCTATATAGGATCAAGGTGATACCTCCTAAATCCTGGGTTTTTGATCTATGTGATAGATCTATGTGGATGTTAAGGTTCTCATTAGGTGTAGTGAGATGGTATCAATCGATCCTAAGGAGAATCACTGAATAGCTTCCAGGGTGGTAAGGTCGACTGAATGTCAGTCACAGGCATTTTCTTTACCCACAGTGGAGGGATGGTATGTTGGAAGAGTTCCAAGCTAGATACCGTGGCAAACTAGACGACAAAGGCTGGATACATCACTACCAACGATGCTACCAAAGAGGCAGTCTGGATGTATATTAGTTCATGAGATTAACTTTGTTCCTACCATTGTGTGACAATGGAGTTGTGGCTTATGCCCAGGAACTCCCGTCCCATCAGTGATCCAGACATATTCTAAGACAGTATCACCTGATCATGGAGATGGTTGATCTCCAGGGAGATCGAGATTAGGAGAGTAGACTCAGAGGACAACATGGCGGATCCACTCACAAAGGCCTTTTCGCAGAGAGAGACTTTTATGGGATGGTTGAGTATGAGATACTACAACCACTGCTATATGATGGCCCTAGTGCAAGTGGGAGATTGTTAGTTATATGTATGCCCTAGAGGCCATTACTGTACATGCAATGTATATTGTAGTGGATGCTTGGACATATATAGGAAGGACTTTCTTGCTCGATATGATAGTATGCTATCTGGTTACTCTTTATCTTAACATGTACACTGATTATCTTTCTATTACATGTTGGTAAAGCCCTTAGGATGCGTACTTGACTACCTAGATTATGATGCAGATCATACTAGTGGGACAAAGGCAGTCGGTAAGTGTAACATTTCAGAAAAAATAAAATATTATTTTTGGGGGTTCTTATAATTAAATAATATTATATTGAATATTTTAATAAGGCGGTATAATTAAATACCGATATATTGGGGAAAAAATTTGGAAAATTATAGAAATTACTAAAAAGAGGGTGTTTTATTGAATTTAAGTAAATTATGAAATTTTATGATTCATTATACACTATTTTAATACTAATCGCGATTAAATATCGCTAATCGCATTAAGCTTGTTTTGTGCAAAACATGTACCATGTCAAATTACACTTGTTACATTTTATCATAGCTTTCTCTTCATTTTCATTTCATGTTTGTTGTTTTAAATTGAGAAGAGAAAAGAAAAGAAAATGGAATAGAATAATGAGGGATGGGCAAGAGAGAGAAAAGAGAGTGAGGTCTTGTGCTGACTTGGGCCATTCTCTCCATTTCATTTCTTCTTGTTTCTCTCCTCCTTCAACAATGGCAGCCCCTTCTCCACCTCCACTTCAAACCTCACAAACACCTTCAACCCCACCTCAAAACGTCATCCCTACTTCATTAAAATGTGCACAAGCCTTCTAACTACACATTGGACCAAGAAAGCAAGGATTTTGAACACTTGGGTCAACTCAAGAAAATTCTTGTGTTGCCAAATGAGGTAATTTCATCACCATTAGCATAGTATTACTTTTACTTTGGTATCCTTGCATGTTTAGAAGTATTTAAGTTTGATTTAGTGAGGTTAGAAAATTCCTAGTTAGGGTTTGAGAGATTCTTGAGTTGGGATTGTGTAATTGAGTTTAGTAGAGGCCTTACAACCCCTGTGGTGATTGATTAAAGACCTAAACCTGAGACTAGAACCCCAATAAGCGAACTTACAATTCTCCGATATCGTATTTTATGGAAATTGTGTAGGGAAAATGAAATCTGCTAACACCCGGGGACCTGGAAAATTATTTAGCGAAGACTGAGAGTTGTGCAGGCAACCTAGAAGCTACCCTGAAGACCAGAGCCCCAAACGCCCTACCCAGGACGCAGATTTAATCCTTTGGGCCATAAATTGCGGCCTTGGTACTTTCAAACTGGTTCGTACTTGGTTCAGGGCTTTATCTCCAGTAAATTAGACACTCCATATGTGCAAAATTGGCTAATTTCACTTAGGGTAAAATCTGGGACCATTTTCTTAAGTTGCTGCATTGTTTTGCGACTTTGTTTTAATTTGGGAGTTGGTATTTGATTTTGTGTTCCGTCGTCTGATGTTTGTACGTCAGCGACAGGGGTTGTTTGGTGGTTTTGCAGGCGTAGGCTATAGGTTTTAACCTGTGAGCGGAACGTGTTCCGTTTTGGTTTTCCGACTTGATTTTAATATGCATTTGAGATAGTGTATTGGTTGTAGGTACCCCCATGTGGATTTCAAGACGACGAGGATGAGCGTGGCGTCATCGACTCCAACAAGCGAGGATGAAGATGAGTAGATATATATCTATGAGGGAAGTCGGGTGGATGACGTATAGCACCCCCGCAGGTCGTAGTGTAGCTTATGTTATATTATACATTTACATATGTGTTATGAATTTGGATGATTAACAAGTAGGATCTTAGAAGATCATGGGATAAATGTTGGTGTATTTGGATGATAGTGTCGTGGTTGATTTCTTAGTCGCGAACCATAGAATAGGTTTGCACACACGCGCACACACACCCTTGCATATATTATTATTACTCATGCGTATATGGGGATACATACATACACACACACACACACATAGGTATGGGACTAGGCAGATATATATATATACCTATACATGGATAATGAGAATAGTGGATGATATTTGGAGATGAGTCGATGAGATTGGGCATGATGCCATGAGATCGGTGATATGTTCTGATTCGTATTATGAGATACGACATGAGATTTTAGCGGGCCTTTAAGCGTGTGTTTTCGTACATGTATATATATGCAGATGGTATCAGTTTGTACTAGACTTAGATCAGTACCCCCAGTTCATGAGATATGATGATAAGGATACCAGATAATTGATGAGATAAATATGATGTTCGACCCATACCCAGTTTGGGATGCCGTACGATGGATTTACCGTACGAGCTTTATATTGATGATAGATCTGCACTCTTGACTCGAAGATGTCATGTTGTATATTGTATTGTATGTGATACTATTGAGGCGGGATCACCGACTATTATATTTGTATATCGACTCAGATTTAGGTGGTTTCCTTCCTTTTTCAATTAGCCTGTTAGTTTAGTCCAGTAGTTTACGTATAGATATTAGACTAGACTCAAGTCATTCCTATTTCAAAAACTAACGAATCGTGAGTATTTTAAAGACAAGCCAAGGGATTCTACGGATATTTTAAAAGACGGATCTTTTCATAAAAACACCGTAGCCCTTATTTTTCTAAACACCACGATTCGTGTTATTTCAAATGGCAAAACTGTATGACATATATATATTGAAGTAGATTCTTCACTATTGCGTTTATTATTCATTTTCCGTATATTCTTGCTATTCACATCGCATTGCATGTTTAAATGTGTTTATTGTTATATTAAACCCATGCTGTCAGGACACCATCACCATTATCGATGATGCGTATGCTCCACGAACACCTTCTTGCCGGCTCACACACTTTATCATCGATAATTGCCATTGTAAGTCCACGTTGTCCGCCCCGGTGCTTGCGGGGAGGCGGAAAACGGAATAAAAATCGGATTTTTATGAGCTTAGGCAACATGGACTAGACATTAAAGGATCTTTGCTAAACAAAAACTTGCTAAAGTTAACTAGAAACTAGCTAAGTGCTAGAAAGGTTATACCTTTGGTCTTTATGTCCTTCTCTCCTTGCTCCTTGGAGTAGTGGAAGGAGGTCACCTTGTCGTCTTCTCCCGTCAAAGAAAGATCCACCCGAAAGCCTCAACCTTTGGCTTCAACTCCAAGCTAGAAGTAACTAGGGTTCAAGAAGTGCTAGTCCTTCAACCCTAGATGAGAGTAAAGATGATCAAGAGAGGGTTTTTCTCAAGCTCAAGTGTTTCTCAACACATGAGAGGGGAGAGCTTGAGGGAGAGGAAGAACAAGAGAGAGAAATGAAATGATAGAATGAGAATAGAATCAACCATTCTCACAAATATATGTGTATTATTTTAATTAGATAATTAGTAAGATAATTGTCATGGTTAATCATGATGTGACCATTATCATTTCAATTTGCAAGGATCAAAAAGCATCTTCCAAAAGAAATGATGATGGTCAAAGTGTCAACCTAGGTCAACAAGTCAAGGAAGTCAAATGGTCAACAACCATAACCATGCACAATTATTTAAACTAATTATCAATTAACAATAATACACACATAAACATTAGGGTTAATAAAATGACAATAGCCATTAACCCTAATCAAGGTCCTCTCCCTCTGTCTCAAGTAACTGTGCATACGCACCCGCATTCGTGATCCGAGGAACAGGAATACAATGAGAAAAACCAATCCCAAAACATATACTAGGATCTGGATTAAACCAAAGCCTGCTAGTGTAAACTGTCCGGACAGCAAACGTGCACAAGTGCGCGGATGCGAACGAACCCTGTCGCAAAACCATGCGACCTCTACTCATTTTGCCTAAAGGCGAATAGCTCTCGGTGTGGGACTCTAAAGACTCGACAATATGCTGGCAGTGGGTTTAACCACAGACCGCAAGCGGCACTAGCTGTACGTAACGGTCCCCAGGTAGATGTCGATAAGAAGACTGACGAGGTGAACCCCATCCGAACTCCTACTGAGCCTGTATGTGACAATCTCCGTACAGTCCGGTCTGTTCGTCTGATACATCGCATGGCGGGCCTAGAGGGGCGGTGAACGCCAGTCCCCTAATAGCGGTACAAGTTGTGTCGGAGTGTAGCCCAGAACACCCTGAGATAACACTGGAAACCTACCAGTATATCTCGCTTGCCCTGGCCAGGGACTACTCGTGTAATGGCTCTCCTGGACACAGCGCGATGTCAACCCCCAATACCGGGAGAGACGAATCCTGTCTAACCGTCACTGCCTCTAAGTGCTTCGGGACTGCACCCAAAAACTACCTGTTTGCACGACTCCTTTGAGCCGTGGTAGGGTAGTAATCAAAGTGCAGTGGGAACACACTCGAGGCGAAGTGACAGTGTCAAGTCAGCGGACTAAGCTGTACTCATGTCACCTGGGAACTGATAACTGACGATAGGTATACTACCAACCAACAGTCCCCGACGAGTCATGTCCAGTGTACTCGTAACCCAACGAGCACCCGCATACTATCTCAAGTACGACGTACTGACGGCTGTGAGACAGACCGTCTCCCATACTGGGATGAGAAGCGCATAAGCTAGTCTACTCCGGAGTATCGATGCCCTGTCTCGATAGTCCAACGACCAGGGACCTGTATAAGGATGTGCTTATAGATCACCCAGCTCCCACGAGTGTGAGCGCCATCACAACGCTGGTAATCAAGCAAAGATCCTAAGGGCTCTACTAATATGTATATCAGCAATATGCTAAAAGAAACACATGCACATATTAAAGCAGAGACAAACCAAGTAGCATACTACCATTTCGAGCAAGATTGTATATACAACTGTGAATATCCCAAGCTTCCATCAAGTAATATACAAACCAGTATGATACAGTAATGGCCTCTAGGGCATATACACTAACAATTCCCCACTTGCACTAAGGCCATGTACTGGCGTATCGAAGACCTATCATCTCGATCAGCCGCTCGAACTGAGTCTGGGGCAAGGCCTTGGTGAATGGATCTGCTGTGTTATCCTCTGATGCAACTCTTCGGACCTCGATCTCCTGGCGATCCACGATCTCCCTGATCAGGTGATACCGCCTTAAGATGTGTCTGGATTTCTGATGGGACCTGGGTTCCTTCGCTAAAGCTATAGCCCCGTTGTTGTCGCAATACAGAGGTATTGGGTCAATAATGGACGGAACCACCTAAAGTTCTCTCAAGAACATCCTCATCCAGACAGCTTCTTTTGCGGCATCAGATGCAGCGATGTATTCCGCTTCCATAGTCGAGTCAGCAACGGTTTCCTATTTGGAGCTCTTCCAACACACCGCCCCTCCATTGAGGGTGAAGACAAAACCCGACATGGACTTGGAATCATCCTTGTCACTCTGGAAGCTGGAGTCAGCAAAGGCCTTAATCTGCAGGTCTTTTCTGCCATACACCAAGAACATCTCCTTAGTCCTTCTCAGGTACTTGAGAATGTTCTTTACTGCTATCCAATATTTCTCCCCAGGGTTTGACTGATACCTGCTTACCACACTCAGTGCAAAAGCCTCATCCGGTCTGGTACACAACATCGCATACATTATAGAGCCTACCGCAGAAGCGTAGGGTATAATAGACATGCGATCCCTCTCCAAATCAGTCTTGGGAGACATCTCTTTAGAGAGGGTGATCCAGTGACAAGCCGGTAGATTACCACGCTTGGAATCTTCCATACTGAATCTCTTCAGTATGGTGTCGATGTACCTGGACTGCGAAAATCCTAATATCCTCTTGGATCTGTCACGGTAGATCCGGATACCCAGAATGTATGAGGCATCACCAAGGTCTTTCATGGAGAACCTGTGTGACAAGAACCCCTTGACAGATTGTAGCATAGGAATGTCATTTCCTATTAAGAGATTGTCATCCACGTATAAAACGAGGAATACTACAGTTCTCGCTACAAATCTACAATAGATGCATGGTTCATCTCGATTTTTGATAAAGCCAAATTCCTTGACCGTCTCATCAAAACAGATGTTCCAACTCCGCGATGCCTGCTTTAGTCCATAAATGGACTTGAGCAACTTGCACACATTTCCGCTGCTCCCACCCTGAATGAAACCCTCTGGCTGGTCCATATAGACACACTCCTCTAAATGACCATTTAGAAAAGCTGTCTTTACGTCCATCTGCCAAATCTCATAATCGTGGAAGGCAGCAATGGCAAGAAGGATCCGAATGGATTTCAGCATAGCTACTGGAGAAAAGGTTTCGTCATAGTCCAAACCAGGTCGCTGACGAAAACCCTTTGCTACCAGTCTAGCTTTATAGGTCTCAACCTGTCCATCTACACCAATCTTCCTTTTGAAGATCCACTTGCATCCTACGGGCTTTACCCCATCTGGAGCAATGTCCAACGTCCATACTTTGTTGGTGTACATGGACTCCATTTCGGTCCGCATTGCATCCAGCCATTTTACCGAGTCGACGCTCTGAATGGCTTGCTGGAAGCTAGTAGGCTCATCACAGTCTATGATGCAATCCTCTCTATCCCCGTCAATGAGAAAACCGTATTATCTCTCGGGCGGATGAGACTGCCTACTACTCCTGCGGAGTGGCGTGGGAATGTCCTGATCTTTCGAACCCTCTGGTTCTACTAAGCTTTCAGTAATAGCTTATGGTTCTGGAATTTCTTCCAGTTCTATTGCGCTCCCACTTATTTCTTTTTCTAAGAACTGATGTTCCAGAAAATGGGCATTACGAGAAACAAGGACTTTTTGTTCCTCTGCGTAATAGAAAAGATACTCCCTGGAGTTCTTTGGGTATCCCACAAACTTGCACAGTACTGAGCGTGCCTCGAGCTTGTCCGTATGCTGCTTTTTGACATAAGCTGGACATCCCCAAATCTTCAGGTATTGAAGATAGGGTTTCTTCCCACTCCATAACTCATATGGTGTGGTAGGCACAGTCTTAGTGGGAACACGGTTCAAAAGGTATGCAGCTGTTTCTAGTGCATATCCCCAGAACGATCGCGGCAACTCAGCGTTACTCATCATGGACCGTACCATATCTAATAGGGTTCGGTTCCGTCTCTCCGATACACCATTATGTTGCGGAGTGTATGGAGGAGTAAGCTGAGAGAGAATTCCATTCTCTTTTAACTAACCCAGGAACTCGGCACTTAAGTATTCACCACCTCGATCAGATCTCAGTGCCTTGATACTTTTGCCTGTTTGTTTTTCTACTTCATTCTTATATTCCTGGAACTTATCAAAAGCTTCGGATTTATGCTTCATTAAGAAGACATGTCCGAACCTTGAGAAATCATCCGTAAAAGTAATGAAGTAAGAATAACCGCTTCGCGCATATGTAGACATTGGACCGCACACGTCGCTGTGTACGAGTCCCAAGAGCTCGCTCGCTCTTTCTCCGTGTCCAGTGAATGGAGTCTTTGTCATCTTTCCTTTGAGACAGGATTGACAAGTTGCATACGATTGATATTCGAACGGATCCAAATATCCTTCTGCATGTAACTTAGTCAACCTTCTCTCATTGATGTGACCCAGTCTACAATGCCATAAGAAAGTTTTATTTATTTCTGGAGACTTTCTTTTGTGTGTATTCTGGACATTGAAAATCTGTGGTTGGTTTAATACGTATATACCGTTGTTCAATGTACCTGACCCAATCGAAACTTGATTAAGGTGAATGTTCACTACATTACTTACAAATGCAAATTCGTAACCTTCTTTAGATAATAAAGATACAGAAATGATATTACAGGTTGCATTTGGTACATAATAACAACTACGCAAAACCAAAAAGTGTCCATCCGACAATCCCAGGTGATAGTCCCCCACGGCCTTAGCATCCATGCTAGCACCGTTCGCAACTCTGAGGGTCATGTCACCTGACTTCAAAACTCTACGCTTTCTCAACGCCTGCAAAGAATTAAAGATATGAGATCCTGATCCGGTATCCAATACCCAGGATGTAGAGTTTATTGATAGACAGTTTTCAATAACATACACACCTGAAGCTGAAGCTGCAACTCGCTTCAAATCCTGTGTTCTGGCCTTCCAAGCCTTGCAATCCTGTTTCCAGTGACCACTTTTGTGACAATAGAAGCATTCTTCCTTCCCCACAAGCTTCCCCGCTATCTTTGTTGCTTTTCCTTTTCCCTTCGTATCTACTTTACTGACACCGCCTCTTGGTTTGGCGGGGGCTTTCTTCTTCTTGCCCTTGGCTTTCGCCCTGGACCTAGAAGAGGAAGATCCTCCTACAAACAAAGTGGATGTCTCCCAACCCTTCTGTATGGTGCCCTCAGCTGTCCTCAACATGTTTAGTAGTTCGGAAAGTTCAACCTCCTTTCCTTGCATGTTGAAGTTAAGAATGAACTGGGCGTAAGTGGAAGGAAGGGACTGAAGAATCAAATCAGTATAGAGTTCATTCTCCAACGTGGTCCTAAGGTCCGCGAGCTCCTCAATGTAGCCAATCATCTTAAGCACGTGTTCCGCTACCGATGATCCGACGGCCAACCTTGCCGAAAAAAGCTTCTTCGACACTTCGTATCTTGCGATACGAGACTGCTCTCCATACAGTTTTTTGTATGGAGAAATATGGACTCTAGGTCCATATTCTCGTGCCTCCTCTGATGTTCGTTGTCCATCGAGGCTAGTACGAGACATCTGGCCCTCGCGCAATCTATCTCCCATGTCTTACGGATTTCTACATCCGCGACGCTGGAGGTGGGACCTAGGACAGGGGGAGCTTTGGTGGTAAGTACATACCCCAACTTGTCATAAGTGATTGCCATCTTGACATTCCTGAGCCAATCTTTGTAGTTTGGCCCTGTCAGTATATTTTTATCTAGTAATAATTTAAGTCCGGTCATGTTGAATGGTCGCTGCAATTAGGAGAGAGAAAAGAAACACTTTAGCATGATGCTCTTGCAAGTTTAGAGTGGTTTTTAGTTTGTCTAAACTGGATGGCTCCCACTGTCTCTCGAATCCTTTCTCAAACCGTAAAGAAAGGACTAGTCAGGATCACTCTCACCGTACAATACTTGCTTAACCGTTCAGCCAGGCCAGTGTCGGTACTCCGAGGGAGGTTTTCCAACGCTTTCGCGAAGTTCCTTAATTAAGTAACCTCTTTTCCCTATGGGCGTAGCCCCGCTAACACCTTTCTAGACACCTACTAAGTTTATAGCATTGATCGTTAAGTGAGAGTTTTCCCAAGGAGTAGCATATACTCACAGTAGGATCGGGATCCAAATATCATCGCGTGATAAAACCGATGGAATCCTACCAGAATCATCACACTCCAAATGGTATGCAGCGCTAGCAAGTTTCAGTACTTATGAAACTCCCGATGTGGATTTTTGCCCCATGCTCTTATGACCTTGGCGTGTGGTCAAAATGTCATAAGTCACATGTCAAGTTCTTCCCATCATTATCCTGGTTAATTTGAACCCACCCGTACCTACCCTTGACGTAGGCCAAAACGGCAGTACGACTGTCTCAAACCAACGCATTCTATCTATGCAACAGATAAATATCCGGCAGCTACCAATCACTATGCCTTGGCGTGAGGTCAAAATACATAGCTAGAATACTACAGAATATTTAACCGAAATGATGGAGGGCTACGGATGGTTTTGGCGAAACCGTGAACGTAGTGAACTTGATATAATCGATGGAACGAGATAGCTTTTAAAAGTAGTGGTTCAAGCTCCGCGTTTAAAAGTTTAGTTTTGAAAAGAACCGAGTGGTTTTCAAAGTGTTACAATCGACTTTTACTTGGTTTATTTTCTTGCATTAGTTCTTTTAATGCGTCCCATCATTTAATCCTACCATTGCAGAAAACAACCAAAATATGACTTACGCTTATGCCATTCGCATTCGCCACGGGGCCCCGTCATCACCCGTTAGGTTACTTAACTAACGACAGAGCGGGGGCTGGGCTAGCGCGGCTGTAAAACATAAGCAACGCCTAAATAGTTATCATATATAAATATATAGCAATGATAGACATTACAGATCACAGATGAATACATTGGATATACTAGGAATCCGTAATCCGTTCGAGCCTGCAACGAAAAGCGGATTACACGGTCGCGGTGAATAGCCAAATACCCCACCCAAGACCCCTACGGGTGCGGCAAACTACCCGTCAAGTACCCGAAGCGAAGCAACCTCCCTCACCACCGTGAGTAGGCCACTCGGCACTTCGAGATACCCCGTAGTTTGTGCACCCCCTCCATGGGTCTATCCTAGGAGCAAAAACAGTAAAAAGAATTATACAATGACGGCTACAACCCCGACCCGATTGTGCGGCCATACAAATAATAATATTACATCAATTTACATATTACAAATGAATGAAAGAAAAAACAACACTCATCTCACATCCACCCCGGCTATTCACCCGCGACAATCCAACCCATTCATATACACAAACCAGTATTAATCACAGATCACAGATATGTATAACCCCGACTAATCGACATATAGCGATTAGCCGACGTTCAATACATACAAACATCACAGATATAACCATTATAGTCAAAGTGTAGTGAAGTTCGGAAAAAAATACAGATTTATAGGCCCCCAAAAATAAATTTCTATTCTGGAAAATCTGGACATATATAAACCATCTTAAAAATCCTAAAACCAAGCCATAAGAAAACTGCACCAAACTCGACTCAGTGAAGAGTCCAAACGGCGGCGGTTCCGCGGCAATAGCTTGCTATTGCCGCGGAAACGCGGCGGTTTAGACGAATCACTGGACCGGGTTTGGTGGTTTTCTTAATAAAACCCTGAGATGATTTTAGGAGTATAACAAATTTTGTTTTGACCAGAAAAAATTTTAACAGAAACTAGGGTTTTTGAAAACTCGGTTTTTGGATTTTTCGGTTTCGAACTTCGTTACACTTCACTACCTAGCTAGTTTATGTTTAGTTAGGCTCTGATACCACTGTAAGTCCACGTTGCCCACCCCAGTGCTTGCGGGGAGGCGGAAAACGGAATAAAAATCGGATTTTTATGAGCTTAGGCAACATGGACTAGACATTAAAGGATCTTTGCTAAACAAAAACTTGCTAAAGCTAACTAGAAACTAGCTAAGTGCTAGAAAGGTTATACCTTTGGTCTTTATGTCCTTCTCTCCTTGCTCCTTGGAGTAGTGGAAGGAGGTCACCTTGTCGTCTTCTCCCGTCAAAGAAAGATCCACCCGAAAGCCTAAACCTTTGGCTTCAACTCCAAGCTAGAAGTAACTAGGGTTCAAGAAGTGCTAGTCCTTCAACCCTAGATGAGAGTAAAGATGATCAAGAGAGGGTTTTTCTCAAGCTCAAGTGTTTCTCAACACATGAGAGGGGAGAGCTTGAGGGAGAGGAAGAACAAGAGAGAGAAATGAAATGATAGAATGAGAATAGAATCAACCATTCTCACAAATATATGTGTATTATTTTAATTAGATAATTAGTAAGATAACTGTCATGGTTAATCATGATGTGACCATTATCATTTCAATTTGCAAGGATCAAAAAGCATCTTCCAAAAGAAATGATGATGGTCAATGTGTCAACCTAGGTCAACAAGTCAAGGAAGTCAAATGGTCAACAACCATAACCATGCACAATTTTTTAAACTAATTATCAATTAACAATAACACACACATAAACATTAGGGTTAATAAAATGACAATAGCCATTAACCCTGATTAAGGTCCTCTCCCTCTGTCTCAAGTTACTGTGCATACGCACCCGCATTCGTGATCCGAGGAACACGAATACAATGAGAAAAACCAATCCCAAAACATATACCAGGATCTGGCTTAAACCAAAGCCTGCTAGTGTAAACTGTCCGGACAGCAAACGTGCACAAGTGCGTGGATGCGAACGAACCCTGTCGCAAAACCATGCGACCTTTACTCATTTTGCCTAAAGGCGAATAGCTCTCTGTGTGGGACTCTAAAGAATCGACACTACGCTGGCAGTGGGTTTAACCACAGACCGCAAGCGGCACTAGCTGTACGTAACGGTCCCCAGGTAGATGTCGATAAGAAGACTGACGAGATGAACCCCATCCGAACTCCTACTGAGCCTGTATGTGACAATCTCCGTACAGTCCGGTCTATTCGTCTGATACATCGCATGGCGGGCCTAGGGGGCGGTGAACGTCAGTCCCCTAATAGCGGTACAAGTCGTGTCGGAGTGTAGCCCAGAACACCCTGAGATAACACTGGAAACCTACCAGTATATCTCGCTTGCCATGGCCAGGGACTACTCGTGTAATGGCTCTCCTGGACACAGCGCGATGTCAACCCCCAATACCGGGAGAGACGAATCCTGTCTAACCGTCACTGCCTCCAAGTGCTTCGGGACTGCACCCAAAAACTACCTGTTTGCACGACTCCTTTGAGCCGTGGTAGGGTAGTAATCAAAGTGCAGTGGGAACACACTCGATGCGAAGTGACAGTGTCAAGTCAGCGGACTAAGCTGTACTCATGTCACCTGGGAACTGATAACTGATGATAGGTATACTACCAACCAACAGTCCCCGACGAGTCCTGTCCAGTGTACTCGTAACCCAACGAGCACCCGCATACTATCTCAAGTACGACGTACTGACGGCTGTGGGACAGACCGTCTCCCATACTGGGATGAGAAGCGCATACGCTAGTCTACTCCGGAGTATCGATGCCCTGTCTCGATAGTCCAACGACAAGGGACCTGTATAAGGATGTGCTTATAGATCACCCAGCTCCCACGAGTGTGAGCGCCATCACAATGCTGGTAATCAAGCAAAGATCCTAAGGGCTCTACTAATATGTATATCAGCAATATGCTAAAAGAAACACATGCACATATTAAAGCAGAGACAAACCAAGTAGCATACTACCATTTCGAGCAAGATTGTATATACAACTGTGAATATCCCAAGCTTCCATCAAGTAATATACAAACCAGTATGATACAGTAATGGCCTCTAGGGCATATACACTAACAGCCATGTCACTACATAGTAGGATTGCTGACATCAGGATATGACTCCTTGCATGACATACTAGCGTACATGCATATTGTACACGCATACTTGCGTACATGCATATTGTACACCCATACTTGCGTACATGCATATTGTACACCCATACTTGCGAACATGCATATTGTACACCTATACTTGCGTACAGACATATTGTACACCCATACTTGCGTACATGCATATTGTATACCCATACTTGCGTACACACATATTGTACACCCATGCTTGCATACATACACATTTGCACATACATAGATGATTCTGGGTTGATTTTAGAGATTAGGGAACTACATGATATATTTTTAAACTGGATTCATTTAAAAGAGTTATTTTTCCCTCGATTTGTGCATATTACTGTTTTATGTTGCATGATATACTGATATGCTTACATATCTATTATATGTCGCATACACTATGCTTTATGATTTTACGCATTGAGATATGTTGTTTTCATGATCTTTCTGGATTTGAGAACCGTCGGTATTTCAAAAGAAAATATGTACTGTTTTAAAAACCCAGTTTCTCTTGATATGATATTTCAGCAGCCACCATTAGTTTTATCGATTCTGATATATATATACCCCATGCAAGGAGGAGTCGTGGGCCATGTACGGGTACATGGTGGGGCCCGGAGATACCCCGGGACAAGAAAGGTATGTCGATAGACCACGCCGATAAGTCTGACAGGGGAAGCATACCTACCGGTGATAGTATTTGGGCTCGGCGGATATCCGGAGGATACCGACCGGAGTCGAGAGATGATATGGGCCGATCCGGACTGACGGTGCCCATGGGCTGATCCGGACTTACGGAGCCCGATATATGAGGATTTACGTGCCGATGCTGGGCACGGGTTTCATGATATTTTCGAGTGTCGAAGCTGGACACTTAGGTTCCATGATTTTGATGTGTCGCGAGAGACACACGTTGATTTATATTCTCATACTTTCATGTATATGCTTTTATGACTTTTACATGTATGATGTTGTTATGTAACATTTCAGAAAAATAAAATATTATTTTTGGGAATTTTTATAATTAAATAATATTACATTGAATATTTTAATATTTCGGTATAATTAAATACCGATAAATTGTGAAAAAATTAGAAAATTATGGAAATTACTAAAAAGAGGGTGTATTATGTGAATTATGCGATTTTAATTTTTTATGGTTAATTATATGCTAATTTAGTGCTAATCGCGATTAAAAAACGCTAATCGGGTTGTAAGTTTGTTTTGTGCAAAACATGCACCATGTCTTTTTTTTCATTTGTTACAATTTTTCCTACATGAATTAGAGTGTATGGTTTGTTTTGGGTTTACTATTGAGAAGAGAAGGAAAAATAAAAGGAAAAGAATTGAAAAGAAAAAGGAAAGCAATATTATATGAAGCATGGACATGAGAGAGGCAAAGGGGTCTTCTTTGACTTGGCTTCATCCTCCATTTCCTTCACCATTTCCTTCTCATTTCAGAAGTGCTGCTGCCCTCACTCCCTCCCCCTCTTCAACCCTCTCAAACTCCATGAAAAACACCCCAAAACCCTATCTTCTTTTCACAAAAATTGTGCATGAGCTCACTAGCAACACATTGGACCAAGAAAGCTTGCATTTTGGACACTTGGGGCAACTCAAGAATTTTCTTGAGTTGCCAAAGGTGGTAATTTCTGCACCATTAGTGTAGTGTTTTAAATTCCTTATGCATCCATACATGTTTCAAGTCGATATTGAGTGGTTTTGTGGACTCAGAAAATTCTAGTTCGTGTTTATGGAAATTGAGAGTTGTGATGTGTAATTGAGCTCAGTAGAGGCCACACAACCCCGCTAGTGCTAGAATTCAGAACTAAACCAGGGACTAGAATCCCGAAATACGGATTTAGAAACCCGATATCGGAGGAATTGTAAATTCTATGAGTGTGTTTTTAGATCTCCTAACACCCGGAGCCTCTGAAAATTATTTTGCAAGGACAGTGATACATGCAGGTGATTTAGAACCACCCTCTACTTTGCCGCAGATTTAATCATTCTGGCCACAATTTGTGGTTAGATCAGGTTGGAATTGATTCGTGTTGGTTCTGTAGCTTTATCTCATGTAAACTAGACCCTTGGCATATGCAAAATTGCCCAATTTGACCTAGGGTGAAATCTGGGACCTTTTTCCTGAGTTGCTGTTTTGATTCGGAGTTTTGTTTCTCGTATTTTGAATTCTGGATTTGCGTATTTGTGTTTTTCCTCGATCACTTGACGTTTGTACGATGATATCGAGGGTTGTATGATGGTTTTGGAAGCGTAGGCTATAGGTTCTAACCTATAGGCCTTAGCGTGTCGTTTTGGTTTTCCGATGTGTGTTTAATGTGCATTGCGATTGTGTTATCTTGTAGGTACCTTCATGAGGGTTCCATAGAGTGAGGAAGATGAAGGCGACATCGACACCGACACGCAGGATATAAGGTGAGTAGATTATATCTACGGGGGAAGTCGGGTGGATGGCGTATAGCACCCCCGCAGTTCGATGCTTAGTATACTATATATACACTATATATATAAATATATGATAGCGTTATGTGTGACATGGATATTCAAGATGTGATTAGGTGTACTATTGTTAGATTAGGATTTAGAAGTAAACTAGCATAGTTTCCTAGCTGCGAACCCTAGAATAGGTTTACACCCGCACGCACACACATGTTTACTTATGATACTTATACCTGGATGATGACGATAGTGTAGGATATTTGGAGATGAGCCGATGATATTGGGCATAGTGCCATCAGATCGATGATATGATGTGGTTCGTACTTCGGATACGACATGGGATTTTAGCGGGTCTTTAGGCGTGTGATTTCATACACGCACTCACATATATATATATATATATATATATATATGTATCGATGGTATCAGTTTGTACTAGACTTAGATCAGTACCCCAGTTCATGAGATATGATGATAAGGATACCAGATAATTGATGAGATAAATGTGAGATTCGACCCGCACCCAGATTTGGGATGCCGTACGATGGATTCACGTACGAGCTATATATATTGATAATAGATCCGCACTCTTAACTCGAGGATGTCATATGATATTGTATCGTACGCGGTACCTTTGAGGCGGGATCACCGACTATTATATATATATATATATATATATATATGTATGTATGTATGTATGTATCGACTCAGATTTAGGTGGTTTCCATACCCTTTCGATTAGCTTGCTCACTAGATCTTTAGTTTACTCAGTAGATGTTAGATTAGACCCGAGTCATACCTATTTCAAAACCAACAAATCGTGAGTATTTTAAAGGCAGGTAAAGGGGTTCTACGGATATTTTCAAAAGACGCATCTTTTCTAATAAACACCGTAGCACGTATATTTCTAAAACCATGGTTCGTCTTATTTCAAATGACAAACTGCATGACATTTATGTATTGATATAGATTCGTCACTGTTGTGTTACTATTCATTTGCCGCATATTCTTGCTATTCGCATAGCATTACATGTTTAAATATGTTTATTGTTATATTAAACCCATGCTGTCAGGACACCAGCACCATTATCGATGATGCATATGTTCCACGTACACCTGCTTGCCGGCTTACAAACTTCATCATCGATAATTGCCATGTCACTACACAGTAGGGCTGTTGCATCAGGATATGACTTCTTGCATGAAATACTTGCGTACACACATGTTGTAAACCTATACTTGCACGCATACATATTTGCACATAGATAAATGATACTGGCTTGATTTTGGAGATTTGGGAACCGCAAGTTATATTTTAAAAGAGCTCCCTCGATATGTGCATACTACTATTCCATGTTGCATAATATACTGATATGCTTACATTTCCTTTATATGTCGCATACATCATGCTCATGATTATACGCATTGAGATATTTGTTTTCATGATATTTCTGGATTTGGGAACTGTGGTTATTTCAGAAAAGAGTATGTAATTTTTTAAAAACCCGGTTACCCTTAATATGATATTTCAGTGCGTCCACCATGCGTTTTCTCGGTGCTGAGACGTGTGACATGTGAACCCGAATCGAGGAGATGGATGAGGCCGATTGCGGGTACATGGTGGACCCGGTATGGTACCCCGGGGCAAGAACGGATCTGTCGTGCAGTTAGGCGATGAGCCTGGCAGAGGGACCACTACCTACCGGTGATTGTATTTGTGCTCGGCGGATATCCGGAGGATACCGACCGGAGTCGAGAGATGATACGGGCAGACCCGGACTGATGGAGCCCGTGGGCCGATCCGGACTGACGGAGCCCGATATATGAGGATTTACGTGCCGATGCTGGGCACAGGTTTCATGATATTTTCGAGTGTCGATGGTAGACACTCAGGTTCCATGATTTTGATATGTCGCGAGGGACACATGTTGATTTACATCCACATACTTCAATGCATAAGCTTTATGATATTTACATGCATGATGCTTTATATCATTGGGTGACACGTGGATGAGATCCACATACATACAGACATGGATTACATAGTTGGACAATATCCACACACTTATAGACTTCATAATATAGCTGAAATTGATTCATGTTGATTACCTTGATCATACCTCATATTTATGATATATTGTTACCTGAGGCACTGACACGAGCACGTGGGATTACACATATGTATAGATGTTTACCCTGGCCACCTTTTCATGCTTCAGACTTATTCATATTGAGGATATTATTATTACGGATCGCATTGACCTAGGATTATGTCATACATACGATTTCTGCTCTGCGATGTTTTCTATTCACGAGTTGGCAACTCACCCCCGTTGTGCTACAGTTCTTGCTGGTTTTACCGTACAGGTTCCATTGCGGCTTTTCTGGCACACTGCTTCCTTTCTGGGTGATTGCTTTGGTAGGTGGGTTCACCCGCATCGTGACCACACTTGCATTTATTTTAATCAGTTGTATCTAGTAATTCCATCAACCAAACTTGTATATTTTTTCAGACTTAGAAAACCAGTTGTGTATTATTTCGACCTTAGAGTCACGCGTTGGAGTATTATGGTTTTCATGCTGATTTTGAGTTTCCTTTTGAGTTTTGATCCTCGCCATTTGGCGTTGTATATTATACTGCTTGCGTGGTTGTGACCGTCAATTGACGAAGAGCTAGCTCCCGCTTGGGGATGCCTTTTATCATTGTGCATATATTATTCATGTTGTACCCCGTTTGGGGGCCAGTATTTACAAAGGAAACTCTGCCGAAATTTTCAGAAAAGACTGGAGATTTTAAAAATGCATATTCGGCTTACTTATTTAAAAACCATGTTTTTAAAATATGTTTTCATCACTTCTTAAAACTATTTTTCCTTCATTTACTATTTAAAATGGTTTTATATTTCTGGGCTTTTGGCTTACTTGAATTAGATGAGGTCCTATAGACTTCATATGATTCAAGGGCCAATCACGTGCTATTTCGGGTCATAACATAGTTGGTATCAGAGCGCTAGGTTAACCTTGGTTTGAGTCTAAGTTTGACTATGCGGAGCCTAGAGCGTTTATATATATACAGAACTTAGGCTTGACCTTACGGAACTTAGACTTAGTCGAGGGGATATTATACCCGAACTTTCGTCGCGTAGGTTGACCCTTGGTTGATGGAGTAGGTAGCTTAAGTAGAGTGACGTACCGTACGTATGTTCCGCGGCATACTTACGATACGCTACTCCGCTTAAGAAACCTTAGGATGTACATTTCCTTGCACAGTACTATATTCATTCCTATGATCTATCCTCATCGATGTGGTTATGATTTTGCTGCCATGATTACACGGGCAGAGAGAGCTACGGCTAGAGTTGCGTCAACACGAGCTCGTCATGGACGAGGACTGACCAGGGCGTGATTCCAGGGATATACGATTGCATAGAGAGGCGTCGTTTTAATGTGTTTTCGCGCCATGAGTGTTTGACGGATCGCTTTTACGAGATTTCTCGGACGTGCAGATCAGCACCAGAGGATCAGGCTATGGCTAGAGGCCAGCCAGAATGTGATGACCACTGACATATCGCTTATTCATGATGATTGAACCACTGTTCAGCGTACAGACGAATGAGCCAGTTGTTGCTGCAAACGACGAGATATCGCCCAGATGATGGAGCTACTGCAGCATGAGTTATACTTAGAGATAGGATGAAAGGTCGCTAGTCACCCGATGATGAATGACTAGGACATGTGGTTCGTTCGCTTACCCCGATGCGAGGTCATCTGATAGATTGATTCCAGCTAAAGACGACTTCACGCAGGTACGTTGAGAGTCGATAGAAACGATCGATTGTCAGGAGCCATTTTCCAAGTTTAAAGTATTCGGAAAGACATGCAAGTGATTCTATAGACCCTGTAGAAGAATGAAACCCTAACTCGACATAATGACCGTGTGAAAGCCTTTGAACCTTAGGGTTTACGGCAGTTCCGCGGTGCCATTAGTGAGGCTTGGGTTTGCCCTTCTACAGCTGGTCCACTGATGCTGTGGTATGTACTCGATACTATTAAACTGTACCCAAGATGTTGAGCTCTTGGGTGATTATGTGGTTTTGACAAATCGATCAAAAGGTTCGACATCTTTCGGATATCATATGATGGGATGCATTGCTTGGGAGATTCCAGACACGAGTATAGCCGTTGGAGCACAGTCCATACAGCCACGATAAGACGAGTCCGAAGCAGTCGACAGCAGAGAAAAGTGGAGTAAAAGGTTCGTACGAGATATTGATGAGATGACGTTCCACTCCGCCGACATCAGAGATGTGATACGCATGCAAAGGCGTTGATTATAGATATATCTTCTAGAAGGAGTCGCGATGAGTATGCAGCCATTCCGGAACAAGAATTAGCTTTAGTAAAGGACGATGACTTCCGGGCAATTCGGCAGAAACGAGAATTGAGAGAGACTTCGACATGACCTTTCTGGAATACTATACGAGAAGACTTGGACCCAGGAGCGGTCATATTGCGCACACCCAGTAGGTTAGAGTTCGGCATCGTCGACTAGATAGTTGGCCAGAGATCTGTAGAGGATGTGTCAGAGCGCGACTGGTTCCGTTATCGTTTCTATATTGGGCCGTTGAGCCGAAGAGCTATATATCTAGCAATGCACAGTGAGAGACAAGAGCTTAAAAGCACCAGGCGCCAGACCATGAACAGGAGGCAAGTAGATATCTTGCTCAGCTAGCATTGGATGCACCGACACCTTCTCGACTTTGAAGGAGGAACTATCGATGACTGTATTTATGATTTGTGATTTGGTGATTCGATTATCACGAATCTGTCACCTTGGATTTCAGTATTTTGGGCAATCTATTCGCATGATTTAGTCTTGATGACTGAGTTTCATGATATTTGTTTTCATGCACCATGGTTGCACCTACTGGGTATTCACATTTTGTGCATAGTTATTACGCTTGAGGTATTGATTGTGATTTCATGCCTATTTTATGCCTGTGATTTGATTTATGCTTCCAGCATAGTTTTCATGCACTTTTAGTGTTTTGATTTGATTTGTGCACGCTGATGCACATGGTTGTGAGATTATATATCGCGGTATACCTGATCTGGATTGAGCTATATTGTATACCGTCGATTTTGATTCTGATTTTGGTGTTGATTTCGTGATTTTTTGCATGATGGATGCACCGATTTGGATTTTCGCGCATGTTGGGCGCATGTTATGAGATGCGATTTTGGTACACACCAGATGCGCTAAATCGAGATTATTCGTGCATGTCAGATGCACCTGATTGTGCTGTCAGGTACACACGTTCCCCATGACAGATGTTTCTGTAAGTCCGTGAAAGGTTCCTAGGCACCCTATAGAGGTCTCACAAGGCATCAACCATGCCAATTTACAATTTTATTATGCCGAGAAACCCTAACACGGATCTTAGACTAGAATTCTAGGCGAAAAACTAAATTAGTTAACACTTTAACTAAAGGAAGAGAGCTACAACCTTTGTAGATCTGGTTCCCCACTTCCTTAGCTCCACGTGGGTGTGCTCTCGCTGTCCATCACGAATCCTAGACTCATTCGTCGGCTTCATCGGAAGAACGGGCGAGCAAGGTCGTCGGCTTCGTGTCAAAGACGATCTACGTCGAGGTTGCACAAGTTCAAGCTCCGACTCCACCAAGTTGTGAAACTTGTGAAGAAAACACCCAAAACCACTTGGCAAGAGGTAGAGGATGAAGAAATAGGAGGTGGGTTCACTTTAGAATTTGATTTCACTCACTTTTGCTCAAGTTGCCATTGATGGCATCTATTTTTCTCTCTTGAAGAAGAAGGAGAAGATGAAGCTAGAATATGATAAGTGTTATCATAAATTGAAAAAGAAATCAATACTTATCATAATCTAACCTTAGTTGAGTGTAGAGAATGGACCATGGTTACTTGGATGAGTTAGGGTTAAGCATGAAGACAAGAATGGTCACTAAGGTCAAAGCTTCATGAAGTTTCAACATAAAACAAATAAAGCCACCATTCTTATCTTAATCCATTTCAAATAAATAAATAAATAGATAAATGAATTTGCAAAACCCTAATCAACACTTAACCATGGTTTAATTCTTTACACTTAACCAAAAGAGCAAGTATCATCAAACATGATACAAACATGTGTACAAAAGTATATCACATATACAACTTGCACATCAAGTGAGAAAATCCATTTAAAGTGAACCTATACTAGCTAATGCAAAGTAATATATCAAATATATAATTATACATTAAATCATTAAATCAACATTTGATTCAATGATCCGGTCATGTCGCACATAACCGACTAGTATCCAATGTATCGATTTATCGAATCAATAATTCGATAACTAGGTCATATCGAATATAACCAATCGAAACATATATCACGAGAATGAAATGCGGTATCACATACACGCATCATTCTCGGTCCTGCACATATCTCATATGCGCTCCTATTTCGTTTCGCTTGAACCAGGAAACCTCTGTGTAGGACTCTAAAGACTCGTCAATACGCCGGTAGCAGATGATGATCATATCAAGCACCCACAAGCCGCAAGCGGTCTGCTAAACGTAACGGCCATCCGGGTATTGAGCGATCAGAAGATCGACGAGCTAGCCCACTCACACTCCTGTGAATCCAACCATTAACACTTACCGTACAGTCCGGTCTGTTCGTCTAATACGTCGCATATCAAGTCTAGGGGTGGTAAACGTCAGACCCAATAACCGATAAGTCGTGCCGATGTGAGGCTCATAACGGGTCGAGAAACTACTGGTAACACTTACCAGCAAATCTCTGATCAGCCCTGGCCAGGGACTTCCCTGTTACGGCCAATCGAGCACAGCGCAACATCAACTCCCAATACCGGGAGAGACGAAACCCCTCCTATCGCTCATTGCCTCCATGTGACTCGGGACTGTACCCAAAGACCACCGTTTTGCACGCCCTCATGGACGTGGTAAGGTGGAGATCAAAGCACAGTGGGAATCACATAAGACTCTATGACGATCTCGGGTCTACAGACTAACCTGTACAAGTGTCACCTGAGAACTGCCATCTGACGTGAGGTATAATACCATCTGGGAGTTCTCGGCGAGTCCGTCCAGTGTACCCAGTCTCCACTGAGCACCCGTATACCATATCTGATGTCAAACACCAATGGATATGGGATCATCCATCGCCCATCTCATGGGTCGAGAAGCGTATACGCTAGTCTACACTGGTATATCGATGCCCCGTCTCGATACACCCACGACTAGGGACCTTGAAGGATGTACTTATGGACTACCATGTCCCCACTAGTATGATCTGCATCATAGTCCAGGTAGTCAAGTACACATCCTAAGGGCTTTATCAACATGTAACTATAAGACAGTTTAAAGAGACAAGTGTACATGTTAAGATAAAGAGTAACCAGATTGCATACTAACATATCGAGCAAGAAAGTCATCTCTATATATGTCCAAGCATCCAATATAATATACATCATCTGTACAATACTGGCCTCTAGGGCATACATACAACTAACAATCTCCCACTTGCACTAGGGCCAGCTGCTGTAGTATCGCATACCGAGCATCCCGAAGAGTCTCTCAAACTGTATCTGGGGAATGGCCTTCGTGAGTGGATCCACCGTGTTGTTCTTCGTGTCAACCCTCCTGACCTCGATCTCCCGGCGATCAACTATCTCCCGGATCAGATGATACCGCCTCAGAATATGCCTGGATCGCTGATGGGACCTGGGTTCCTTGGCCAAAGCCACCGCTCCATTGTTATCGCAATACAAAGGTATTGGATGCTCAATGGATGGAACCACACCAAGTTCAGTAATGAACTTCTTGATCCAGACAGCCCCTTTGGCAGCATCGTTGGCAGCGATGTATTCAGCCTCCATCGTCGAGTCTGCCACGGTTTCCTGCTTGGAACTCTTCCAGCTAACCGCCCCTCCGAAAAGGGTAAAGACAAAGCCCGACTGCGACTTAGAGCCTTCCTTATCACTCTGGAAGCTCGAATCGGTAAAGGACTCCACTTGGAGCTCTCAGTTACCATACACCAAGAACATATCTCTAGTCCTTCGCAAGTACTTGAGAATGCTCTTCACAGCTGTCCAGTGACTCTCTCCAGGATCAGCTTGATACCTGCTCACAACACTTAGTGAGTATGCTACATCGGGTCTGGTACATAGCATCGCATACATGATAGAGCCTACTGCCGAAGCATAGGGTATCCCTTGCATGCGAGCTCTCTCCAAATCAGTCTTGAGAGACATCTCTTTGGAGAGAGTGACTCCAGAGATCGTGGGCAAGTTCCCATGCTTGGACTCTTCCGTACTAAACCTCTTTAGTATGGTGTCAATGTACCTGGATTGGGACAATCCCAAAATCCGTTTGGATCTATCTCTATAGATCCTAATCCCCAATATGCAGGAGGCATCATGTCACGACCCGAAAGTACGGAACGTGACCGGCACTTAGATTACGAAATGTCTAGAGGCGGAACATAACCTAAGTAAGCCGAAGCCCAGAAATCTAAACCATAAAAAAAAAAAGAAGATGAAAAGAAAACATGAAGAAAAACAAGTTTAAAAGTATCAGCAAATTTCCCAAAAATTTCGGCAGAGTCTCCTCTGTAAAAACTGGCCCCCAAACGGATACAACAAGTAATATACATAAACAATAAAAAGCATCCCCAAACGGGAGCTAGCTCAACGCCAACAGGCGGAAACAACCACAACAATACACAATAGTATACAACGCCAAAAGGCGAGGCTCAAAACTAAAAAAAAACAAAACCACCAGATCAGAATAATACATGCGCGACTCTAAGGTCGAAATAAATAACTGGTCCAATAAACTTATCAAGTAATACAAGTATGGTTGATGGAGCTTACTAGATACAAAGGAAAGAATAAAAGTACAATGGTGGTTCAGATACAAGTGAACCAACCTACCATGCAAGTCACCCTGAATGAAATGATGTGCCAGCAAGCTGCCAGGGAAACCTGTACATCGAACCTGTAATAAAATTTGGCACAACGGGGGTGAGTCGCCAACTCGTGAGTAGAAGACATCTACGAAAAGAAATCGAATGCACGACGCTATCCTAGGTCATAATAGTACACTATTATATCCAAATCATCTAGTAAAAGCAGGGTAAAACTACGTGTAAATGCAGATACTCCGTGCTCGTGTCAGTGCCTCATATAGTACTATGTCATATGAATGGATATGCATGCACCATGAATATAAAATAATCAATCCTGAAATCCAGATATATCTGTATAAGAAATCTTTAGCTGTTATCATAGTAAAACGTGTATAGAAATCTGAAATATCAACAATGAAATCCATGGAAATCCGTGTCAAGCATCGACACAAACATGTAAATCTCAAGTCTCATAGTCTCAATACCTCGGGCTCCGTCAGTCCGGATCGGCCCATAGCATCAAATCTCACGACAACAGTCGGTATCCTCCGGATATACGCCGTGCCAGACATCACCGGTAGGTAGCCTTCCCCTGCCAGGCTCATCGTCTACAACTCGATCTTCTTGCCCCGGGGTACCATACCGGGCCCACCATGTACCCGAGACGGTTCATCCACTCCTCGAATCGGGTCTCAAAATCCAACAGAAAACATGAAATCTCATGGTGGACGACACATACATCACGAGAAAACCGCATCTTATTTTAAAAAGAGAAGAGGAGAGAGAGAGAAGTTTCATATATTCTTGCGGTTTTCCCCAAAAATCCAGAAATCTCATAGAAATCCAAATCTTAAAATCATGAGTAAGTATATGATAAGTGTCGGCATATGCCCATGATACTGCATGATAACATGAAAATATGAATGCATGAATGTCTAAGTGATAAATATCATGTCTAAATTAACATCAGAAAATAATCACAATATTATATCGGTCTAGATGTTAACTGATTCTATCAATTAAAGATAATATGATCTAAAGTGTACGTGACATAGCAATTACCGATGATGATGTGTGTGAGCCGGCAAATGAGTGTGCGTGGAATATGCGCATCATCGGTAATGGTGCTGGTGTCCTAACAGGTAAGGTTTATATTGATTATAGCAGCATATGTAAGAACATGCATCATTATGATTCCAGTGTGAAAGTAAGACGGATGTATGTTATCCACTCATTTGATATACCATTACCACTACCACTATATGACTCGAACCTAATCTAGTGTCCATCTAACCTCCTAAGGAACAAAACCTAAGAAACTAGTCAATAAGAAACAAGTGTCTACCTAAGGTCTGAATCAATATCTCTAATAGTCGGTGATCCGGCCTCAATAGTGTCACGTACGTAGTACAGTTTCCTCGAATCAAGAGTGCGGATCAATCATCATATTTATGCCTCGTACGGTAAAATCCATCGTACGGTGTCCCAATATCAGGGTACGGGTCAAGTATCTCCTAGGTGTCTCATCATTAGTATAATGTCATCATCAACACATCTCATGATCAAGGTGCTAAACTGTGATCGCATACATCAATAATATATTATTGCCATCATAATAAGCATCATTAGTTTATCCTCAGAAATATCATGTCATATGTATCATATCGTTCTCAAGTCACACCTCTATGATATCGACATCAGGTCACACCTATATGATGTCGTAATCAAGTCATACATATCCCATATCGTGATCAATCACAAGTTACAGTCCGGGTACTATTTTAGAGTCCCATGTACCTCAATATCATCACCACCCATTATAATTTAAGTATACATATTCATTATCTCATTCTGTAATGATCCGCTAACACTTAATACGACTGTATAGCCAAGAATCACGGCATCAAGCCCAGTTACACTGTTTCATCATACCTCGGATATCATATCACATCAATGTATCCCATATACGTGTTGTATATATATATATATACCTATACCTCATCCTATATATATATACACATGCATGTATACACCATGTCGTTTTTCAGTGTGTGCGTGTGTGTGTTTCTACCTGAAACCTACGACCCTCTTCAAAGGTATTCATCTTCTGATATGTCTTCCTAAATCAGTCTAGTCCAGCCTAGGGTCATTACTAGGGCCCTACTCATTAAGAATCTAGGGTCACATCTGGTTTCCTAATGTCAAAAGTACTATTCCTATTCTACGTTGCGGGGGTCACATCCACCCGACTTCCCCCCGTAGATATGCATCTACTCACCTGGTCCATGTCTGTCGAAGAAGGTGTCGCCATCCTCCTCTTCATCGCCCGCAGTCTACGTGAGGGGTACCTAAACGCAAACATATAAATAGCATCATAAACTGAATCACATACAAAAGTCAAAACGACGCAATGAACCGGCATAGGTTAAAACCTATGTCCCGTCCACGCAAAATAACCAAATATCGCTCGATATCGGCGTACAAACTCCGATGGATCGAGATAAACATCAACAAATAACTCGTAGTTTTAAAACACATTACTTATATTATAAAACTTGATTAAATCCATCGAAACCCTAAAATCCATCAAACCGTCCAATTTCGTAAAACCCGAAAATGTCAATTTACCATTTTTCATCAAAACTTGACATTTAAATGAAACCAATGGTTATACATCACCAAGATCTTTCATTGAGAATCTTTGTGATAAGAAGAGCTTGACCGATTGCAGCATAGGAATATCATTTCCTATCAAGAGTATGTCGTCCACGTACAATACGAGGAAGACAACCTTACTCCCTGCCACCTTCTTGTAGATACAAGGTTCATCTGGGTTTTTGACGAAATCAAACTCTTTGATAACGACATCAAAGCAGATGTTCCAACTCCGCGATGCTTGCTTTAATCCATAAATGGATTTAAGCAGCTTGCACACCTTCCCGCTGCTCCCACTATCTACGAAGCCCTCCGGCTGAGTCATATGCACGCACTCTTCTAAATCACCATTTAGAAAGGCGGTCTTAACATCCATTTGCCAGATTTCGTAGTCATGATATGCAGCGATGGCAAGCATAATCCGGATGGATTTAAGCATAGCCACTGGAGAAAAGGTTTCATCATAGTCCAAACCTGGTCTTTGACGAAAACCTTTTGCTACAAGTCTAGCTTTGAAAGTCTCCACTTTCCCATCTACACCAAGTTTCTTCTTGAAGATCCACTTGCTCCCAATGGGTTTTACCCCTTCAGGAGCAACTTCCAAAGTCCATACTTTGTTGGTGTACATGGATTCCATCTCGGACCGCATTGCGTCCAGCCATTTCACTGAGTCCCTACTCGTGATGGCCTGCTCGAAGCTAGTTGGGTCATCATCCTCCATGATGCAATCCTCGCTCCCACCATCCATGAGAAAACTGTAGTATCTCTCAGGTTGGCGAGGAACCCTACTAGATCGGCGGAGAGGCTGGGGTTCATTGGGAGCTACTGAATCCTCTTGTTCCACTAAATCTTCAGTTTGAGTTTGTGTATCTGGAACCTCTTCCAGCTCTACCACTTTGCCACTAATTTCTTTTTCAAGAAATTCCTTTTCTAAAAAGGTGGCATGTTGAGCAACAAACACTTTTTGTTCCTCACTGTGGTAGAAAAAATACCCATATGAGTTCTTTGGATATCCCACAAACTTGCAAAGAACTGACCGTGCCTCGAGCTTGTCCGGATTTTGTCTTTTGACATAAGCTGGACAACCCCATATTTTAACTCGTTTAAAATATGGTCTCTTCCCACTCCATATCTCATATGGTGTGGTAGGTACAGATTTAGATGGAACTTGATTCAATAGGTATGCTGCTGTCTCCAGCGCATATCCCCAAAAGGAAATAGGTAACTCAGCTGTGCTCATCATAGAGCGCACCATATCTAATAGGGTGCGGTTCCTCCGTTCTGATACACCGTTGTGCTGTGGTGTATATGGAGGAGTCAGCTGAGAGAGAATCCCATTCTCTTTCAGGAAGTCCAGGAATTCTCCTCTTAAGTATTCACCTCCTCGATCAGATCGAAGGATTTTAATACTTTTTCCGGTTTGGTTTTCGACTTCTTGTTTATATTCTCTAAATTTCTCAAAAGCTTCTGATTTGTGTTTCATCAGGAACACATATCCGAATCTAGAGAGATCGTCAGTGAATGTAATGAAGTACGAAGAACCATCCCTGGCATGTGTAGACATAGGACCGCATACATCACTATGTATCAGTCCTAAGAGTTCGGTAACTCTTTCTCCGTGTCCCATAAACGGAGTTTTGGTCATCTTGCCTCTGAGACATGACTGGCAAGTGTCATAAGATGAAAATTCGAATTGTTTCAAATATCCATCCTTATGCAACTTAGCTAGTCATGTCACATTGATGTGACCCAGTCTACAATGCCACAAGAAGGATTCTTTCAGTTCTGAACTCTTCCTCTTGTGTGTGTTAGTTATGCCCAGAACTGTTGACTGATTTAGAACATAAATGCCATTGCACAACGTGCCTGATCCAACCAACTTTTGGTTACGAAAAATGTCCATAACATTGTCCTGTAATACAAAATTATATCCCTCTTTACTTAATAAAGAAACTGATATAATGTTGCATATCAGGTTCGGCATGTAATAGCATTCGTTCAGAACCAGTGTACTACCAGTTGGTAACACAAGGTGATATTCCCCGACAGTCATAGCTGCAACAATTGCACCATTTCCAACTCTGATGTCTTTATCACCTTCTCCAAGTTCTCTACCTTTCCTAAGCCCATGTAACTGATTACATATATGGGATCCCGACCCGGTATCTAATACCCAGGACGTAGAGCAAATGGAGAAACAGTTCTCTGTAACGAACACACCCAAAGAAAATGCATCATCATGTACTTTCTTCATTCGGGTGGCATGGAAATCCTGGTATTCCCCTATATCCTGTTCAGTCCTATAACTCTTATAGGTAAGAACGGAACCAACGTTCCCCAGCACAGTATAATATGCGGGTTCGGTCAATACATCCATATTATTATCTTGGTTTAGGCATGAAATGGTCGCTACCTGGAGAGAGAGAGAAGAAAACACTTTAGCGTAAGCTCGTGCAAGATCAGATTGGTTATTATCTTATCTAATCAGGATGGCTCCCGCTGCTTTTTATCAAATCTTCCTTCAAACCCTAAAAGGAAAGACTAGCCGGGATTAATTACACCCTACAACTTCGTCGATCTTTCAGCCAGGTCAGTGTCGGTACTTTGAGGGAGGTCTCCTGTGCTTTCGCACGAACCTAATTAATGTAAACCTCATTTTCCCATAGGCGTAACCCCGTTGATACCTTTCTAGACACCTACTTGATCGGCTAATTGTAGTGTGTAAAACTCTCCCAGGAGTAACTCTTACTCGCAGTGGGTATCGGGATCCAACTATCTCATAGAAGGTATGCAATCTCATTGCAAATTTCAACACTTGAAATTCCCGATAATGCTTTTGCCCCGAACGATCAATGACCTTGACAAGGTCAACAAACCATAGACCGCAAGTCAAGTTCAACCCGTCATTTCTTGATTGAATCAAACCCACCCGCACGACCCTTGACAAGGTCAACAAGGCCGTATGACTACCCTAACCCAATCTGCATCATATGCATAAGCAGACAAATACTGGTTAGCTACCGCACACTGCGCCTTGACAAGGTCAACAAACGCAGCACGAATACTAAACAGGACTTATCTGAAATGACGGAGGGCTGCGACAGGTTTTTCTGAAAACCTATTGCGTAATGAACTTGATATCGTTGTAGAATCAAATGAAGTTTTAAAATGGAATGATTTTGAGGCTTTTCTAGTTTTGCTAAAGGGGTCACTCCCGGTGAAGGGATCGTCGGCCCTTTCTTCGTCGAATGAGGTGCGGGATATATCATATATATCACTGTGCAAAGCAAAAACCCAAAAGCAGTCAAAAGCAAACCGAGTGTGTAGCATCTGCCAGTTATTGCTAAAGGAGTCACTCCCGGTGAAGGGATCTCGGTCCTTTCCTCATCGAATATGGTGCAGGGTATATCATATATACCGCTGTGCAAAGCAAGAACTGTAGCTACCTGTTTTATTTTAAAATTCGATTCCACAACATCTTAGGTTTCTTATCTTTCATTAATCACATTAATGAAGTTCCATCATTTAAATACCTAAACATCACAGATAGATATGATGTACACTTATACCATCCGCATTCGCCTCGATGTCCCCTCGTGCACCGTTAGGTTAGGTAACTAACGACAGAGCAGGGCAGGGCTAGCGCGGGTGTAAAACATAAGTAACGTCTATATAATATATCATATATACTATATACTATATCCATCACAGAATCACATCACAGATATCGCAGCAGAAGAAACATATGAAATATTGGATATACTAGGACGTCCGTGTTTTCAATACGAGCCAGTATAAAACACGGATTCCACGGTCGTGATGAATAGCCAATCCCACACCCCTAGACCCCTACGAGAGCGGCAAGCAACCCTGCCAATTCTAGGGTTAGGAGACCCGGACTCGACTCCTCGAGTTGGTCTCCCACTGGACCCCAGAACCCGGTTACTTGTGCTCCCCTCCTTGGGTCTATCCTAATGCGGAAAAGTAAATAATATAAAAAAGGTGACATCTTCCGCTACCTGGAAGTGCCCCAAATAAAAGAATATTACATACAAGTTTTTACATGAAAGAAAATGAAAAACACTCATCTCACATAAAAACCCCCGGCTATTCAAACACGACAATCCAATATAACATATCCAGCAACACATAACAACACATGTCATCAACGTAAGTAAGTATGCATACCCCAATTGTCGTTGACGTATAGCAACGAAACCGGCGATATAAACATACTACACTTACGGTCACAGAAAAGAAAGTGTAAAACTACAACAGTTGGAATCCGCAACCTCTTTAGACATCACATGCCTAATCAAATGAATTACTTAGACATCACATGCCTAACAATTATAAACCCCGTATTTTAGTCTCATTATCGAAAACTCTTTTCAATATCATGTGGGACAAAATTGCTAGATTTATAACATTCATTCTGTTATCTCATAACTGTTTGTGAATTCCAATTATTGTATCACATTCCAGATAAACAGAAAATGTTAAACTTTCCGATCGAACATTCGAATACCCAAGTTTTCCCGATACAGCTCAACACATGAAATAAGTCTAACAACATTCAGTTCGTGCCTCAGTACCAACGGTCCAGCCATAGAAGGGTCAAGCCAACGCCTCACATGTGGCACGTCGTACTGCCCCAAACCCGAAGGTTCAAAGGGCAGTTCAAGACGGTCACATAATCGAGTTAAGGTTTGTTGTCTTCTAGAGGGTCCATCGCGTTACTTGCACTACTTAGAACGTCGTTAAACTACGGAAAAATCCAACACTTGGAAATTTCCCGACAGGGGAAAAATTGGGTATTTATATTCGGTCGAACTTTTTAACATATTCAAAAAATTATCCGGAAATACACAAAGACGAAATTTGATACCCCGATCGAAACACCGAATCCCCAAAGCAACCCCAGAAAATTCAACTCTTGAATAATTATTAAAAATTCCAATAAAACTCAGCACCAGAAAAGAAGAATTACTGTGCAAACAATATTGGGTAATGTGAACAGTTCGCGGCGGAACCGCGGCGGAAGCCATGCTTCTGCCGCGTTTCCGCGGCTGTTTGGAAGCTTCATGAGCTCGTGTTTCACCATAATTCTTAGATATTCCTGCTGAATTTTTTAGGCATTTTTAATCTTGAAAAATCCCAGATTTTAGAAAATGTACAGAGAGCATGTTAAGTTTAGGGTTTCGGGTTCGTTCGGGCTTCAAATTGCGTCTAGAGTTCGCCTAAGGCTCAAGCTAGGCTCTGATACCACTGAAAGGTTCCTAGGCACCCTATAGAGGTCTCACAAGGCATCAACCATGCCAATTTACAATTTTATTGTGCCGAGAAACCCAAACACGGATCTTAGACTAGAATTCTAGGCGAAAAACTAAATTAGTTAACACTTTAACTAAAGGAAGAGAACTAAAACCTTTGTAGATCCAGTTCCCTAATTCCTTAGCTCCACGTGGGTGTGCTCTCGCTGTCCATCACGAATCCTAGACTCATTCGTCGGCTTCATCGGAAGAACGGGCGAGCAAGGTCGTCGGCTTCGTGTCAAAGACGATCTACGTCGAGGTTGCACAAGTTCAAGCTCCGACTTCACCAAGTTCTGAAACTTGTGAAGAAAACACCCAAAACCACTTGGCAAGAGGTATAAGATGAAGAAATAGGAGGTGGGTTCACTTTAGAATTTGATTTCACTCACTTTTGCTCAAGTTTCCATTGATGGCATCTATTTTTCTCTCTTGAAGAAGAAGGAGAAGATGAAGCTAGAATATGATAAGTGTTATCATAAATTGAAAAAGAAATCAATACTTATCATAATCTAACCTTAGTTGAGTGTAGAGAATGGACCATGGTTACTTGGATGAGTTAGGGTTAAGCATGAAGACAAGAATGGTCACTAAGGTCAAAGCTTCATGAAGCTTCAACATAAAACAAATAAAGCCACCATTCTTATCTTAATCCATTTCAAATAAATAAATAAATAGATAAATGAATTTGCAAAACCCTAATCAACACTTAACCATGGTTTAATTCTTTACACTTAACCAAAAGAGCAAGTATCATCAAACATGATACAAACATGTGTACAAAAGTATATCACATATACAACTTGCACATCAAGTGAGAAAATCCATTTAAAGTGAACCTATACTAGCTAATGCAAAGTAATATATCAAATATATAATTATACATTAAATCATTAAATCAACATTTGATTTAATGATCCGGTCATGTCGCACATAACCAACTAGTATCCAATGTATCGATTTATCGAATCAATGATTCGATAACTAGGTCATATCGAATATAACCAATCGAAACATATATCGCGAGAATGAAATGCGGTATCACATACACGCATCATTCTCGGTCCTGCACATATCTCATATGCGCTCGTATTTCGTTTCGCTTGAACCAGGAAACCTCTGTGTAGGACTCTAAAGACTCGTCAATACGCCGGTAGCAGATGATGATCATATCAAGCACCCACAAGCCGCAAGCGGTCTGCTAAACGTAACGGCCATCCGGGTATTGAGCGATCAGAAGATCGACGAGCTAGCCCGCTCGCACTCCTGTGAATCCAACCAGTAACACTTACCGTACAGTCCGGTCTGTTCGTCTGATACGTCGCATATCAAGTCTAGGGGTGGTAAACGTCAGACCCCAATAACCGATAAGTCGTGCCGATGTGAGGCTCATAACGGGTCGAGAAACAACTGGTAACACTTACCAGCAAATCTCGGATCAGCCCTGGCCAGGGACTTCCCTGTTACGGCCAATCGAGCACAGCGCAACATCAACTCCCAATACCGGGAGAGACGAAACCCCTCCTATCGCTCATTGCCTCCATGTGACTCGGGACTGTACCCAAAGACCACCGTTTTTCACGCCCTCATGGACGTGGTAAGGTGGAGATCAAAGCACAGTGGGAATCACACAAGACTCTATGACGATCTCGGGTCTATAGACTAACCTGTATAAGTGTCACCTGAGAACTGCCATCTGACGTGAGGTATAATACCATCTGGGAGTTCTCGGCGAGTCCGTACAGTGTACCCAGTCTCCACTGAGCACCCGTATACCATCTCTGATGTCAAACACCAATGGATATGGGATCATCCATCGCCCATCTCATGGGTCGAGAAGCGTATACGCTAGTCTACACTGGTATATCGATGCCCCGTCTCGATACACCCACGACTAGGGACCTTGAAGGATGTACTTATGGACTACCATGTCCCCACTAGTATGATCAGCATCATAGCCCAGGTAGTCAAGTACACATCCAAAAGGCTTTATCAACATGTAACTATAAGACAGTTTAAAGAGACAAGTGTACATGTTAAGATAAAGAGTAACCAGATAGCATACTATCATATCGAGCAAGAAAGTCATCTCTATATATGTCCAAGCATCCAATATAATATACATCATCTGTACAATACTGGCCTCTAGGGCATACATACAACTAACAGTCCGCGGCGGCGTCCCGGCCGTCTAACAGACGCCGATAAGCGGAACAAAACTTTTACGACTGGCCCTATCGCGTACTTTATCTCGGATCGCCCATTAAAGCTAAACTAACAAATTGTAAAGAGGGTAGAATTGTTATACCGAATGATCCGAGTCTTTCGGTCTTCAACCATCATCCCACGCTATGTTGCAACTGATCCGAACTTGCTCGATCTCCGGTCTCGTCGTCCAGGTGGCACCACGTCGATGGATCATTAAACGGGCTCCCGCCTCTGAACCGAGGCAACTCGGTCGTCAAGTTTGCTGAAAGAGACGACCAAGATGAAGTAGAGAATGAGTAGAACACTTTGTCTCGTTACGTCCAAGGTCACGGACGAACGGTTATAGAAGTTGCCTTTTAGAATCGGGTGAATGGAAATTGGGTTATGAAATTTCCATACACTTAATTATCATAGTCTTTTGCACAAAATGAAATGAATCAAAAATCTCACCCACACACAATGAGTGGCCGGCCAAATATATGAGAGGAGGGAGGTGAGGGTAGGAGCATCAAGTGGTGACCATAAGCTTTCAACCTTATCAAGTCATTAAAGAAAGAATGAATCATCAACTAGCATTAAAAGCAAACCTATCACAATTAACCTAGTCATGCTTTATCATTAATGAACCATTAATGACAAAGCCACCTCACTATCCTAGTCACCATCCTAGTCACCTCTTCTAGAAGTTTCCACACAAATCCCAAGAAAAGATAAATCCGCATTTAACCGAATGTCAAAATACGGATGATAGAAAACTGGAAACTGGCAACTTCCAAAAATCATCCCGAAACAAATTTCAGGATAACCCCGTATCTGTATAAACATACCTGCATTTGTATTACGACCGAATACAAATGCAACTGAGACAAAGATATTATATCTACACAGTATAATACTGGGTTCCGGCTTAAACCAAAGCCTACCAGTATTATCTGCCTGAAAACTGACACGTGCGAAAACGCACGTGCATTTTCCGAACCTTGCCATAAACCCATACGGCCTCTACAACGTTTCGCCCGAACTTGGGAAAGTGTCGGTGGGGGACTCTAATGACTCATCAGTACACTGGCACTGGGTATAACCCCTAGCACGTCAGAGGTACAAGCTGTACGTAACATTTTGCCTATGTATTGATTGGAAGGGAAGCTGACGAGCGAACTCATCTATAAACCCTACCGAGCCTGACAGTGACAATATATGTACAGTCCGGAACATTCATCTATGAGTATCGCATATTAGGCCTAGGGAGTCGGTAAACGTCAGACCCCCAATAGCTGTATAAGTCGTGTCAGAGAGCAGCCCAGAACACTCTGATATACTACTGGTATGCCTACCAGTATATCTCGATTACCCTGGCCAGGGATTTCGTGTAATGGCTTTCCTAAACACTGCGCGATCTCACCACCAATACCGGGAGAGACGAATCCTCGAAGATCCGCTCACTTGCCTCCAATGTGGCTCCGGACTGTACCCAAAATATACCTGTTTGCACGACTCCTTTGACCGGTGGTAGGGTATAAATCAAAGCACAGTGGCAACTCACACGAGACAAATGACGACCTCAGGTCAATGAACTAACCTGTACACATGTCACCAGGGAACTGCTATCTGACGATATGTATAATACCAACTAGCATGTTCCCGGCGAGTCCTGTCCGGTGTACTCATAACCTAATGAGCACCTGTATACATCTTAGGTGATCCAACTGACACCAGTGGCTTGTGAGACCGGCCACCGCCCCTCGTCGGGGTCTCGACTGTATACACTAGTCTACTCTGGAGTATCGATGCCCTGTCTCGAAACTCCTACGACTAGGGACACTTTAAGGATATTCTTATAGACTCTAGCTCCCACTTATATGATCGCCATCATACTGCTGGTAGTCAAACAAGAATCCTATGGGCTCTATCAACATCTATATATGATGATAAAGACAGACCAGATAGCATACTATCATCTCGAGTAAGACTGTTTATCGGTATGGGTCCTCCCTCAATCATTGCAATCACGTATCTGCGATCCAATAATTGACTTAGAGGGCACTATATCCAACAATCTCCCACTTGCACCTAAGGCTAATTATTGCGATGTCCTGTACTCACAGCTCGTGTGATACCGAACATCCAACTCCTCTACTAATCAGTTTCACAAAGCTCGTTTGCAAAACTATTGTGTTCGAGAAATAGCCTCAGTGAGTGGATCCGCTTCGGTGTTTCTTTCTGTATCTCTCTATATCTCAACTTCGCGGAAAAAACCATCTCCCGAATTGAGTAATACGTGTCTTAGAATATGTCTGGATATCTGATGGGTCCTTGTTCATAAATGAACTCCAAATCCAAACTTCTTAGACTGTATCGATCACTGAAACTAATCAGTGTCCAGCACCATGCCTCCCACAATATCCTCTTGGACCGCCTGTCCATAATACTGTCCCTCGTCTGAGGAAAAACTATAACTTTGACAATCACTCTGTCATCTATGTCACCTTTGAAGCCTGGAATAATAACCGTCTCCCGTAGGAGGCTGCCGTCATCAAATCCGTAGAACATTCACTTATGTTCTAAAACTGCTTCCTAATGTTTCTCCAGGATTGGATTAATATAAACTTATCACATTTAGTGCAATAACAACATCAGGTGTGGTACTTGACATCTCACGATTGACTCAATTGCCTAAGCAAGTGATCTGCCAATCATGCAAATCCCTCTACCCTTTAGTCTGTAAGACACCTTTAGAGAGGGTGACTCCATCACCTGCAGGTACACCACCATGCCAGGAGTCATCTATTCTAAAATACTATTAGAATACTGTCAAAGTATCCACATTGGGAAACTACCCTAATCTTTTTGGAGAAACAACTGTGTGACGACCAAAGTACAACTGATCGTAGTATAGGAATTTTACTTCCTACTCTGTGTATGTCATCCAAATACCAGGACATCACACCTTACTACCTTCTTAACAGATCCATCCCTTATTCTGATGAAGTCAAACCCATGACTGTCACATCAAAAATAGATGATCTATCTCTGCTATATCTGCTCAAGTCTATAAATAGACACTAGCTTCTTGTCCACTATGCTTCCGCTGCTCCAACTGACTACGACAACCCTCTGGCAGAATAATATATACGTACATTTCTAAAACTAGTTTAGAACGACACTATACATATTCTCCTGCCCGGTCTCATAGTCTGGAACAACAGTAGTGTCAAGTCTGGGTAAGCAAGAACCTCCCTGTCACCGTCCTTGAGGCTACCGGAGTACCTCTCGGGTGTCTGAGGTTACCCACCATATCTGCGGAGTGGCTATTGGAATGTCAAACCTGATTGAATATATAGGTCCTATTAAACTTTCATTAATCGTTTGCGGTTCTGGAATCACTTCCAGTTCTACCATACTCCCACTTATGTTTTCTGAAAAATCCATTTTAATAAAACTGTGGCGAGTCAAGAACAATATCACTATTGATCTTCTAGATGGTAGAAAATCAACCCTCGTCGAAGCTAGGGTCAACCCGCAAACTGCCATTACAGAAACGTGCCTTGAGTTATCCAGTGGTCGGTTTTAAAAATAAGCTGGACAACTCCCCTTACCTTAACATCGTTTAGATATGAATCGTTCTATATCCAATATAGAAACTTTGGCACTTATTTAATTGGAACCGGATTCAAATTATGCAGCTGTCTCCAGTGCATAATAACTTAATAGAGAGAGGCTGATCAGTATTACTCAACTTAGGAATCCATCCAATTATGAGTAACCTGAAAGAGAAACAAGTTTCTCAAAAACCATTACTATCAATTGAATACTAATCACAAGAATCTACATCTTCGATTTCTTTGAAGAATCCCGATACTTGTGCTACTTGGTTCTCTACTTTATTCCTATACCCACAACTTCTCAAAACTTTGACATTGTATTTGTACGAAACACTTGTCTAAAAACTAGAGAAGTTACAAGTAAACCGAATATAGTATGAGGACCAACCCCTTTGTCCTGATGGACACTGGACAATATACAATACTCTGTATAAGTCCGCTGAGTTGAATAACTCATAACCTGTACGTCGTAGGTTGAAAACTGTTCCCAGGCGATTTCCTCAAATATCACCAATTACAACGAATTCCGATATAATGAGGATGATCACCTAATTCCCAATAACTCGCTCCCACTCAACATCTGTAAAACCATGCAGATGTGAGAATCGTTCCTGGTAAATACATACCCTGGAGTAAGTAACCAATCGGGAAATCAGTTTTCTATTAACAATGCACAGTGAATATGAAACATAAATATGTTTCGTAGGGGTTTCCTGGTATTCCTAGTAATGCCTCTTCCATAATCCAAATCATGACTTTAACCGTATATTTCCCTGCCATCTTTCCATTTCCCTTTATTTGTCTTTAGTCGTTACCTTCTGTACACCATCATTAGGCTAAGTTGTTTTCTTCCTTCCCTACTGTTCGGCACCAGCCTATGGTTTGGAAGAAGAATATCCAATAAGCGTAATGGGTGTACCCTCCTAATCCTAGGAGTACTCGCAACTTGAGAGAAGGTGACGATAAAAACAACTGAATAATACCATATTCTTATTTCTCCTGAACCAGAATCCATCCTCGAAAAAATGTCCTTCGAGTTCGTATATAACCATACGATGGATTTATCCAATGGAATTGGATGTTCGTAGTGATACGGGTTGTTCTGGAGAAATCAAAGGTGAAGTAGGAGTGGCGATAAAATACGTGATTTGGTCATGAATGTAAATAGTCGCAATTTACTTTGCCCTCTTTCTAATTCCTTTATCTTGTCTTTACATATTACCTTTTGCACACCCTACTTAGGCTAATTGGTTCTCTTCATTCCCTACCGTTCGGCACCAGCCTATGGTTTGGAAGAAGACTATCCAATAAGCGTAATAGGTGTACTTTCCTAAACCAAGGAGCCCTCGCAACCTGAGAGAAGGTGATAATAAAAGACAACAGAATAAACCAATTCTATTTCTCCTGAACCGGGATCCATCCTCGAAGAAGTCCCTTCGTGTTCGTATATAACCATACGATGGATCTATCCAATGGAAGTGGATGTCCGTAGTAATACGGGTTGTTCTGAGAAATACAAAGGGTAAAAGAAGGAGCTGCAATGACTTATGCAACTATAGACAATCCAAAAGTCAGTATATTAAGAAGGTTCGGTCAACTTTGGTCACTGAGTTATAGTCTAGGGTCGGTCAAAAGTCGCTGCCATAAGAGAGAGAGAGAAAAGAAACACTCTGCGTGCACTCTAGCCTAAATCAGAATGGTTATCATTTTATCTAATTAGGAAACCTCCCACTGTTTTCTCAAATTCTCCTCCAAACCTGAAAGAAGAATTAGTCGGGGTCACCCGAAGAGTAAACCAACTCATCAGTGAGAATCAGGATCAAACTATCATCGCATGATAACTTGATGGAAGCCACTCAAGTTAACACACTCCAGAAGGTATCCGCAAGTCTGGCAAGTTTCTTGTATGTTTGAAACTCCCGATGTAATTTTTATCCCATGCTCTTATGACCTTGACGTAGGCCAACAAATCATAAGCAACATGTCAAGTTCTACCCGTCGTTGTCCTGATCAACTTAAGTCATCGTACAAGCCCTTGACGTAGGCCAACAAGGTGTACGTCTGACTTAAACTAATGCATCTATCTATGCAACAAATGAATACCCAGCAGCTACCAAACACTATGTCTTGACGTAGGCCAACAAACATAGCTTGAATACTACTGACCATCCATAAGAAACGACGGAGGATTACGGCTGGTTTTTGGCGAAAAACCTTTAACGTAATGAACTTGATCTCGTTGAAGGAACCTGATAGCTTTATAAAAAAAATATATAGTAGCGAAAACCTTTTGCTAAAGAAGTCACTCCCGGTAAAGGGATCTCGACTCTTTCCTCGTGGAATGAGGTGCAGGATATTCCAACTGAATACCGCTATGCAAAACAAAAGGAAACGTCTTTGTAATAATTTCCTTTTAAAATTTGTTCCAACAACATCAAATATAGGTTTGTTTTATCTTTGCATTAATAAGAATCAACGCAGTCCCATCAATCAATCACACCAGAAAAGAACGAAAATAAAATGTACGTATATGCCATCCGCATTCGTCACTGGGTCCCGTCATCAGCTGTTAGGTTACTTAACTAACGACAGAGCGGGGACTGGACTAGCGCGGGTGTAAAACATATACAACATCTAATAGTATATATACTAATATACAATTATCGCTCCAGGCATGATAAATGCAACATTACAGAAAAGTAATAAGCATACAGAACAATACAGATAATCTGGGATCCCCGGGTTTCATAGAGCCGCTGCTGAAACTCGACGTTCCCCTGGTCGTGTGGATAGCCTGTGCAATGAAACCTGGACCCCTACGGGTGCGGCAAGTTACCTACCAAAACCTGAAGCGAGGTAGTCCCCACAACATAGTGAATGGAATACCCGGCACTTCACGGAATCCGGTAAATTAAGCACCCCTCCTTGGGCCAACCTGTACCCCCTACGAGTGCGGCGAATAGTCTACCAATTCTAGAGTGTGGTCCCTTTGCCTCTCAATGCCATGAGATACGAACCCATTGCCCTCCAGAACCCGGTTATTCGTGCACCCCACCGCGGGGTAAACTTAGTACAGAAATAAAAATAGTACAATAGGTACATCGACCGCAACCTGGTCGTGCCCTAAAAGAATATTATACAAACAGGCAGTGACTGCAGTCCACAAGTCGGACGCTCGCCCCGCAATCTTTTGCACAAATAAATTTAAACAACACTATCATTGCACCCTGCTATCCACCACGACAAATCCGCAACATTACAGCACAACACAGAACATCAACGCGAATGTCACGTTCGCAAACCCGTCTAAAAGAACTATAGAAATCTGACGCGGTTTACCGATCAAATGACATTCCCGGTCGGAGATATAATGAAAGTACTGAAAAACTAACAAGTTTAAAATTTCGATCGACTAAATTTCCCGTAGTGGGCCCCACATACATCTGGTGTACAGTAACAAAATTTTGGCCCAAAAGATATATACCAAAAACCACCATTTCCCATGAGAAACCCACTGGAAAAATTTGGCGCACTGTTCCCACAAAAGCGCGGCGGATCAGCGGCCAAACCATGGTCTGGGCCGCGGATCCGCGGTCGTTTTGTGGGATCACGTGCCCAAATTTCACCAGTATTCTTCAAAAACCCTGCATGATTTTCTGAAATGCTCAAAATGAATTTTAGAACATTTTAAAAATCGACAGAAACATCATGTACAGAAAATTGTGATTTCGCGAAATCCGTTCGATCGATCTTTTAAACACGTTAACATAAGTTAGTATAGCTTAATGGTGAGGCTCTGATACCACTGTAAGTCCGCGGCGGCGCCCCGGCCGTCTAACAGACGCCGATAAGCGGAACAAAACTTTTACGACTGGCGCTATCGCGTACTTTATCCCGGATCGCCTATTAAAGCTAAACTAACAAATTGTAAAGAGGGTAGAATTGTTATACCGAATGATCCGAGTCTTTCGGTCTTCAACCATCATCCCACGCTATGTTGCAACTGATCCGAACTTGCTCGATCTCCGGTCTCGTCGTCCAGGTGGCACCACGTCGACGGATCATTAAACGGGCTCCCGCCTCTGAACCGAGGCAACTCGGTCGTCAAGTTTGCTAAAAGAGACGACCAAGATGAAGTAGAGAATAAGTAGAACACTTTATCTCGTTACGTCCAAGGTCACGGACGAACGGTTATAGAAGTTGCCTTTTAGAATCGGGTGAATGGAAATTGGGTTATGAAATTTCCATACACTTAATTATCATAGTCTTTTTGCACAAAATGAAATGAATCAAAAATCTCACCCACACACAATGAGTGGCCGGCCAAATATATGAGAGGAGGGAGGTGAGGGTAGGAGCATCAAGTGGTGACCATAAGCTTTCAACCTTATCAAGTCATTAAAGAAAGAATGAATCATCAACTAGCATTAAAAGCAAACCTATCACAATTAACCTAGTCATGCTTTATCATTAATGAACCATTAATGACAAAGCCACCTCACTATCCTAGTCACCATCCTAGTCACCTCTTCTAGAAGTTTCCACACAAATCCCAAGAAAAGATAAATCAGCATTTAACCGAATGTCAAAATACGGCTGATAGAAAACTGGAAACTGGCAACTTCCAAAAATCATCCCGAAACAAATTTCAGGATAACCCCGTATCTGTATAAAGATACCCGCATTTGTATTACGACCGAATACAAATGCAACTGAGACAAAGATATTATATCTACACAGTATAATACTGGGTTCCGGCTTAAACCAAAGCCTACCAGTATTATCTGCCTGAAAACTGACACGTGCGAAAACGCACGTGCATTTTCCGAACCTTGCCATAAACCCATACGGCCTCTACAACGTTTCGCCCGAACTTGGGAAAGTGTCGGTGGGGGACTCTAATGACTCATCAGTACACTGGCACTGGGTATAACCCCTAGCACGTCAGAGGTACAAGCTGTACGTAACGTTTTGCCTATGTATTGATTGGAAGGGAAGCTGACGAGCGAACTCATCTATAAACCCTACCGAGCCTGACAGTGACAATATCTGTACAGTCCGGAACATTCATCTATGAGTATCGCATATTAGGCCTAGGGGGTCGGTAAACGTCAGACCCCCAATAGCTGTATAAGTCGTGTCAGAGAGCAGCCCAGAACACTCTGATATACTACTGGTATGCCTACCAGTATATCTCGATTACCCTGGCCAAGGATTTCGTGTAATGGCTTTCCTAAACACTGCGCGATCTCACCCCCAATACCGGGAGAGACGAATCCCCGAAGATCCGCTCACTTGCCTCCAATGTGGCTCGGGACTGTACCCAAAATATACCTGTTTGCACGACTCCTTTGACCCGTGGTAGGGTATAAATCAAAGCACAGTGGGAACTCACACGAGACAAATGACGACCTCAGGTCAATGAACTAACCTGTACACATGTCACCAGGGAACTGCTATCTGACGATATGTATAATACCAACTAGTATGTTCCCGGCGAGTCCTGTCCGGTGTACTCATAACCTAATGAGCACCTGTATACATCTTAGGTGATCCAACTGACACCAGTGGCTTGTGAGACCGGCCACCGCCCCTCGTCGGGGTCTCGACTGTAGACACTAGTCTACTCTGGAGTATCGATGCCCTGTCTCGAAACTCCTACGACTAGGGACACTTTAAGGATATTCTTATAGACTCCAGCTCCCACTTATATGATCGCCATCATACTGCTGGTAGTCAAACAAGAATCCTATGGGCTCTATCAACATCTATATATGATGATAAAGACAGACCAGATAGCATACTATCATCTCGAGTAAGACTGTTTATCGGTATAGGTCATCCCTCAATCATTGCAATCACGTACCTGCGATCCAATAATTGACTTAGAGGGCACTATATCCAACAGTTTCGTACACACCCGTTGTACCTAGATGTTGTTTCTGGGCACATGTATGGCATATATATGGATTTTGATTTCCGTGCGCATCAGATGCACGTTGCATTCATATACACATTTTGGGATTGGTTTCTTATGGAGTAGTACGTTGTTATGATATTTGCTATTTGTTTTCGTACTGATCAGGACTAGTCAGAGGACAGTACCTGGATATGTTTTGCATGCATTGATAGTTATTGAAGGGATTTTCAAAAAGGGATCTATAGTCTCAGTGTTTATCTACGTGTCTGATATGACACGAAACGTTTAAAACAAGGAAACCCTTCTAAATTGTTTTCAAAACGGCGGGACGAACATATTAAACAAAGGATAAGTATATATATGTTATTTTCGTACAATAGACGTCCGCCACTGTGCAGAGTTATGCGCATCGCACAGTGACTTAAAAAGGTTTTGGCATGCATTCTCTTCAGATATTTACATGTATAGTTCTAATTTATATCATATTAGTTTTCGTATTGGATTTGACATTTGTGTCATCACCATGACTCCGATGATTGCGAGATGCTTGATGGGGTTTTGATTTTGAGTTATCTGCTCATTGCTCCTGCGCATGCATTGCGCTACGACGTGTTTTATGTATTGATGATTTCGGAGCCGACGACTTGGACTTTTACTGAAATGTTCTAGAAATTAAGGGGTTTAAATTTAAATTCGGGGACCGAATTTCTTTAAGGGGGGAAGATTATAACATTTCAGAAAAATAAAATATTATTTTGGGGAATTTTTATAATTAAATAATATTACATCGAATATTTTAATATTTCGGTATAATTAAATACCGATAAATTGGTAAAAATTTGGAAAATTATGGAAATTACTAAAAAGTGGGTGTATTATGTGAATTATGCGATTTTAAGTTTTTATGATTAATTCTATGCTAATTTAGTGCTAATCGCGATTAAAAATCGCTAATCGGGCTTTAAGCTTTTTTTGTGCAAAACATGCACTATGCATTTTTTTTCATTTGTTACAATTTTTCCTACATGATTTTGGGTGTATGGTTTGTTTTGGGTTTACTATCGAGGAGAGAAGGAAAAATAAAAGGAAAAGAATTGAAAAGAAAAGGGAAAGCAATATTATATGAAGCATGGGCATGAGAAAGGTAAAGGGGTCTTCTTTGACTTGGCTTCATCCTCCATTTCCTTCACCATTTCCTTCTCATTTCAGAAGTGCTGCTGCCCTCACTCCCTCCCCCTCTTCAACCCTCTCAAACTCCATGAAAAACACCCCAAAACCCTATCTCCTTTTCACAAAAATTATGCATGAGCTCCCTAGCAACACATTGGACCAAGAAAGCTTGCATTTTGAACACTTGGGGCAACTCAAGAATTTTCTTGAGTTGCCAAAGGAGGTAATTTCTGCACCATTAGTGTAGTGTTTTAAATTCCTTATGCATCCATACATGTTTCATGTCGATATTGAATGGTTTTGTGGACTTAGAAAATTCTAGTTAGGGTTTATGGAAATTGAGAGTTGTGATGTGTAATTGAGCTAAGTAGAGGCCACACAAACCCCCTATTGCTAGAATTCATACCTAAAACAGAGACTAGAACCCCGGAATAAGGATTTAGAAACCCGATATCGGAGGAATTGTGAATTCTGTGAGTATGTTTTTAGATCTGCTAACACCCGGAGCCTTTGAAAATTATTTTGCAAAGACAATGATACATGCAGGTGATTTAGAACATACCCTAAAACCCCCAGGCCCTACACCCTCTACTTGGCCACATATTTAATCATTCTGACCGCAATTTGTGGCCAGATCAGGTTGGAATTGATTCGTGTTGGTTCTGTAGCTTTATCTCACGTAAACTAGACCTTTGGCATATGCAAAATTGATCAATTTGACCTAGAGTGAAATCTGGGACCTTTTTCCTAAGTTGTTGTTTTGCTTCGGAGTTTCGTTTCTCGTATTTTGAATTCTGGATTTCCGTATTTGTGTTTTTCCTCGATCACTTGACGTTTGTACGACAATATCAAGGGTTGTATGATGGTTTTGGAAGTGTTGGCTATAAGTTCTAACCTATAGGCCTTAGCGTGTCGTTTTGGTTTTCAGATGTGTGTTTAATGTGCATTGCGATTGTGTTATTTTGTAGGTACCTTCACGAGGGTTCCATATAATGAAGAAGATGAAGGCGACATCGACACCGACACGCAGGATGCAAGGTGGGTAGATTATATCTACGGAGGAAGTCGGGTGGATGGCGTATAGCACCCCCGCAGTTCGATGATTAGTATACTATATATACACTATATATATATATATATATATATATATATATATATGATAGCGTTATGTGTGACATGGATATTCAAGATGCGATTAGGTGTACTATGGTTAGATTAGGGTTTAGAAGTAAACTAGCATAGTTTCCTAGTTGCGAACCATAGAATAGGTTTACACCCACACGCACACACATGTTTACTTATGATACTTATACCTGGATGATGAGGATAGTGGAGGATAGTTGGAGATGAGCCGATGATATTGGGCATAGTGCCATGAGATCGGTGATATGATGTGGTTCGTATTTCGGATACGACATGATATTTTAGCGGGCCTTTAGGGGTGTGATTTCATACACGCACACACACACATATATATGTATCGATGGTATCAGTTTGTACTTGACTTAGATCAGCACCCCAGTTCATGAGATATGATGATAAGGAAACCACATAATTGATGAGATAAATGTGAGATTCGACCCGCACCCAGATTTTGGATGCCGTACGACGGATTCACATACGAGCTATATATATATTGATGATAGATTCGCACTCTTGACTCGAGGATGTCATATGATATTGTATCGTACGCTGTACCTTTGAGGCGGGATCACTGACTATTATATATATATATATATATATATATATATATATATATATATGTATCGACTCAGATTTAGGTGGTTTCCATACCCTTTCGATTAGCTTGTTCGCAAGATCTGTAGTTTACTCAGTAGATGTTAGATTAGACCCGAGTCATACCTATTTCAAAACCAACGAATCATGAGTATTTTAAAGATAGGTCAAGGGGTTCTACGGATATTTTCAAAAGATGCATCTTTTTTAATAAACACCGTAGCCTGTATTTTTCTAAAACCACGATTCGTCTTATTTCAAATGACAAGCTGCATGACATTTATGTATTGATATAGATTCGTCATTGTTGTGTTATTATTCATTTGCCACATATTCTTGCTACTCGCATCGCATTGCATGTTTAAATATGTTTATTATTATATTAAACACATGCTGTCAGGACACCAGCACCATTATCGATGATGCATATGTTCCACGTACACCTGCTTGCCGGCTCACACACTTCATCATCGATAATTGCCATGTCACTACACAGTAGGACTGTTGCATCAGGATATGACTCCTTGCATGACATACTTGCGTACATACATGTTGTACACCTATACTTGCACACATACATATTTGCACATACATAGATGATTCTGGGTTGGATTTGGAGATTTGGGAACCGCAAGTTATATTTTAAAACTGGATTCATTTTAAAAGAGCGGTTTCCCTCGATATGTGCATACTACTATTCCATGTTGCATGATATACTGATATGCTTACATTTCCTTTATATGTCGCATACATCATGCTCATGATTATACGCATTGAGATATTTGTTTTCATGATATTTCTGGATTTGGGAACCGTGGTTATTTCAAAAAAGAGTATGTATTATTTTAAAAACCCGGTTACCCTTGATATGATATTTCAGTGCGTCCACCATGCGTTTTCTCGGTGCTGAGACGTGTGACATGTGAACCCGAATCGTGGAGCTGGATGAGGCCGATTACGGGTATATGGTGGACCCGGTATGGTACTACGAGGCGAGAACGGATCTATCGTGCAGTTAAGCGATGAGCCTGGCAGAGGGACCACTACCTACCGGTGATTGTATTTGAGCTCGGCGGATATCCGGAGGATACCGACCGGAGTCGAGAGATGATACGGACTGATCCGGACCGACGGAGCCCGTTGGCCGATCCGGACTGACGGAGCCCGATATATAAGGATTTACGTGCCGATGCTGGGCACAGGTTTCATGATGTTTTCGAGTGTCGATACTAGATACTCAGGTCCCATGATTTTGATATGTCGTGAGGGACCCATGTTGATTTACATCCTCATACTTCCATGCATATGTTTTATGATATTTACATGCATGATACTTTATGTCATTGGGTGACACGTGGACGAGATCCACATACATACAGACATGGATTACATAGTTGGACGATATACACACACTTATAGACTTCATGATATAGCTGACATTGATTCATGTTGATTACCTTGATCATACCTCATATTTATGATATGTTGTTACCTGAGGCACTGACACAAGCACATGGGATTACACTTATGCATAGATGTTTACCCTGGCCACCTTTTCATGCTTCAGACTTATTCATATTAAGGATATTATTATTACCGATCGCAGTGACCTAGGATTGTGTCATACATACGATTTCTGCTCTGCGATGTTTTCTATTCACGAGTTGGCAACTCACCCCCGTTGTGGCACAGTTCTTGCAGGTTTTGCCGTACAAGTTCTATTGCGGCTTTTCTGGCACACTGCTTCCTTTCTGGGTGATTGCTTTGGTAGGTGGGTTCACCCGCATTGTGACCACCCTTGCATTTATTTTAATCAGTTTTATCTAGTAATTCCATCAACCAAACTTATATATTGTTTCAGACTTAGAAAACCAGTTGTATATTATTTCGACCTTAGAGTCGTGCGTTGGAATATTATGGTTTTCATGCTGATTTTGAGTTTCCTTTTGTGCTTTGATCCTCGCCATTTGGCATTGTATATTATACTGCTTGTGTGGTTCTGACCGTCGACTAACGAAGAGCTAGCTCCCTCTTGGGAATGCCTTTTATTATTGTGCATATATTATTCATGTTGTACCCCGTTTGGGGGCCAGTATTTAAAAAGGAAACTCTGCCGAAATTTTCAGAAAAGACTAGAGATTTTAAAAATGCATATTCGGCTTACTTATTTAAAAACCTTGTTTTAAAAACATTTTTTCTTCACTTCTTAAAACTATTTTTCCTTCATTTACTATTTAAAATGGTTTTAGATTTCTGGGCTTTTGGCTTACTTGAATTAGATAAGGTCCTATAGACTTCATATGATTCAAGGGCCAGCCAAGTGCTATTTCGGGTCGTGACATGTTATGTCTTTGGTTGACACGTGGACGAGATCCACATGCATACAGGTATTGATTACACAGTTGGATGATATCCACATACTATTTGACTTCATGATATAGTTGACACTGCTTTCATGATGATTACATTGATGACAGCTCATGTTTATGATATGTTGCTACCTGAGGCACTGACACGAGCACTTGGTATTACACTGATGTATAGATGTTTACCCTTGCCGCCTTATCATGCTTCAGACTTTATCGTTTTGAGGATGTAAATATTACTGATCCTATTGACCTAGGATTGAGTCATACATAAGATTTCTGCTCTGTGATGTTTTCTACTCATGAGTTGGCAACTCAACCCCGTTGTGCCACAGTTTCTTGCAGGTTTTTGCCGTACAAGTTTTTCCTTGGCTGCTTTGTTAGCACATTACTTCATTCCGGGTGATTGCTTTGGTAGGTGGTTCACTCGCATCGTGACCACCATTGTAATTATTTATTTTCAGTTGTATCTAGTAAAATTCCATCGACCAGACTTGTATTTATTCAGACTTAGAGACCAGTTGTGTATTATTTCGACCTTAGAGTCATGCGTTGTATTATTATGGGTTTTCTTGATGTTTTGAGTTTCCTTTTGAGTTTTTGATCCTCGCCTTTCGGCGTTGTATATTATATTGCGTGCGTGGTTATGACCGTCAATTGACGAAGAGCTAGCTCCTGCTTGGGGATGCCTTTTATCATTGTGCATATATTATTCATATTGTACCCCGTTCGGGGCCAGTATTTACAAAGGAAACTCTGCCGAAATTTTCAGAAAAGACTTGATGTTTTAAAAACGCATAATTCGGCTTATGCTATTAAAACCACTTCTTTAAAACTAGTTTTCCTTCACTTATTATTTATAATGGTTTTAGATTTCTGGGCTTTTGGCTTACTTGAATTAGATGTGGTCCTATAAACTTCATACGATTCAAGTGCTAGTCACGTGCTATTTCGGGTCATGACAAAGTTTGTATCAGAGCGCTAGGTTAACCTTGGTTCGAGTCTATGTTTGACTATGCGGAGCTTAGGGCATTTGTATATGTACGGAATCTAGGCTTGACCTAACGGAACTTAGACTTGGTTGAGGGAGTATTAAACTCGAACTTTCGTCGCGTAGGTTGACCTTGGTTGATTGAGTAGGTGACTTAAGGAGAGTGACGTACCGTGCGTATGTTCCACGGCATACTTACGATACGATACTCTGCTTAAGAAGCCTTAGGATGTACATTTCCTTGCACATCATAATATTCATTCATGATCTATCCTCATCGATATTGGGTTTTGGTATTTGCTGCTACGATTGCACGGGCAGAGAGGACTACGGCAAGAGTTGCGTCAGCATGAGCTCGTCACGGATGAGGACTGACCAGGGCATGATTCCAGGGACATACGATTTGCATAGATGCGTCGTTTTATTTTGTTTTCACGCCATGAGTGGTTGATGGATCGCTATTACGAGATTTCTCGGACGTGCCGATCAACACCAGAGGATTGAGGTACTACTAGAGGCCAGTCAGAATGTGATGATCGTCAATGCACCGAGTATACTTAATGATTGAGGCACTGTTCAGCGTGCGGATGAATGATTCAGTTATTTCTGTGACTGACGAGATATCGCCCCAGAGGTTTGGAGCTATTGCCGTACGAGTTATACTTAGAGATATGATAGAAGATCGCTAGTCACCCAAGGGGGAATGACTAGAACATGTGATTCATTGCCTACCCCGATGCGAGGTCATCAGATTGATTGATTCTAGCTAGAGACGACTTCACGTAGGTACGTTGACAGTCGATAGAAGACGATCGAATGTAAGAAACCCATTTTTCCAAGTTTAAAGTTTTCGGAAAAACATGCAAGTAATTCCGTGGACTCTCTAGAAGAATGAAACCCTAACTTGATATAATGACCATGAGAACGCTTCGAAACCTTAGGGTTTACTGCAGTTCCGCGGTGCCATTAATGAGGCTTGGGTTTTCCCTTCTACGGTTGGTCCACAGGTACTGTGGAATATACTGGAATACTATTAAACTGTATCCAAGATGTTGAGCTCTTGGGGGATTATGGAACTTTGACGAATCGATCGAAAGTTTCGACGTCATTCGGATATCATGTGATGGGATACATTGCTTGGGAGACTCCTGATACGAGTTTAGCCGTTAGAGCGCAGTCCATGCAGCCACGAAGAGACGAGTCCGAAGCAGTCGACATTAGAGAAAAGTGGAGTAAGAGGTTCGTACGAGATCTTGATAAGATGATGTTCCACTCTGCCGACATCAGAGATGTGATACGCATGCAGAGGTGTTGTATATGGATGTATATTCCAGAAAGAGTCGCGATGAGTATGCAGCCGTTCAGGAACAAAATACAGATTTAGTAAAAGATGATAACTTCCGGGCAGTTCAGCAGAAACGAGGTTTGGAAGAGATTTCAGCAGACCTTTCTTGAATACTATACGAGAAGATTTGGACCTAGGATCGGTCATACTACGCACACCCAGCAGGCCAGAGTTCGTCATCGTCGACGAGACATGTTAGGAGTGACAATGATAGTTGGCCAGAGATCTTTAGAGGATGTGCCAGAGCGGACTGCTTCCATTATCATTTCCATGTTGGACCGTTGAGCCGAGGAGCTAGGCACTTAGCAATCTGCAGTGAGAGATGAGAGCCATGTTAGGTCCACGTTACCCACCCCGGTTCTTTCGGGGAGGCGGAATAGGTAAAAATCAAAGTTTTCCAACTAGGTAACATGGACCATCCATGAAGGATCTTTGCTAAACAAAAACTAACAAATAAACTACAAGTTTTAGCTACTATGTAGAATGGTTATACCTAGGTCTTGAACTCCTTCTCTTCTTTTTGTGGTTCTCCTCCTTGCTTGCTCCTTGTAGTGGTTTGAACGGCTCCTCCTCGTCGTCTCCTCTTTTCCGTAGATGGATCCACCCGAGGGCCTCGAACTTGAGCTCCTATCTCAACCTAGAGATAACTAAGGTGCTTGGTTTGCTAGACCTAGGACCTTAGAATGAGTAGAGAAGAGTTATGGTGGTTTTGTCTCAAAAGTTTATGATTTCCAACTCTTTGAACACTTAAAATTTTGGAGAGGAAGAGGGAGAGCTTTCTTTCAAGAGAGAGAAAGAATATGATATATTGAGCTCTCATAATGCAACCATGGTCACATATTTTAGAATAATGATAATAATAATAATGATTAAGAATTGTGATGGTTAGTTTATGAATGACCACTATCATTACCTTCATTTAATGCATTTTGCAAAGAACAAGAAGCATCATTCAAATGAAATGATGATGGTCAACAAGACCACAATGGTCAACTGGTCAACAAGGTCAACAAGTCAACAAAAGTCATATTGTCAGCAACCCTAACCATAGCACAATTATCCTTAATTAATATTATTAACCATATTCCTCATTCTTATTAGGCTTTGGAAAAAGTCAACGGTCAACAAGTCAACCGAAGTCAAATGGTCAACTGTAACGTTTTAAAAATAATTAAATAAATAATTAAATGAATAAAATTGTTTAAGTGAATTTTATGATTTTCGGTAAAGTACAAATGTATTTTTCGTAAAACCAAACCGTGATTGTTTTTCATTATAATTTCAAAAACACCTATTTTAATTATGTAATTACTAGTAAATGGTGTTTATTTAGCCACTTATAAATTTTTAGTTTAATTAAATATTTTTCCTAAATTAATTATTTTAAATATTAACATAAGCTTTATTTTTACACTAAATTAGTGTAAATTACAAATTTGAATGATTTTAATTTGTAAAAATGAACCATGGAATATTAGAGTTTAGTGTGTATCATGCAAAATTTATTTGCAAATTTTTCCATTTTTCTAGAGCTTTCTTGAGTTGCTATAGTAAAGAAATAAAAGAAAAATAAATAAATGCATGAAAAGACATAATGAAGTGATATTTGGGTGGAGACTTCTACACATTTTCTCACCCTCTTCTTTCTCTCCCTCACCTCCAAAAAAATGGCCGGCCTCACCCCCCATGGTAGCCCCTATTTTCCTCATTTTATTTTGCTCCAAAATTCATCAAAAATCCTTTAAAAATTCAATTAAAAATCCACAAAATCCTATTTATTTCCTACCCTTTATTCCTTGCTCATTTTTATATGGAATTTGGAGATGGAAAGCATGCATTTTGGAGGCTCATTTTCTTGTTTGGATTTCATATTTTGGAGTTATAAATTTCCTTCTTTTGTTTATTTATTATTAGATGTTTCTTTTAAGCATGTTTAGATTTAATGAATTAATTCTATGTTCAATTTTGAAAATTCAAGTTAGGGTTTGTAAATTCAAGTTATGATTTTTATTAATTAATTAGGGTTATAATAGTTAGTTTAACACTTTTAGAATTGGAAAATCTTGCATGGTTGTTGAATTGTAATATTTTCATTTTAAATTGTTTAAATTAGGAATTTTGCTAACTAGGTTGCTATAAAACATAATTTTTGGTGAAATAAAATTTCAATTAATATTTGTAACACTAGATTGTGGTCTTAATAAGGGTATTAACTTGTTGGTGGAATGGAAACTTAAATTGATTGCTAGTTTCTATTGATAATTTATAAATTGTGATAAAAATTGCTATTTTGTAAACTAGATTTTAGAAATTCCTAAATAAATGAGATTAAAAATATAATTTATGGTTTCATTAAATCATTATCATCATGAATTGTGGTTTAATACATTAATTCATGCAAAATCACGTTTTGTGGTGGAATTGTGGTATTTTGCTTGAAAAATGTTGAAAATTGTTAAAGGTTGCAAACTAGAAATTTTAAATTAATACAAATTTATGTAATAAAAATATAGTAATGGTTTATATAGTCTAGTTATGCAATTTAATGAGTTTTATGACCATTGGTTTCATTTAAATATCAAGTTTTGATGAAAAACGGTAAATTGGCATTTTCGGGTTTTACGAAATTGGACGGTTTGATAGATTTTAGGGTTTTGATGGATTTAATCATGTTTTATAATATAAGTAATGTGTTTTAAAACTACGAGTTATTTGTTGATGTTTATCTCGATCCATCGGAGTTTGCACGCCGATATCGAGCGATATTTGGTTCTTTTGCGTGGACGGGACATAGGTTTTAGCCTATGCTTGTTTCTTGTATCGTTTGACTTTCGTATGTGATCCAGTTTACGATACTATTTATATTTTTGCATTTAGGTACCACTCACGTGGACTGCGGGCGATGAAGATGAGGATGGCGACACCGTCTTCGGCAGACATGGACCAGGTGAGTAGATGTATATCTACGGGGGGAAGTCGGGTGGATGGCGTTTAGCACCCCCGCAACGTAGAATAGGAATAGTACTTATTGACATTAGGAAACCAGATGTGACCCTAGATTCTTAATGAGTAGGGCCCTAGTAATAACCCTAGGCTGGAATAGACTGATTTAGGGAAACCATATCAGAGGATGAGTACCTTGGAAGAGGTTCGTAGGTTTCAGGTAGAAACACACACACGCACACACTGAAACTTGACATGGTGTATACGTGCATGTATATGTACATATAGAACTAGGTATAGGTATATATTTATACAACACGTGTATGGGATACATTGATGTGATATGATATCCTAGGTATGATGAAAAAGTATAACTTTGCTTGATGCCGTGATTCTTGGCTATACAGTCGTATTAAGTGTTAGCGGATCATTAGAGAATGAGATAATGAACATGTATAGATAAATTATAATGGGTAGTGATGATATTGAGGTACATGGGACTCTAAAATAGGACCCGGACTGTAACTTGTGACTGATCACGATATGATATATGTATGACTTGATTACGACATCATATAGGTGTGACCAGATGTCGATGTCATATAAGTGTGACTTGATGACGATATGATATTAGTATGACTTAATCACAATATGATACATATGACATGATATTTCTGAGGATAAACTAATGATGCATATTATGATGGCAGTGATATATAATTGATGTAGGCGGTTACAGTTTAGCACCTTGATCATGAGATGTGTTGCTGATGACATTATACGAATGATGAGACACCTAGGAGATACTTGATCGGTAGCCCGATATTGGGATGACGTACGATGGATTTTACCGTACGAGGTATAGATATGATGATTGATCGGCACTCTTATTTTGAGGAAGTCGTACTATGTACGTGACGCTATTGAGGCAGGATCGCCGACTATTAGAGATATGGACTCAGGCGTTAGGTGTACTTCTATCGACCAGTTCTTAGGTTTAGTTTTCCTTAGGAGGGTTAGATGAACACTAGGTTAGGTTTGAGCCATATAGTGGTAGTGGTATTTGTATATCAAATGAGTGGATAACACACATCCGTCTTTACTTTTTCACTGTAATCATAATGTTGCATGTTCATACATATGTTGCTATAATCCGTATAAACTTTACCTGTTAGGACACCAGCACCATTACCGATGATGTGCATATTCTACGCACACTTATTTGCCGGCTCACATACATCATCATCGGTAATTGCTATGTCACGTACACTTTAGATTATATTATCTTTTATTGATAGAATCAGTTAACAACTTGAACGATATAATGTTGTGATTACTCTCTGATGTTAGTATAGACATGATATTTATTACTTAGACATTCATGCATTCATATTTTCATGTTATCATGCAGTATTATGGGCATATGCCGACACTTATCATATACTTACTCATGATTTTGAGATTTGGGTTTCTATGAGATTTCTGGATTTTTGGGAAAACCGCAAGAATATATAAAAACTTCTCTCTCTCCTCCTCTCTTCTTAAAACATAAGATGCGGTTTTCTCGTGATGTATGTGTCGTCCACCATGAGATTTCATGTTTTCTGATGGATTTCGAGACCCGATTCGAGGAGTGGATGAACCGTCTCGGGTACATGGTGGGCCCGGTATGGTACCCCGGGGCAAGAAGATCAAGTTGTAGACGATGAGCCTGGCAGGGGAAGGCAACCTACCGGTGATGTCTGGCGCGGCGGATATCCGGAGGATACCGACCGTTGTCGTGAGATTTGATGATATGGGCCGATCCGGACTGACGGAGCCCGAGATATTGAGACTATGAGACTTGAGATTTACATGTTTGTATCGATGCTTGACACGGATTTCCATGGATTTCATTGTTGATATTTCCGGTTTCTATACCCGTTTTACTATGATAACAGCTAAAGATTTCTTATACAGATACACCTGGATTTCAGGATTGGTTATTTTACATTCATGGTGCATGCATATCCATTCATATGACATAGTACTATATGAGGCACTGACACGAGCACGGAGTATCTGCACTTACACGTAGTATTACCCTGCTATTATTAGATGATTGGGACTTAGTAGTGTATTATTATGACCTAGGATAGCGTCGTGCTTTCGATTTCTTTTCGTAGATGTCTTCTACTCACGAGTTGGCAACTCACCCCCGTTGTGCCAAATTTCATTACAGGTTCGATGTACAGGTTTCCCTGGTAGCTTGCTGGCACATCTTTTCTTCAGGATGATTTGCATGGTAGGTTGGTTCACTTGTATCTGAACCACCATTGTATTTTTATTCTTTCAGTTTTATCTAGTAAGCTCCATCAACCATACTTGTATTACTTGATAAGTTTATTGGACCAGTTTTTTTTTATTTCGACCTTAGAGTCGCGCATGTATTATTCTGAAATGGTGGTTTTGTTTTCTTTGAGTTTTGAGCCTCGCCCTTTGGCGTTGTATATTATTGTGCTTGTTGTGGTTGTTTCTGCCTGTTGGCGTTGAGCTAGCACCCGTTCGGGGATGCTTTTTATTGTTTATGTATATTATACTTGTTGTACCCGTTTGGGGCCAGTTTTTACAGAGGAGACTCTGCCGAAATTTATGGGAAAATTTGCTGATGCTTTTAAACTTGTTCCTTCATGTTTTCTTTTACTGCTTCTTCTTCTTTTTCATGGTTTAGATTTCTGGGCTTCGGCTTACTTAGGTTACGTGGCGCCTCTAGACGCTTCGTAATCTAAGTGCCGGTCACGTTCCGTATCTTCGGGTCGTGACAAAGTTGGTATCAGAGCGCTAGGTTTAACCTTGTATAAGTCTAGGTGACCCTTGGTTGATGGAGTAGGCGATTTAGGTAGAGTAACGTACCGTGGGTATGGTCCGCGACTTACTTAAGATACGCTACTCTGTTTAAGGAGCCTTAGGATGTACAATTGTTTGCACCGTATTCCATTCGTTCTTTTGATCTATCTTCGTCAATGTTGGAGGGTGGTTTCTGTTACCACGGGCACACTGGCAGAGAGAGCTGCGGCTCGAATGCGATAACCATTAGAGTATTGGTTATTCTTGAGGATTGAAGCATTGTTAAGCGTGCGGATGAAGGGTATTCACATGCCGTCCGGATGAAGTTAAAGGGTTCGAACGATTATCAGAAAAACCATTTTCCTAAGTTTAAAGTATTCGGAAGAACATGCAGGTATTTCGATGGACCGTCTAGAAGAATGAAACCCTAACTCGACATAATGACCACGAGAACGCCCTTGAACCTTAGGGTTTACGGCAGTTCCGCAGTGCCATTAATGAGGCTTGGGTTTGCCCTTCTACGGCTGGATCATCGATGCTGGGGTATGTACCGGATATTTTTAAGATGTACTTGAGTGTTGAGCTCTCGGGGAATTTTGGGATTTTGATGGATCGATCGAAAAGTTTAATGTAGTCTGGATATCAGGTGAAGGGATCGACTACGTGGGAGACTCTAGATGTGAGTATTGCCGTTGGTAGCGCAATCAGCACACTTATGAAGAGACAAGTTTGAAGCAGCAGACATCAGAGGAAAGAGGCGCACATTGACGATAGTGATTACGATGTGACTTGGTGATTTGAATTTCATATTTCTGTTATTGGATTTTGGTATTTTGAGGATTTTGTTCTACGATTGGTATTTCTTATGTGTACCTTCATTACATTCTATCTGTGTTTCATATATCAGTTGCATTGATGTTGCTTAGTATACACCCAGTACACTTGATTTGGTTTTATATATTTTGAGATTTTTGATTGATTTCGTGCATAGGGGTTACACATTATTTTGACATATGTTTCGACCTAGTTTTCATGTATTTTTGTGCTGTGATTTCGATTTTGACATTCGATGTATGTTTTCGTGCACCATGTGCACCTGATTAGGATTCTTACGCATACTTGGCGCACTTAATACGATTTTGTGCACACCAGATGCACTAAATCGGGGTTTTGTACAGATTAGATGCACCTGATAATGAGTCGTGCACGCCCGTTGGACTTGACAGATGTTTTGGTGCACACCTGTTGCACTTATTTTGTTTTTGTGTGTATTCATGGTATCTGTATTTGGTTTCGATTTCAGTGCGCACCGGACGCACATGATATTTTATTGATGTGATTAGGATTGATTTCAGTTTGAGCAGTATGTTTTCAAAATCATTATTATTTGATTTACTAACCAGGCGGGACGTGTATATTAAATAAAAGATATATATATATATAGCTATTTTTTTTTAAATAAACGTCCGCTACTTATGCCGTGACACGTGCATTGCACGGCGATTTTCAAGAGGGGTTTTTGTATGCTTCGTTATTTTGATGTTTAGGAGATTTTACTAGGATGCGAACTATATATAAGTTATAGATTGATGTATATTATGATGGTTTTCATATTGGGTTTTGATATTTTATTATCGCCATAACTCCAATGATTGCGTTATGTTTGACGGAGCTGATTTTAGTTTTGTATTGATGATTTCGGAGCCCCGACGATTTGAGTGTTTTCCTAAACGTTTTAGTATTTGGAGGGGGAGTTTTAATTTAAATTCGGGGAACGAATTTCTTAAAGGGGGGAAGATTGTAACGTTTTAAAAATAATTAAATAAATAATTAAATGAATAAAATTGTTTAAGTGAATTTTATGATTTTCGGTAAAGTAAAATGTATTTTTCGTAAAACCAAACCGTGATTGTTTTTCATTATAATTTTAAAAATACCTATTTTAATTATGTAATTACTAGTAAATAGTGTTTATTTAGCCACTTATAAATTTTTAGTTTAATTAAATATTTTTCCTAAATTAATTATTTTAAATATTAACATAAACTTTATTTTTACACTAAATTAGTGTAAATTACAAATTTGAATGATTTTAATTTGTAAAAATGAACCATGGCATATTATAATTTAGTGTGTATCATGCAAAATTTATTTGCAAATTTTTCCGTTTTTCTAGAGCTTTCTTGAGTTGCTATAGTAAAGAAATAAAAGAAAAATAAATAAATGCATGAAAAAACATAATGAAGTGATATTTTGGTGGAGACTTCTACACATTTTCTCACCCTCTTCTTTCTCTCCCTCACCTCCAAAAAAATGGCCGGCCTCACTCCCCATGGTAGCCCCCATTTTCCTCATTTTATTTTGCTCCAAAATTCATCAAAAATCCTTTAAAAATTCAATTAAAAATCCACAAAATCCTATTTATTTCCTACCCTTTATTCCTTGCTCATTTTTATATGGAATTTGGAGATGGAAAGCATGCATTTTGGAGGCTCATTTTCTTGTTTGGATTTCATATTTTGGTGATATAAATTTCCATCTTTTATTTAATTGTTATTAGATGTTTCTTTTAAGCATGTTTAGATTTAATGAATTAATTCTATGTTCAATTTTTAAAATTCAAGTTAGGGTTTGTAAATTCAAGTTATGATTTTTATTAATTAATTAAGGTTATAATAGTTAGTTTAACACTTTTAGAATTGGAAAATCTTGTATGGTTGTTGAATTGTAAATTTTTCATTTTAAATTGTTTAAATTAGGAATTTTGCTAACTAGGTTTCTATAAAACATAATTTTTGGTGAAATAAAATTTCAATTAATATTTGTAATACTAGATTATGGTCTTAATAAGGGTATTAACTTGTTGGTGGAATGGAAACTTAAATTGATTGCTAGTTTCTATTGATAATTGATAAATTGTGATAAAAATTGCTATTTTGTAAACTAGATTTTAGAAATTCCTAAATAAATGAGATTAAAAATATAATTTATGGTTTCATTAAATCATTATCATCATGAATTGTGGTTTAATACATTAATTCATGCAAAATCACGTTTTGTGGTGGAATTGTGGTATTTTGCTTGAAAAATGTTGAAAATTGTTAAAGGTTGCAAACTAGAAATTTCAAATTAATACAAATTTGTGTAATAAAAATATAGTAATAGTTTGTATAGTCTAGCTATGCTATTTAATAAGTTTTATGACCATTGGTTTCATTTAAATGTCAAGTTTTGATGAAAAACGGTAAATTGGCATTTTCGGGTTTTACGAAATTGGACGGTTTGATGGATTTTAGGGTTTCGATGGATTTAATCATGTTTTATTATATAAGTAATGAGTTTTAATACTATGAGTTATTTGTTGATGTTTATCTCGATCCATCGGAGTCTGCATGCCGATATCGAGCGATATTTGGTTCTTTTGCGTGGACGGGACATAGGTTTTAATCTATGCTTGTTCCTTCTATCGTTTGACTTTCGTATGTGATCCAGTTTACGATACTATTTATATGTTTGCGTTTAGGTACCCCTCACGTGGACTGCGGGCGATGAAGAGGAGGATGGCGACACCGTCTTCGGCAGACATGGACCAGGTGAGTAGATGTATATCTACGGGGGGAAGTCGGGTGGATGGCGTTTAGCACCCCCGCAACGTAGAATAGGAATAGTACTTATTGACATTAGGAAACCCGATGTGACCCTAGATTCTTAATGAGTAGGGCCCTAGTAATAACCCTAGGCTGGACTAGACTGATTTAGGGAAACTATATCAAAGGATGAGTACCTTGGAAGAGGTTCGTAGGTTTCAGGTAGAAACACACACACGCACACACTGAAACTTGACATGGTGTATACGTGTATGTATATGTACATATAGGACTAGGTATAGGTATATATTTATACAACACGTGTATGGGATACATTGATGTGATATGATATCTGAGGTATGATGAAACAGTATAACTGGGCTTGATGCCGTGATTCTTGGCTATACAGTCGTATTACGTGTTAGCGGATCATTAGAGAATGAGATAATGAACATGTATACATAAATTATAATTGGTAGTGATGATATTGAGGTACATGGAACTCTAAAATAGGACCCGGACTGTAACTTATGACTGATCACGATATGATATATGTATGACTTGATTACGACATCATATAGGTGTGACCAGATGTCGATATCATATAAGTGTGACTTGATGACGATATGATATCAGTATAACTTAATCACAATATGATACATATGACATGATATTTCTGAGGATAAACTAATGATGCATATTATGATGGCAGTGATACATAATTGATGTAGGCGGTTACAGTTTAGCACCTTGATCTGAGCCCGAACAGTGAGCGGTTTCCGAGTCGGAAAGCATAAGATGTGTTGATGATGACATTATATGAATGATGAGACACCTAGGAGATACTTGACCCGTACCCCGATATTGGGATGACATACGATGGATTTTACCGTACGAGGCATAGATATGATGATTGATCCGCACTCTTGTTTTGAGGAAGTCGTACTATGTACGTGATGCTATTGAGGCAAAATCGCCGACTATTAGAGATATGGACTCAGGCGGTAGGTGTACTTCTATCGACCAGTTCTTAGGTTTTGTTTTCCTTAGGAGGGTTAGATGAACACTAGGTTAGGTTTGAGCCATATAGTGGTAGTGGTATTTGTATATCAAATGAGTGGATAACACACATCCGTCTTTACTTTTTCACTGTAATCATAATGTTGCATGTTCATACATATGTTGCTATAATCAGTATAAACTTTACCTGTTTGGACACCAGCACCATTACCGATGATGTGCATATTCTATGCGCACTTATTTGCCGGCTCACACATATCATCATCGGTAATTGCTATGTCACGTACACTTTAGATTATATTATCTTTTATTGATAGAATCAGTTACCAAGTTGACCGATATAATGTTGTGATTACTCTCTGATGTTAGTATAGACATGATATTTATTATTTAGACATTCATGCATTCATATTTTCATGTTATCATGCAGTATTATAGGCATATGCCGACACTTATCATATACTTATGATTTTGAGATTTGGGTTTCTATGAGATTTCTGGATTTTTGGGGAAAACCGCAAGAATATATAAAAACTTCTCTCTCTCTCCTCCTCTTTTTTTAAAACATAAGATGCGGTTTTCTCGTGATGTATGTGTCGTCTACCATGAGATTTCATGTTTTCTGATGGATTTCCAGACCCGATTCGAGGAGTGGATGAACCGTCTCGGGTACATGGTGGGCCCGGTATGGTACCCCGGGGCAAGAAGATCAAGTTGTAGACGATGAGCCTGGCAGGGGAAGGCAACCTACCGGTGATGTCTGGCGCGGCGGATATACGGAGGATACCGACCGTTGTCGTGAGATTTGATGATATGGGCCGATCCGGACTGACGGAGCCCGAGATATTGAGACTTGAGATTTACATGTTTGTGTCGATGCTTGACACGGATTTCCATGGATTTCATTGTTGATATTTCCGGTTTCTATACCCGTTTTACTATGATAACAGCTAAAGATTTCTTATACAGATACACCTGGATTTCAGGAATGGTTATTTTACATTCATGGTGCATGCATACCATTCATATGACATAGTACTATATGAGGCACTGACACGAGCACGGAGTATCTGCACTTACTCTTAGTATTACCCTTCTATTATTAGATGATTGGGACTTAGTAGTGTATTATTATGACCTAAGATAGCGTCGTGCATTCGATTTCTTTTCGTAGATGTCTTCTACTCACGAGTTGGCAACTCACCCCCGTTGTGCCAAATTTTATTACCGGTTCGATGTACAGGTTTCCCTGGTGGCTTGCTGGCACATCTTTTCTTCAGGGTGATTTGCACGGTAGGTTGGTTCACTTGTATCTGAACCACCATTGTATTTTTATTCTTTCATTTGTATCTAGTAAGCTCCATCAACCATACTTGTATTACTTGATAAGTTTATTGGACCAGTTTTTTTTTATTTCGACCTTAGAGTCGCGCATGTATTATTCTGATATGGTGGTTTTGTTTTCTTTGAGTTTTGAGCCTCGCCCTTTGGCTTTGTATATTATTGTGCTTGTTGTGGTTGTTTCCGCCTGTTGGCGTTGAGCTAGCACCCGTTCGGGGATGCTTTTTATTGTTTATGTATATTATACTTGTTGTACCCGTTTGGGGCCAGTTTTTACAGAGGAGACTCTGCCGAAATTTATGGGAAAATTTGCTGATGCTTTTAAACTTGTTCCTTCATGTTTTCTTTTACTGCTTCTTCTTCTTTTTCATGGTTTAGATTTCTGGGCTTCGGCTTACTTAGGTTACGTGGCGCCTCTAGACGCTTCGTAATCTAAGTGCCGGTCACGTTCCGTACCTTCGGGTCATGACATCAACAACCCTAATGAGAATCCTCTGCCTCTGCCTCTGTCAACTGTGCATACACACCTGCATCCGTGTTCCGAGGAACACGAATACACTGAGACAAAACTAATCCCAAAACAAATACTAGGATCGGGCTTAAACCAAAGCCCGCTAGAAATAACTGCCCGGACACCAAACATGCACAAGTGCGCGGATCTGAACGAACCCCGTCACAAAACCATGCGACCTCTACTCTGTTTTGCCCAAAGGCGAGTTACCCTCTGTGTGGGACTCTAAAGGCTCAACACTACGCTGGCAGTGGGTTTAACCACAGGCCGCAAGCGGTACTAGCTGTACGTAACGGTCTCCAGGTAGATGCCGACAAGAAGACTGATGAGGTGAACCCATCCGAACTCCTACTGAGCCTGAATGTGACAATCTCCATACAGTCCGGTCTGTTTGTCTGAGAGTATCGGATGTCGGGCCTAGGGGGCGGTAAATGTCAGACCCCTAATAGCGGTACAAGTCGTGTCGGAGTGTAGCCCAGAACACCCTGAAAAACTACCGGTAACACTTCCAGCAAATCTCGCTTGCCCTGGCTAGGGACGACTATGTGTAATGTGTAAGTCGATGTTCAACACCCCAATACTTATAGGGAGGCGGAAATATGAATAACAATCTTGTTCTATGATTAAACATCGAATAACTGTATGAATCGTTTGCTAAACAAGTTTTAACAAAAACTATAGAGTTCTAAACTACTATGTTAAGAGATTATACCAAACGGTTCTAGTCCTTCGTCTTAATGTTATCTACGGCCTCTTTGGATCTCCACGTCCTCTTCGGCTTTCTTCCGTGATAGACGATCCACCCGAGAACCCTAATCCAAGCTATAACCTCTAAACTTGAGGTTACTTAGTTTCTCTAGTTGCTAAATAGAGTAGCTAAGGTGATGTAGAGATAGGTTATGGAGTAATTAGTCTTTCCTAAACCTTGTTCTCAACTCATGAGGGTTGGATTAGGTTTGGTGAAGGAAAGAGAACTTGAAGAGAGAGAGTGAGAAGATGATAATGATAATGATAATAATAATAATAATGAAATAGCTTCTCACTTGATATATGAAACATAATGAATAAAAAGAAATTAATAATATGAGATTATTCATCATGTTTCATTAATGCAAGTGGGTGATTCATTATGTGAGTCATTAAGCATTTAATAATGCATTAATGACATGATGAATCACTCACAATGAGTCACTAAATCATTAAATGAAAATGCCACCTCTCCCTCCATGTCACATCCTTCTAGAAGCTTCTCGGAAAATTACGAGAACGCCCCTCTCATCCGTGAAAACACGGAAAAACTTTAGACTGTATAAATCCAATAACCTGATACTAGAATCTGGCTTAAACCAAAGCCTGTTAGTAAAAACTGTCCGAATGTCGTACGTGCGTTCAAACACGTATGCGTCCGAACCTTTGTCGTAAAACCATACGACCTCTATATCTTTCGCCTGGATTTGGGAAATCTCGATGTGGGACTCTAAAGACTCAACTACTACGCTGGCAGTAGGTTTAACCACAGACCGCAAGTGGCACTAGCCGTACGTAACGGTCCCCAGGTAGTTGTCGATAAGAAAGCTGATGAGGTAACCCATCTGAAATCCTACTGAGCCTGTCTGTGACAATATCCGCGCAGTCCGGTCTGTTCGTCTAAGAGTATCGCATGTATGGTCTAGGGTGGTGGTGGACGTCAGACCCCTAATATCCGTACAAGTCGTGTCGGTATGGTTCAAGACCACCCGAGAATCTACTGATCATTCCATCAGTAATTCTCAATCAGCCCTGGCCAGGGACTTATGGTAATGACCAACCGACCATAGTGCGATATCAACTCCCTATACCGGGAGAGACGAATCCCTAACAGTCGCTCACTGCTTCCACGTGGCTCGGGACTGTGCCCAACTGAAACCTGTTTGCACGACTCCTTTGAACCGTGGTAGGGTAATAATCAAAGCACAGTGGGAACTCACACGAGACAAATGATGACCTTAAGTCAACGGACTATCTGCACACATGTCACCTGAGAACTGCTATCTGACGTTAGGTATAATACCATCCAGTCAGTTCTCGGCGAGTCCTGTCCGGTGTACTCACACCCAGTGAGCATCTGTATACAATCTTAGGTGAACACCACCAATGGTTGCGGGACCAATCCATTGCCCCTCGTCAGGGTCTAGATATGTATACACTAGTCTACTCCGGAGTATCGATGCCCAATCTCGATACTCCTGCGACTAGGGACATCTAAGGGTGTGCCTATCGACTATCCAGCTCCCACTAGTATGACTGCCATCACAACGCCGGTAGTCAGACAAAACACCCTATGGGCTTTTATCAACATATATATATAAATACCAAGTAAAAAAAAATCATACGTTAAGACAAAGTCAAACCAAATAGCGTACTATCATATCAAGCAAGACTGTCATGTACATACATATCCCAAGCATCCTATACAATGTAGGCCTCTAGGGCATATATATCCAACAATCTCCTACTTGCACTAAGGTCTATAATTGGCGCAATGAGTACCCACTGTCTCTACCAGATCTAGTTGCTTGCGTACCGCATGCCCAACATCTCAAAAAGCCTCTCGAACTGTACTTGAGGAATGGCCTTGGTGAATGGATCTGCCGTGTTGTCTTTTGTGTCCACTCTCCATATCTCGATCTCCCGACGATCCACGATCTCCCTGATCAGGTGAAACCGCCTTAAGATATGCCTGGATTTCTGATGGGATCTTGGTTCCTTCGCTAAAGCTACAGCGCCATTGTTATCGCAATACAAAGGTATTGGATTGGCAATGGACGGAACCACCTGAAGTTCAGAAATGAACTTCCTCATCCAGACAGCCTCTTTTGCGGCTTCACTAGCAGCTATATACTCAGCCTCTATAGTTAAGTCTGCGACGGTATCTTGTTTGGAACTCTTCCAACATACCGCCCCTCCATTGAGGGTAAACACAAAACCCGAAATGGATTTAGAATCATCCTTGTCACTTTGGAAGCCGGAGTCGGTAAAAGCCTCTACCTGGAGGTCCCCATTACCGTAAATCAAGAACATCTCCTTAGTCCTTCTCAGGTACTTGAGAATGTTCTTCACCGCTCTCCAATGTTTCTCACCTGGGTCAGACTGATACCTGCTTACCATACTAAGTGCGTAAGCTACATCCGGTCTGGTACATAACAGCGCATACATTATTGATCCTACCGCCGAAGCGTAGGGTATAATGCCCATGCGAGCCCTCTCTTCATCAGTCTTTGGAGACATCTCTTTGGAGAGGGTGATTCCGTGACAAGCGGGCATATTGCTGCGTTTGGAATCTTCCATACTAAATCTCTTTAGTATAGTGTCTATATACCTGGACTGTGAAAGTCCCAATATTCTATTAGATCTATCTCGATAGATCTTAATGCCCAGACTGTATGATGCATCTCCCAAGTCTTTCATGGAGAATTTCTGTGATAAGAAGAGCTTTACTGATTGTAATATAGGGATATCATTCCCTATCAATAGTAAGCCGTCGACATACAAAACGAGGAAGACTACTGCTCCTTCTACAATCTTCCTATAAATACATGGTTCATCTATATTTTTGATAAAGTCAAATTCCTTGACTGTTTCATCAAAGCAGATGTTCCAACTCCGCGATGCTTGCTTTAACCCATAAATGGATTTAAGCAATTTGCACACTCTTCCGCTGCTCCCACTGTCTAAGAAACCTTCTGGTTGATCCATGTAAACACTCTCTTCTAGATGTCTATTTAGAAATGCTGTTTTTACATCCATTTGCCAGATTTCATAGTCATGGAAGGCAGCAACGGCAAGCATGATCCGAATGGATTTAAGCATAGCTACTGGTGAAAAAGTTTCATCATAGTCCAATCCTGGTCTTTGACGAAAACCTTTTGCTACTAGTCTAGCTTTGTAGGTTTCCACTTGTCCAAATGTACCAATCTTCTTTTTGAAGATCCATTTGCACCCAACTGGTTTTACCCCAGGAGGAGCAACTTCTAAAGTCCATACTTTATTGGTGTACGTGGATTCCATTTCGGATCTCATTGCATCCAGCCACTTCATTGAGTCGCTACTTGTGATAGCCTGCTGAAAACTAGTAGGCTCATCATCATCGATGATGCAATCCTCTCGATCCCCATCAAGAAGAAAACCATAGTATCTTTCAGGAGGATGAGAAAGCCTACTAGATCTGCGGAGTGGCGTTGGTTCGTCATGTTCTATTAAAATCTGAGATTCTTCTAAGTCTTCGGTTGCAGTTTGAGGTTCTGGAATTTCTTCCAGTTCTACCGTGCTCCCACCAATTTCTTTTGCAAGAAATTCGCTTTCTAAGAAGACAATGTGACGAGCGACAAACACCTTTTGTTCTTCAGTGTGGTAGACCATGTACCCTCTTGAATGCTTGGGGTATCCTACAAACTTGCATAAAACCGATCGTGCTTCGAGCTTGTCCGGATTATGCTTTTTAACATATACCGGACACCCCCATATCTTGATATACTTGAGATATTGTCTCTTCCCACACCACATTTCATATGGAGTGGTAGGTACAGACTTAGTTGGAACTCTATTCAATAGGTATACGGCTGATTCTAGAGAAAATCCCCAGAAGGAAAGTGGCAACTCAGCACTACTCATCATTGAACGCACCATATCTAATAGCGTGCGATTCCTTCTTTCTGATACACCATTATGCTGAGGTGTATAAGGTGGAGTAAGCTGAGAGAGAATTCCATTCGCTTTTAAGTATTCAAGAAAACTGGTACTTAAGTATTCTCCACCTCGATCAGATCGAAGTGTCTTGATGCTTTTACCAGTTTGTTTCTCTACTTCATTTTTATACTCCTTAAACTTCTCAAAAGCCTCAGATTTATGCTTTATTAAGAACACATGTCCATACCTAAAGAAGTCATCAGTAAAAGTGATGAAGTAGGAGTGACCACTTCGTGCATGTATAGACATCGGACCACATACATCACTGTGTACTAGTCCCAAGAGTTCGGTGGCTCTTTCTCCGTGTCCGGTGAACGGAGATTTGGTCATTTTTCCTTTGATACATGATTGACAAGTTGCATATGATAAATATTCAAACGGATCTAGATATCCATCTTTATGTAACTTAGTCAAACTTGTTTCATTTATATGACCAAGTCTACAATGCCATAGGAAGGCTTGATTCGAATCTGGAGCCTTTCTTTTACGCGTGTTTTGAATATTGAAAATTTGAGGTTGATTAAGTATGTATATGCCGTTTTCCAGTGTGCCAAACCCAATCAGTTCTTGATTTAGGAGAATGTTCATGACATTCCTTTCAAGCACAAAATTATATCCATTATTAGACAACAAAGATACTGATATAATATTACACAACATACTGGGAATACAAAAACAGCTATACAATACCAAAATGTGTCCACTATTCAACCCTAGGTGATATTCCCCTATTGCAACTGCATCTACATGCATTCCATTGCCCATCCGGAGAGTCATATCACCTGCCCCCAGTACTCTATTATTTCTCAGATCCTGCAAAGAATTACAGATGTGAGAACCAGAACCGGTATCAAGTACCCATGAAGTAGAGTTTACTGAAAGACAATTTTCGATTATGAACACACCTGAAGCAGAAGCAACAGCTTGCTTCATGTCCTTGGCTTTAAAGGCCAAACAGTCCTTCTTCCAGTGCCCTTGCTTGTGACAATAGAAGCACTCGTTCTTTTCTGCCTTCACCCTTCCTGCCTTGTTCGTTCCCTACACCTTCTTGACCCCACCCTTCGGTTTGGTGGCTTTCATCTTCTTCTTCCCTTTAGCTTTCGCTTTAGATATAGAAGAAGATGATTGGCCAACATACAGAACGGGGGTCTTCTCCTTTTACAAGGAGGTCTCTGCTACCCTCAACATATTGAGGAGCTTTGCAAGATCCGCTTCCATTTCGTGCATGTTGAAGTTCAGCACGAACTGAGAGAAGGTGTGGGGAAGGGACTGCAAAATCAAGTCGATATACAAATCATTCTCTAGCACGCATCCCAGGTTTGCGAGTTCCTCAATGAGGGTGATCATTTTGAGGACGTGCTCTCCAACAGCCGATCCTGGAGCTAACCTCATCTGGAAGAGTTTCCTTGAGGTTTCGTACCTCGCGATACGGGAGTGTTCACCATACAATTCTTTGCAATGGAGGAATATGGATACAATATCCATACTCTCGTGCTGTTTCTGGAGTTCATTATTCATGGACGCCAGCACGATACACTTAGCTCGCTCACAGTCTAGATCCCAGGTTTTGCGAACTTCCTTGTCCGCAACTGAGGAATCTGGTCCTGGGATAAGGGGAGGAACAGCAGTGGTAACATATGTGACTTTGTCATAAGTCAGCGCAATATTGACGTTCCTTAGCCAATCTTTATAGTTCTGCCCGGTCAGTATATTCCTTTCAAGTAATAGTTTTGGTCCAGTCATGGTAGCTGCCAGAGAGAGAGAAAAGAAAACACTCAGCATATGCTCTTGCAAGTTTAGATTGGTTATTATTTTATCTAAACAGGATGGCTCCCACTGTTTCCTCAAGTCCTTCTTCAAAACCTAAAAGAAGAACTAGTCAGGATTTAATCACACGTTACAATTCTTGCTTAACCTTTCAGCCAGGCTGGTGTTGGTACTTCGAGGGAGGATTTCCAACGCTTTCGCGAAGTTCCTTAATTAAAGAACCTCTTTTCCCTTGAGGCATAGCCCCACTAACACCTTTCTAGGCACCTACTTGGTTTATAGCATTGATTGTCAAGTGAGAGAAATTCCCGAGAGTAATCCTACTCATCAGTGGGATCGGGATCCAACTATCATTGTATGATGCCCTAGATGGAAGCCACTCTAGTCACCACACTCCAGAAGGTAAGCTAAATCTGTAAGTTTCCTTTATGTTTGAAACTCCCGATGTGATTTTTACCCCAAGCTCTTATAGACCTTGACGTAGGCCAACAAGTCATAAGGCGCAAGTCAAGTTCTACCCGTCGTTGTCCTGATCAATTTAAATACATCGTACAAGTCCTTGACGTAGTCCAACAAGGTGTATGTCTGTATTAAACTAATGCATCTATCTATGCAACAAATAGGCACACACACTGCTACCATTCACTATGCCTTGACGTAGGCCAACAAGCATAGCATGAATACGATGTGCTGTCTATCTGAAACGACGGAGAGTAACGGCTGGTTTTTGGTAAAAAACCGTTAACGTAGTGAACTTGATTTGATCGAAGGAACTAAGATAGCTTTTATTAAAAGGAGTGGTTTAAGCTCCGCATTTAAAATTTGCTTTTTCAAGAAAACTGAGTGGTTTTTAGAAATTGTTCCAACGATTCAGTTTAGGTTTTATTTTCTTTGCATTAACAATAATGCATCCCATCTTTAACCTATCATTACAGATAACAACGAAAATACAACGTCCTCTTATGCCATCTGCATTCGCCACGGGGTCCCGTCATCACCCGTTAGGTTATTTAACTAACGACAGAGCGGGGGCTGGACTAGCGCGGGTGTAAAACATAAGCGACGTCTAAATAGCTATCATATATAGATATTGTACATTCATCAGACGCAATAATAGGCATTCCAGATCACAGATAAACAATATTGGATTTGCAAGCAATCCGCATTTCTTTTGAGCCTGCAATGAAAGACGGATTACACAGTTGTGATGAATAGCCATTTTCCCACCCCAGACCCCTACGGGTACGGAAAACTACCCGCCAAGTACCAGAAGTGAAGCGGTCTGCCCCAACACTTCAAAATACCCGGTAGTTTGTGCACCCCACCTTGGGTCTATCCTAGGTGCAAAAAACAGTAAAAAGAAATAATACAACGGTGGCTACAACCGCAACCTGGATGTGCCCCGCAAAATAATATTACAACTTATTACATTTACATCAAATGAATTAATACAAAAACCCATCACAAAACCCGGCTAAACACCACAACAGTCCAATACAGTTTATATACACAAACAGTTATATATAACATTACAGATATGTGCAACCCCCCGCCAACCGACATACTAGCAGTTAGGGGAGGTTTACGAACACATAAAACATTTCACAGATATAATCAAACAAGCAAATACCGTATAATTTCGATCGATTAAACACATTAAATTTTGCTCCAATACTTCTCTGTAAATCTGAAACCTGAGCAAAAATAAAAATTACCAGAAAACACCAAATATCACAGAGAAACAACACAAGAAACTTGGGATAATGAATCGTCCAAAGCGCGGCGGAATCGCGGCGGTTCGGTGGGATAGGCCGCGGTCCCGCGGCGCTATGGCCGATTCATGAGCCCAATTTTCTTGGGTATTCTAATACATTCATTTAGGTCATTCTGAAGGTACCTAAAAAATTTTTGGACCTCATTTAAAATTTGACAGAAAGTACATGATATCGGGGTTTTTCCGGTTTGTTTTTCCGTTCGAAATTCATACAAATTTGCAAGTGTGTTAAATACTGTTTAGCTAGGCTCTGATACCACTGTAAGTCGATGTTCAACACCCCAATACTTATGGGGAGGCAGAAATATGAAGAACAATCTTGTTCTATGATTAAACATCGAATAACCGTATGAATCGTTTGCTAAACAAGTTTTAACAAAAACTATAGAGTTCTAAACTACTATGTTAAGAGATTATACCAAACGGTTCTAGTCCTTCGTCTTAATGTTATCTACGGCCTCTTTGGATCTCCACGTCCTCTTCGGCTTTCTTCCGTGATAGACGATCCACCCGAGAACCCTAATCCAAGCTATAACCTCTAAACTTGAGGTTACTTAGTTTCTCTAGTTGCTAAATAGAGTAGCTAAGGTGATGTAGAGATAGGTTATGGAGTAATTAGTCTTTCCTAATCTTTTTTCTCAACTCATGAGGGTAGGATTAGGTTTGGTGAAGGAGAGAGAACTTGAAGAGAGAGAGTGAGAAGATGATAATGATAATAATAATAATAATGAAATAGCTTCTCACTTGATATATGAAACATAATGAATAAAAAGAAATTAATAATATGAGATTATTCATCATGTTTCATTAATGCAAGTGGGTGATTCATTATGTGAGTCATTAAGCATTTAATAATGCATTAATGACATGATGAATCACTCACAATGAGTCATTAAATCATTAAATGAAAATGCCACCTCTCTCTCCATGTCATATCCTTCTAGAAGCTTCTCGGAAAATTACGAGAACGCCCCTCTCATCCGTGAAAACACGGAAAAACTTTAGACTGTATAAATCCAATAACCTGATACTAGAATCTGGCTTAAACCAAAGCCTGCTAGTAAAAACTGTCCGAATGTTCTACGTGCGTTCAAACACGTATGCGTCCGAACCTTTGTTGTAAAACCATACGACCTCTATATCTTTTCGCCTGGGTTTGGGAAATCTCTATGTGGGACTCTAAAGACTCAACTACTACGTGGCAGTGGGTTTAACCACAGACCGCATGTGGCACTAGCTGTACGTAACGGTCACCAGGTAGTTGTCGATAAGAAAGCTGATGAGGTAACCCATCTGAAATTCTACTGAGCCTGTCTGTGACAATATCCGCGCAGTCCGGTCTGTTCGTCTAAGAGTATCGCATGTATGGTCTAGGGTGGTGGTGGACGTCAGACCCCTAATATCCGTACAAGTCGTGTCGGTATGGTTCAAGACCACCCGAGAATCTACTGATCATTCCATCAGTAATTCTCAATCAGCCCTGGCCAGGGACTTATGGTAATGACCAACCGACCACAGTGCGATATCAACTCCCTATACCGGGAGAGACGAATCCCTAACAGTCGCTCACTGCCTCCACGTGGCTCGGGACTGTGCCCAACTGAAACCTGTTTGCACGACTCTTTTGAGCTGTGGAAGGGTAATAATCAAAGCACAGTGGGAACTCACACGAGACAAATGATGACCTTAAGTCAACGGACTATCTGCACACATGTTACCTGAGAACTGCTATCTGACGTTAGGTATAATACCATCCAGTCAGTTCTCGGCGAGTCCTGTCCGGTGTACTCACACCCAGTGAGCATCTGTATACAATCTTAGGTGAGCACCACCAATGGTTGCGGGACCAATCCATTGCCCCTCGTCAGGGTCTAGATATGTATACACTAGTCTACTCCGGAGTATCGATGCCCAATCTCGATACTGCTGCGACCAGGGACATCTAAGGGTGTGCCTATCGACTATCCAGCTCCCACTAGTATGACGGCCATCACAACGCCGGTAGTCAGACAAAACACCCTATGGGCTTTATCAACATATATATATAAATACCAAGTAAAAAAAATATCATACGTTAAGACAAAGTCAAACCAAATAGCGTACTGTCATATCAAGCAAGACTGTCATATACATACATATCCCAAGCATCCTATACAATGTAGGCCTCTAGGGCATATATATCCAACATAATGGCTCTTCTAGACACAGCGCGATATCAACTCCCAATACCGGGAGAGACGAATCCTGTCTAACCGTCACTGCCTCCAAGTGCTTCAGGACTGCACCCAACTACTACCAGTTTACACGACTCAATAGAGCCGTGGTAGGGTAGTAATCTAAGAACAGTGGGAACACACCTGAGGCGAAGTGACAATGCCAAGTCAACGGACTAAGCTGTACTCATGTCACCTGGGAACTGTTAACTGACGATATGTATATTACAAACCAACAGTTCCCTACGAGTCCTGTCCAGTGTACTCATAACCTAACGAGCACCTGCATACTATATCCAGTATGGTGTACTGATGGCTGTGGGACAGTCCATCTCCCTTGCTGGGACGAGAAGCGTATGCACTAGTCTACTCTGGAGTATCGATACCCTGTCTCGATAATCCTACGACTAGGGACCAAAACAAGGATGTGCTTATAGTCTACCCAGCCCCCACTAGTGTGATCGCCATCACAACGCCGGTAGTCAAGCAAAGATCCTAAGAGCTCCATCAATATGTTTTTAGCGATATGTTAAAAGAAACACATACATATATTAAGATAGATACAAACTAAGTAGCATACTACTATATCGAGCAAGATTGTTGTAAACCCGTGTATATATCCCAAGCTTCCAAAATGTATTATACAAACTAGTACTATACAATAATGGCCTCTAGGGCATACATATGCAACAATCTCCCACTTGCACTAATGGCCAGTAATTGGTGTACCACATACCCAACGTCTGCACTAAGGCCAGCTGCTGGCGTACCGTATATCCAATAGCTCAAAACGTCGCTCGAACTGTGTTTGAGGAAGGGCCTTTATGAATGGATCCGCCGTGTTGTCTTTTGTGTCCACTCTCCGTGCCTCGATCTCCTGGCGATCAATTATCTCCCTGATCAAGTGATACCGCCTTAAGATGTGTCTGGATTTCTGATGGGACCTTGGTTCCTTCGCTAAAGCTATAGCTCCATTGTTTTCGCAATACAACGGTATTGGGTCAACAATGGACGGAACCACCTGAAGTTCACTAATGAACTTCTTCTTCTAGACCGCCTCTTTTGCGGCATCGTGATTTAGTGTAATTCTCGGATGTGTTTGTAAAAAGCAAGTATCGAATCAATTGTTTCCCGATAACGGTTTCATTTGATCGATAATAGTATCTTGTATCGGTATTTAGAAAACTGTATAAAGAACTCACTATCAAAGAATTATATTTGACCGCAATCAATTACGGTGTCAGTTGTAGATCGTAAGCGAGTACGGATCGTCCACAGGGATTGTGCGATTCGTTTCTATGTTTAATTTGTTTGAATCGAAAAGTTAATCAAAAAGAAAAGAAAACATGATTCAAGAATTTATTGATTGATTCAGGTGTCACGATGTTTAATCAAGAATCAAAAACTGATAAACAAATCAAGAATTGGGTTTCAATAATATTTCCAACCAAAATGTCAAGAATCTAAATGAGGCTCGTAGGAATCGATCGGATCTATAGACGTGATGTGATTTCAAGATTTCGTGTTCTTGTCCTTCGAAAGATTGGTACTAGATCGATGATGATCGATGAGAGTTAGGGCTTTCTTGATGAAACTAGGGTTTCATCGTTTAACCCTTATTCTTTCATCGATATCATTCACATTCTAGCCTCTAACAATTTCAAGAAACGATCGTAACTCCCCAATCTCGAGCGATATCAATCAAGAAAGCATCGCATCAAATTAGGTTGTCGATTCTTGAACTTGCTAGGGTTTACAAAACTCGTAGGATTCAAGAATCGATTTAAGATATATTACATCATCATTCTATTGATCGTCTCGACTCCTCGACGAACGGAGTATTACTCAAACATCATCACACAGAAAGTATTCAAGAATTGAAAAGATATCATGATGCGAGAATTTAAATAAAACAAGATAAAAGAATATCACTTTTTATTTATATCAACAATTTGATTACAGTCGCTCAAGAACTACAAGAGGAAGAACTAAATTGTTGAATTGGCGTCGCTCGGCTCCGTGAGTCGTGGATCGGCTTGGACCACTTGCTCCGTTGAAGATCGGCTCGGCTCATAAAAGGTTGCAAGGCTTCTTGCTTGATGGGTACTCAGGATCTTGGCTTTTGATTAGAATTAGGGTTAGGGTTTCACACAAGCCTTCTCACTAGACTTGAGGAAGAAGAAGATGAAGAAAGAGAGTGAATGGATCTAAATTGGCTAAATGAACTAGTCAAGGATCAAGTCCCTTTTACAAGTGAGCCTACGGTCTTATTTATAGATCTCCCAAACCCTAAGCCTTCTTGAGTTCCCTCCAAAAGTTTGTTGAAAGACTTCTAGAAAGAGTTTGTTAAGCTTAGCTTAAGGTTTAAGCTAGGGTTTAGGGAGAAGGTTCTAGAATGATAGGCTAGTTTAGTGTTGATCCTAAAGTTCGCTGATCTGGCAGAAGTCTCTGGAGTCTTCTGGAGTTTGAAGTATATAAGCTGAATGTGGGCCCAGAGTGAAGCATTGTGCAGAAAAAATTTTTGGCTGACGTGGCAATATGGCCGCGGAACCGCGGCGCAAGCAGGCTCCAGCCGCGGTTTCGCGGCCATGTTGGAGGCTTAGGCTTTGATCTTTTTGCAATGGTCTTTGGCTAACATTTTGGGCTTCCTCTGATATGTTGATTTGTATTTTCCCTTTTGGATTGATACCAGATCTGAAATCATTGAGTTGACGTAATGTTTGATCGGTACCATGTACATTTTTGGCCTTTCTTCTGGATTTTCCTGCACAGATCTCAAAACAAGTGTTGCGCAAATGTAGGGATGATGCGATGCCATGAAATGCGGTCAATTTTCTTTATAGTGTCGGTTTAAGAGTCTAATACATGTAATCTGAAATTTTGCGACAGTTTTGCTAATATGTAAAATATGAATGCCGAAAACTTCTATATGGATGCAAATGATGAGGAAATTGCCGGCTAAAATATGCATTATTTTCGACTAATCAAATTCCCCCAAACTTAATTTCGATCGTCTCGAGCGAACTGTTTTATTAAAAAGAGAAGAAGAAAATAAAGAAAGCGAAAAACTAACTAGCACACTTTCGTAGGCAACACGATTGCACTGAGCACGTGCAACAAGCCTTTAAACCTCTAGGTGTCCCTAGTAGGAGGAGTGTTGTCTCCTGAGGGTTTTCAGCGGATTGCGCCCACAAAATCCAATAATAAAAGAAAGATCATGAATATTACATTTAAAGACAAGAATTGTAAAAGAAAAGCCTTGAAAATTAGGGTTTCCAACTAAGCTAGCTTTTCGGTTGTCATGAGCCTTATCTTATTGGTTATGTAAAGATGTTAGAAATCACGTCCTCCCTCAATAAAACATCGTCTTATTCTTCATTCCTATCTTTATTCCAAACATCGATCATATAACCCTGCGTGTGTGTAAAGATATCCCTACACCCGGAGAATTCAATTCAAGCTATCTTACTCTTGCCCATCAGCCTCAGTACTTTTTAATTAATTAATATTTAGATGAGATTGCTCACACACTTTCATGCGACCGTTAATACTTCTTGAGGTACTAACCGACCGATTACTCATGTGCTTGCTTATTTGGTGCATTTTTCTCGTCTTGCACCACCTCAGGCATAGCAGTGACTCCCAGACCAGTTGGCCTTAGGGCACTAGGTGAAGAAGCACCCTCCCTATATATTTTTTTATTGCCCTTGGTGATAACAAAACCATTGTTCATTTTTCTCACCACTTATATTTTCTTTATTCATCATTTTTTTTTCTTCATACATCGGCTTTAAGACAAGAGCATTTCAAGGTATCCTCTACTATCCCAAGCTTCAAGACGTGTGTAAGTGCAAATAGCAGGGTATCAATGTTCAAAATGTTTGGCTTCCAGAATAGAAACTATTTTTCAGACTTATTTTTATCCTCAGATTAGTGACGTCCTTCATCTTACTAACCCTTGGGACAACGGCTCATAACTACTTATTACTAGTTATATAAGAAAACTTCTAATTTTCTTAGTTTTCTAAAATTTTTCTAATCTCATGGATGTAATTTTTCACTATCTAAACTTTTATTATCTTATTTATGTACAAAAATGTGTAAATATTAAAATTATTTTTATACTTGAAATTTTTTATATTTTTATGGGTTTTGAAAATTTTTCAATTTTTATAGATTTTTAAAGAAATGTTTTGTGCTTATGCAGATGATATGCAAATGATGCGAAAATAAGCACAAACCTCCCCCAAACTTGTTTTCAACAGTGTACTCACTGTTGCCAACAGCTATATCTACAAAACCTGTAAGTCTGGGAGGAATTATTAGCGGGGGCAAAATATATAAGTGAAGAACTTCCCCCAAACTTACTCTTTTCACTCACCTTCATTCAAAAAATGATGCAATGACATACTGGACATGAAGGTGAGACGGAGGAATTTTAATCCAAATAAACTGGCTCTTGTAAGAACAAGAGCTCCTCCGTGGGGTCAGTGGAAAAATACGGCTTTAGTCTATGTCCGTTTACTTTGAAAAAGGTGCCGTTTTTAACATTTTCTACTTCTACTGCCCCGTGCGGGTATACAGACCGCACAATAAAAGGTCCCTTCCATCGAGATCGGAGCTTACCCGCGTGAAGGTGTAGTCGTGAATCATAAAGAAGGACTTGTTGACCAGGTGAAAATGTTTTCCTCAAAATGTTTTTATCGTGAAAAACCTTAGTCCTATTCTTTGTGATTACAGCGTTATCATAAGCTTCATCGCGGAGTTCGCTTATCTCATTAAGTTGCAGCTTCCGAAAGTTGCAAGCAAGGTTTAGATCAAAATTTATTTCTTTTATAGCCCACAATGCTTTATGCTCTATCTCGACGGGTAAATGACATGCTTTTGCAAACACTATCCTATATGGAGACATTCCTAGGTCGGTCTTAAATGCAGTCCTGAATGCCCAAAGAACATCCGTCAGTTTGGTCGACCAGTCTTTTCTATTTTTAGCAACAGTTTTCTCCAGGATAAGTTTGATTTGTCTGTTTGAGATTTCAGCCTGCCCGCTTGTTTGAGGATGATAGGGTGTAGAAAGTCGGTGGTTGATTGAGTATTTTGGCATCAGAGTCTCGAAATATCTGTTGCAGAAATGTGTCCCATTATCGCTAATAATAGCGCGGGGGTGCCCAAATCACGAAAAGATATTCTCTTTCAAGAACTTAATGACAACTTTCTTGTCATTAGTGCGACATGGAATGGCTTCTACCCACTTTGAGACATAATCAACCGCCGGCAGTATATACAAATTCCCAAAGGAGTTGGGAAAAGGACCCATAAAATCAATGCCCCAAACATCGAATATTTCAACAACCAGAATGGGTTGCTGAGGCATTTCATTCCTCTGGGATATTCTACCCGTGTACTGACATTGTGTACAGGTTTTGCAATACTCAAATGCGTCCTTGAATAAGGTCGGCCAATAAAATTCACATTGCAAAACCTTTTCCGCTGTCTTTCTAGGACCAAAGTGACCCCCACAAGCCTGATCATGACAAAATGAAAGAACACTCTTGAACTCTTCATTCGGGACACACCGGCGAATGATCTGATCAGGACAATATTTAAACAAATAGGGCTCGTCCCAGTAAAAGTGTTTTACATAGGATAGAAAACGGTATTTATTCTGTTTTGACCAATCGCTCGGTATAAGTCCTGTGGCATGATAGTTCACAATATCCCTGAACCATGGTTCAGCGGATATGCTCAAGAGTTGTTCATCAGGGAATGAATCATTGATCGGCAGGGTCACAGGGGAAGAAATGATGCGTGAAAGATGGTCAGCTACTACGTTTTCACATCCTTTCTTATCTTTGATAATAAGATCGAATTCTTGTAACAGAAGGATCCAACGTATTAGTCGACCTTTTGCATCTTTCTTCGCCAGAAGATGTTTTAAAGCAGAATGGTCAGTATACACAACTATAGGTGAGCCAATTAAGTAAGGCCTGAATTTTTCTAATGCAAATACAACCGCTAAGAGTTCTTTTTCTGTGGTTGTATAATTGATTTGCGCATCATTCAGGGTCTTACTAGCATATAAATCATGTGTAGCATCTTTTCGATGTGCTGTTCTAAGACTGCACCTACTGCAAAATCAGATGCGTCACACATCAGCTCAAAGGGGGAGTCCCAGTTTGGTGATGATAAAACGGGGGCTGAAGTGAGTGAGTGTTTAAGTGAGTCGAAAGCTGTCTCGCAGTCCGAGTCAAAATGGAAGGTCGTATCCTTGGCCAGGAGAAGAGTTAATGGTCTAGCAATTTTGCTAAAGTCCTTAATGAATCTCCTATAAAAGCCCGCATGGCCAAGGAAAGATCGAATATCTTTGACGCTTTTGGGATGAGGTAGGTTTTGAATGACATCTATTTTAGCTCTGTCAACCTCAATACCTTTCTGTGAAATGACATGTCCAAGTACTATTCCTTCTTGGACCATAAAATGGCATTTTTCCCAGTTCAAAGTCCAGTTCTTCTCTTTGCAACGAGTAAGAACAGCGTCAAGATTCGCTAGGCAATCAGAAAAAGAGTCTCCAAAAATCGAGAAATCGTCCATAAAGATCTCCAGAAAATTCTCCACCATATCAGAGAATATCCCCATCATACACCGCTGAAAGGTAGCGGGAGCATTGCATAACCCGAAGGGCATGCGACTGTAAGCAAAGGTACCAAAAGGACAAGTAAAAGTGGTTTTATCTTGATCCTTTTTGGCGATGGGGACCTGATTATAGCCTGAGTATCCGTCCATAAAACAATAATACTCTCGTCCCGCTAAGCGTTCCAGCATTTGATCAATGAATGGTAGAGGAAAGTGGTCTTTACTCGTGGCAGCATTGAGTTTTCTATAATCAATACATACACGCCACCCAGTTTGGGCGCATGTCTGAATCAACTCATTTGCCTCATTGGTTATAACTGTGATGCCGGATTTCTTAGGAACGACATGTATAGGACTCACCCACTGGCTATCGGAGATGGGGTATATAATACCATTATCTAAGCATTTGACGATCTCTTTCATGACTGCTTCCTTCATGACGGGATTCAACCGTCTCTGTGGTTCTCAGGTTGGTCTGGCATCATCCATCACATGTATATGATGTTCAACTATCAAGGGACTAATCCCTTTGATCTCCGCCATACTCCAACCAAACGCCTCTTTGTTAGATCTCAATACCGATAAGAGTGCATTCTCTTGCTCTGATGCAAGAGAAGCGGAAATGATAACCGGTAAAGACTCATTCTCACCTAGATATGCATATTTATGGTGAGAAGGTAAAATTTTGAGATCTAGCTCAGGCGGAGAAATGATAGAAGGAGGGATCATTGAGTGATTTTTGGATTTACAAAGAAGCTCAGAGCCTGTGAAAGATACAGACTCGGGTGGAGAAAAGTCAGGAGTGCAGGACTCAAGTGTAGAGAAAGTGTCCTCACTAAGATCATGTGGGAAATCAAACAGAGATGTGGTAATGTCATCGAGATCAGTAAAGAAAAGTTCCTGGCTCCACAACTATCGGGAGCGATCTCATGGACAGAGCACACATCTAAAATATGAGCAGAGGGTTCTGATGGCTGACTTCCAACTTTGTAGATATTTAGTTCAATGGTCATATTTCCAAATGATAAGTTCATTGAACTATTTCTACAGTTTATAACAGCGTTGGAAGTGGCAAGGAAAGGACGACCCAGAATCACCGGAATTTGGCCCCGGGGTTTGCTACAGGATGTGTGTCGAGCACAATGAAGTCTACAGGGAAAACAAATTCCCCGACCTTTATCAATACATCCTCTAATTCACCCCTTGGTTTGGTGATAGATCGGTCTGCCATCTGGAGAGTGCAGTGAGCAGATTTCAGCTCTCCAATCCCTAATTGCTTATAGACAGAATAAGGGAGCAGGTTAACACTTGTGCCCAGGTCTAAAAGAGCACGATTTATGTTTTTACCCCCAATCGAAATCGATATTGTAGGACATCCTGGGTCCTTTCTTTTCTTTGGAAGCTGGGGTATAAAAGCAGTGCTAATATTATTAGACATGAAGACCTTCTTCGGCACTTGAGTCTTCCTCTTCCTAGTGCACAAGTCCTTAAGAATTTTCGCATAAGCGGGGACTTGCTGAATAGCATCTAGGAGAGGGATATTGATGTTAACCTGTTTGAACATTTCCAAAATTTTCTCCATATGAGGACTCGTTCTGTTTGCCCTTAACCGGTTCGGGTAAGGAGCTTTCGCAATAAGCGCTGGGTCCATCAAAGGAGAAGGAAGAGGGAGTAGACATGGTCCCAAAAGAGGTTTGGGGACCGTCTGTGGAGAACTATAACGGTTGGGAGAAGGTGTCGAGCCAAATGGGAAATGGAGAATAGGCTCGCGAGAAGATGGTGAGGTAGAAGAAGAAGGATCAGAAGGAGTAGTGTATGTGTGTGGAAAGGTCTCAGCCGGGGTGTTGATATGATTTTCAGTATCATCAATACCTTCCCCGACATGATTGTTCAGCACTCTTCCCGATCTCAACGTTGTGACGGCATTTACATTGTAATGCCCAGGATTCTGTAGGGGTTGAGAGGGAAGTTTCCCTTTTTCTCTCGCACTCATTTCGGCTTTAAGTCGTGCGATTTCAGCTTCCATCGTTCTGATACTCTCAGCTTGGGACGCTGAGTTTTTTTTTTATCTCACCAATGGAAGATCTAACCTCAGCCGAAACATCTATGAAATTTGACAAAAGTGATTTCATGGTTTGAGTGAATTGGGAGAACTCGTCAGAACAGGACTGCATAGGATTAGACTGTGCAGGAGTGTTGACCTGATTTTGAAAATTTTGTGAATGATAGGGGTGCTGAGTGAGTTGAAGGGGTTGCTGTTATGGTGGAGGAAGAGCCCTTTGAAAATTATTCGTGTTTGGAACCGTGTTTTGAGATTGATTTTGGTTCCAAGCGAAATTCGGATGATTCCTCCAACCCTGATTGTACGTGGAAGAATATGGATCGTTTCGAGGTCTTTGAAATGCGGCATTAGAATGCTCGTGACCTTGAAACGCAGAGTTTAATGGACATTCTTCCGTTAAATGAGACGGATCAGAACAGCACCCACAAACAGTTTTGGGGAGTGACACTGGGTTTAGGGAGGCTGCTGCAAATTTGTGTTCCATAGCATCGAGCTTCTTTTGCATTGCTGCCATTTCAGCTCGAACACCTATGGACATATCTATTTGGTGTACGCCACCCCTATTCAATGGTTGGGTTCCACTCTCCCACTGTAGTGATTTTTCAGCGAACTCTTCTAAATACTTCCAAGCTTCCCTATCATCTTTGGTCATAAAAGTACCTTGACACATGTTTTCAAGGCTCTGTTTAGTGCTTGGGTTAATGCCCTCATAAATGATTCGGCATAATTCCCATTTCGGGATGCCGTGATGAGGACATTGAACCAATAGATCCTTGAAATGTTCAAAGCATTTTGAAAATGGTTCAGCAGGGAGCTGGGCAAATTGATTCAGTTCGCTACGGATTCGAGCTGTCTTTTGTATTGGGTAAAATTTCTTAAGGAATGCAGCGACGAATTCTTCCCAATTCGTAATAGAGTGTGCGGTAGTGTTATATAGCCACTTCTCGGCTATATCGCACAAAGTAAATGGAAGAAGTCGTAGACGCATAGCATTCACTGAAAGTTGTGACGTACCCATCATTGCGCATACGTTTTCAAATTTGGTAATGAAAACGTAAGCGTTCTCAGTCTCGAGTCCGTGGAATTTGGGTAAAAGATTGATATACTAGGGCTTAATCTCAAAGTTATCCCCATTGGCTGGTGGTGTGGATAAGCAGGTCGAAAGAGGACCTCGAATAGGGTAGCACCTCTCCTGGAGAGAGATGCGGGGTGGATTCTGCGCACCAACGGACGGTGGCAGATTAGGGTTAAAGAAGTTTGATGGATTCGGATCCATCGGTGTGGGTGTGGTAGTGGGTAAAGAAAAGGTAAATGGAGAAATATCGACTTCGGAGTCGATAAAGGGTACGCGGACTAAACGGGCACTAGAATCCCGTGTCCAGCCTATCTTGTACTAAAAAGGGTTAGTACAAGTGGCAGCGTTGACTTATAATTAGGGGTAATGAATGCAGTGTTTGCTTTTGAAAAAGGGACGGATTTTTTTTTTTTTGAAAAAAAAAAAATGATGCGACAAAACAAATGCAGCACACAAACCCTAGAATCTAGTGGTCACCTAGGTCCGGCTCTAGACCGCTCCTAACTGCCAAAAGACAAGTCGCAGGATAGAATCCTCCACTGCCTCTTTGTCCCCCTGTGGCCGGATAAGTGCCAGGTAAGTGGGAAGGTACTCCACTATGTAAGTAGTGGGCCTAATTAAAAACCACTAGCCTTAGACACACTCGCCTTAGGCACCACAAGAAAACGCGGATAAGCAATGAATTACCCACGGCCTTCTCTTGTCCTAATTGAGCGCGACAGTCCTTAGAGTCTTCTCTAGATTTCTTTTAGTTAATGTGGGTCAATGCTGTAAGTGCACGGCGGCGTCCCGGCCGTCAATCCGACGGCCAAATGCGGAAGCGGTGATAAACTTAAATTTTCTTGAACTGGCAAACCGCCGCGCACTAATACCCGGATCGAACCATTAATTAGTCCTAGCTAACTATAAGATGGGAAAGAGATATACCGACAATCCAAGTCCTCCGGTCTTCTCGTCATCGTCCCGATCTCCTGCGGAATGTCCCGTCTCCTCCTCGTCGCCGGAAGTGCACCACATCGCCTACTTCTTTTACGGGCTCCTACCTCAATGCCGAGGCAACTCGGGCACGAAGCCGGCTACTCGACGTGCCCAAGGTTCGCTGTAGAATATCTAGAGAAGAAGTCTCATTTGGGGTTTTAGAGCTTTGCCATTTTGGTGGAAGAAAGGAGAGCAACTTTTGGAAATGAACTAGAGGGCTTTTCTAGCAAACATGAGAAACAAAATGCCACACCAAAAAATGAATCAATTCCCATCCTCTTCCAAGGAATGGCCGGCCCCCCCCTTTTGGTGTGATTGGAGAGAGAGTGCAAAGACAAGGGGGTGGGTGGAAAGTGAGTGATGATGAAAGAAAAACAAATGATCACAAGGAAATCCACACTCCATCAACAACATCAACTCAACAAAGTCAAGCCATCATGATAGCTAGAAGTCAAGGTCAATGAGAGACTATCATGATACAACAATAAGCAAATACCCCCTCCACAAATACTTATTTGCAACAATGCAAATAAGCCCTTCTCCACCAATTTTCGGCCAATGAACGATACAAAGGAAATTGGCCGAAACGGAAAGCAAACTGGCAACTCCAGAAAACTGGTCCCGTAATAAATTACAGGAAAACCCCGATACTGTGCATACACACCCGCATTTGTATTCCGACCGAAATACAAATGCAATGAGACAAAATCTACACTGTACTATACTAGGATCCGGCTTAAACCAAAGCCGGCTAGTAATATCCGTTCGATCCTGATCCGTGCAATACCGCACGTATCTGATCGAACCCTGCCATATAACCATACGGCCTCTAGTACAAACTGTCCGATCCTGATCCGTGCAATACCGCACGTATCTGATCGGACCCTGCCATATCTCCATACGGCCTCTACAACCTTTCGCCCGAAAGCTGAGTAACTAAATGTGGGGGACTCTAAAGACTCATCAACACCTTGGTTATGGATTTAACCACTAGCACGTTAGAGGTATAAGCCAATACATAACGGGCTACCAGGTATTGACCAAAAGGGACGTCTGTGAGCGAACTCAGCCTGACACCCTACTGAGCCTGTCAGTGACAATATCCGTACAGTCCGGTCCGTTCGTCTATGAGCATCGCATGGCGGGCCTAGGGGGTTGGTAAAAGTCAGACCCCCAAAAGCGGTACAAGTCGTGTCGGAGTGTAGCCCAAAACACCCTGAGATACTACTGGAATACCTACTAGTAAATCTCCTTGCCTCAGCCGAGGGCTTCGTGTAATGGCTCTCCTAGACACAGCACGACCTCACCCCCAATACCGGGAGAGACGAACCCCTGAAGATACGCTCACTGCCTCCATGTGGCTCAGGACTGTACCCAACTAAAACCTGTTTGCATGACTCCTTTGAGCCGTGGTAGGGTAGTAATCAAAGTACAGTGGGAACTCACACGAGACAAATGACGATCCCCAGGTCGATGAACTAACCTGCACACATGTCACCAGGGAACTGCCATCTGACGTCTGGTATATGACCAACTAGCAGGTTCCCGGCGAGTCCTGTCCGGTGTACTCATAACCCAATGAGCACCTGTATACATCTTAGGTGATCCAACTGACACCAGTGGCTTGTGAGACCGGCCACCGCCCCTCGTCGGGGTCTCGACTGTATACACTAGTCTACTATGGAGAATCGATGCCCTGTCTCGAAACTCTCACGACTAGGGACCTTTTAAGGATATGCTTATAGACCCCCAGCTCCCACTTATATGATCGCCCTCATACTGCTGGTGGTCAAGCAAGACTCCTAGGGGCTCTATCAACGTGTAATAGCGACGTGTCAGGTCACTTAAAACAGTACACGATGATAAAGGTAAACCAGATAGCATACTATCATCTCGAGTAAGACTGTCCTACCGGGATAGGTCCTCCATCAATCATTACAATCACGTACCTGTGACCTAATAATTGACTCTGAGGGCACTATCTCCAACAATCTCCCACTTGCACTCAAGGCTAATTATTGCGATGTCGCATACTCACAGCCCGTGTGATACCGAACACTCAACTCCTCTACTAGTCAGTCTCACAAAGCTCGTTTGCGAAACTATTGCGTTCGAGGAATAGCCTCAGTGAGTGGATCCGCTTTGATGTCTCTTTCAATGTCTCTCTAAATCTCATGTTCGAGGAGAAATCCATCTCCCGAAATGAGCAATACCTGTCTTAGAATGTGTCTGGATGTCTGATGGGACCTAGTTCATAAATGAACACCAAATCCAAACTTCTTAGACTGTATCGACAACTGAACTTAATCAGTATCCTGCGCCATGCCTCCCTCAGTATTGCCTTGGATCACCTGTCCAAAATACTGCCCCTCGTCAGAAGGAAAAACTATAACTCTGACAACCTCCCTGTCGTCCAAGTCACCTTGGAAGCCTGGAATGATAACTGTCTCCCGAATAAGGCTGTCGTTATCATATCCCTAGAACATCCACTTATGTTCTAAAACTGCTTCCGACTGTTTCTTCAGGATTGGATTAATGTCAACTTATTGCATCTAGTGCAAGAACAACATCTGGTGTGGTACTTGACATCTCATGATTGACTCAATTGCCTAAGCAAGTGATCTGCCAATCATGCACATCCCTCTCCCCTTTAGTCTGTAAGACACCTTTAGAGAGGGTGACTCCATTACCTGCAGGTACACCACCGTGCCAGGAGTCGTCCATTCTAAATACTCTTAGAATGCCGTCTAAGTACCCTGATTGGGAAACCACCCAAATCTAGATCTAATACCATAGATCTAGTAGCCAGTATGTCTGATATAAAATCCATTTCCTTTGTGGAGAAACCACTGTGTGACGACCAAAGTATAACCGATTGTAGTATAGGAGTTTCTTTTCCTACTCTGTGTAGTGTATGTCATCCAAATACCAGGATATCATACCCTACTACCTTCTCAACAGATCCATCCCTTATTCTGATGAAGTCAAACCCATGACTGTCACGTCAGAAATAAATGATCTATCTCCGCTACATCTGCTTTAGTCTATAAATAGATATAAGCTACCTGTCCACCAATGCTTCCGCTGCTCCCACTGACTACGACAACCCTCTGGCAGAGTCATATAGACGTACACTTCTAAAACTAGTTTAGAACAACGCTATAGTCATCCTCCCGCCGGGTCTCGCAGCCTGGAACAACAGCAATGGTAATTGTGGGTAAACAAGAACTTCCCTGTCACCGTCCTTGAGGCTACCGGAGTACCTCTCGGGTGTCTGAAGTTACCCACCTTATCTGCGGAGTGGCCAATGGAATGTCAATTCAGATTGAATCTTTAGGTTCCTTGTCAAATCTTCAGTAATCGTTTGTGGTTCTGGAATCACTTCCAGTTCTACCATACTCCCACTACTGTTTTCTGAAAATATCCATTTTTATTAAAACTGTGGCGAGTCTAGAACAATAATGCTATTGTTCATCCAGATGGTAGAAAATTAACCCGCGTCATAGCCTGGGTCAACCCACAAACAGCCATTACAGAAACGTGCCTTGAGTTGTCCAGCGTCTGGTTTTAATCATAAGCCGGACAACTCCCCGTACCTTAACAACGTTAAGATACGAACTGTTCTATATCCCACATAGGACCAGAGGCACTGATTCAACTGAACCAGATCCAAATCATGCAACTATCTCCAGTGCATGTCAACTAAATGGAAGGAGGCGGATCAGCGTTACTCAACTTAGGAATGCTTCCAATTATGAGTAACCTGAAAGAGAAGCAAGATCTCTTAATCATTACTATCAACTGAATACCATATACAAGTATCTACATCTTCGATCACTTTGAAGAATCCCGATACTTGCTATACCTGGTTCTCTACTCTATTCAAATACCTATAACTTCTCAAAATTCGGACCCTGTGTTTCCACGAAACACCTGTCTAAAAACTAGAGAAGTCATAAGTAAACCGAATATAGTACGAGGACCACTCCCTCTGTCCTGATGGACCCTGGACAACATACAATACTCTGTATAAGTCCCTTGAGTCTGAAAACTCATTCACTGTGTGTCGTAGGTTGAAAACTGTACTTATGGTTAAGAAGAATTACACCGCTGTTTAATGCTCCTTACCTAACCATCCACTGATATAGGTAAATGTCGTAGACATAATTTCAAAAGGTATATCTCACTCTATGAAAATAGACGTACAGATATATCAATTTGAAATTGGTGCATAACAGAGGATATTCAAAACCAAATATTTGCCGTCCGGCAAACAACCCAGGTGACTTCCTCAAATATCACCGATTACAACGAATCCCGATATAATGAGGATGATCATCCAATTCCCAATAACTTACTCCCACTCATCATCTGTAAAACCATACAGATGTGAGAACCATACTTGGTAAATACATACCCTGGAGTAAGTATCTAATCGGGAAATCAGTTTTCTTTTAACACTACACAGTGAAGCTGAAACATTGAAATGTTTCGATGGGGTGTTCCGGTATTTCTAGTAATGCCTCTTCCATATTCACGACTGTAACCGTATAATTCTTTGCCACCTCTCCAAATCCCTTCATATGTCTTTAGTCTTTACCTTCTGCACACCCCTTTAGGCCAAATGGTTTTCTTCCTTCCCTACCGTTCGGCACCAGCCTATGGTTTGGAAGAAGACTATCCAATAAGCATAATGGGTGTACTGTCCCAATCCTAGGAACACTCGCAATGCGAGAGGAGGTGAAGATAAAAGACACCTGAATAAATCTTATTCCTATTTCTCCTGAACCAGAATCCATCCCCGAACTGGAACAAGTTCCTTTCGAGTTCGTATATAACCATACGATGGAGTATCCAAATAAACTGTGGATCTTCGTAGTGATACGGAGTGTCCTGGAGAAATACAAAGGTGATTTAGGATTGGCGAAGGAATACTTGGTTTGGTCGTGAATATCTGTTGCAATTTACTTTGCCCTCTTACTAATCCCTTGCTTTGTCTGAACTTAATACCTTCTGTACACCATCGTTAGGCTAATTGGTTTTCTTCATTCCCTACCGGTCGGCACCAGCCTAAGGTTTGGAAGAAGACTATCCAATTTTTGTAATAGGTGTACTATCTCCTAAACCAAGGAGTACTCGCAACCTGAGAGAAGGTAAAAGGAAAAGACAACTGAATAATCCTATCCGTTTTCTCCAGAACCGGAAACCATCCTCGAATAAATTCTTTCGAGTTCGTATCTAACCATACGATGGTTTTTTCCAATGGAAGTGGACGTTCGTAGTAATACGGGGTGTCCTGGAGAAAAGGGTAAAAGTAGGAGTGGCAATGAGGTTTGCAACTCTGACAATCCAAAAGCCAGTGTTTAAGAAGGTTCGGTCAACTTGGTCACTGAGTCATGGTCTTAGGGTCGGGTCAATGGTCGCTGCCAAAGAGAGAGAGAAAAGAAACACTCAGCGCACACTCTAACCTAGATCAGAATGGTTACCAATTTATCTAATCTGGAAACCTCCCACTGTACCTCAAATTCTCCTCCAAACCTGAAAGAAGAATTAGTCGGGGTCACCCGAGGAGTAAACTAACTCATCAGTGGGAATCGGGATCCAACTCTCATCGCATGACAACGTGATGGAATCCGCTCACGGTATCACACTCCAGAAGGTATGCGCATATCTGGCAAGTTTCAGTTCTTTTGAAACTCCCGATGTGATTTCTGCCCCATGCTCTTATGACCTTGACTTTGGCCAACATATCATAAGTCACATGTCAAGTTCTACCCGTCATTCTCCAGGTTAATTTGAATCCACCCGTACATACCCTTGACTTTGGCCAAAATGGCAGTACGACTGTCCCAAACCAACGCATCTATCTATGCTGCATATGAATACCCCAATAGCTACCAATCACTGTGCCTTGACTTTGGCCAACATACACAGCTTGAATACTATTGACCACCCATATGAAACGACGGAGGGCTACGAATGGTTTCTGGCGAAAACCTTTAACGTAAAGAACTTGATATCGTCGAAGGAACGGATAGCTTTTAAAAATATAGTGACGAACACCTTTGCTAAAGAGGTCACTCCCGGTGAAGGGATCTCGGCTCTTTCCCCGTAGAATGGGGTGCAGGATATTCCAACTGAATACCACGGTGCAAAGCAAAAGTAATCGGCTATAGTGAAGTCATTGCCCTGACGGAAACTTCTGTCCAAGGGGTCACTCCCGGTGAAGGGATCTCGGCCCTTGCCTCGTCGACTGAGGAGCAGGATATTCCAACTGAATATCACGATGCAAAACAAAAGTGAACGTCCTTGCAATAACAGCTTTTTGAAAAGTGTTCCAACAACATCAGATTAGGTTTGTTTTTAACTTGCATTGATCCGAATCAATGCAGTCCCATCAATTGATCACACCAAAAAGAACGAAAATATACCGATGTACGTATATGCCATCCGCATTCGCCACTGGGTCCCGTCATTACCCGTTAGGTTAGCTAACTAACGACAGAGCGGGGACTGGACTAGCGCGGATGCAAAACATATACAACATCTACTAATATATATACCAATATATTATATTCGCTCAAGGCGTGAATAAAATGCGACATCACAGAAAATGTACAGCATCACAGAAACAATACAGATATCTGGGATCCCCGGGTTTCACAGAGCCACTACTGAAACCCGACGTTCCCCTGGTCGTGTGGATAGCCTGTGCAATGAAAACCTAGACCCCTACGGGCGCGGCAAGTCACCCGCCAAAACCTGAAGCGAGGCAGCCCCCTTCAGCTCCGTGAATGGACCACCCAGCACTTCACGGAATCCGGTAACTTGGGCACCCCTCCTGGGTCAACCTGTACCCCCTACGAGTGCGGCGAATAGCCCGCCAATCCTAGAGTGAAGCCCCCTCCCTCCCAATGCCATGAGATGCGGGCTTGTTGCCCTCTAGAACCCGGCTATCCGTGCACCCCTCCGCGGGGTAAGCCTAGTACAGAAAGTAAAATATACATACAACGGGTACAACGACCGCAACCTGGCCGTGCCCCAAAATAATAATACAAACAGGCAGTGACGGCAGTCCACATGTCGGACGCTCGCCCCGCAATATCAAATGTACATAATACAACCACAACTGTACTAGCATTGCATCCAGGCTATCCCCCACGACCGATCCGCAACATCACAGCAAAACACAGAACATCAACGTGAAAGTCACGTTCGCAAATCCGTCTAACCGGGCTATAGCAGTTAGACCGGATTTACCGATCGAGTGACATTCACGGTCGCAGATATAATGTAAATACTGTGAAATAATGTGTTTAAAATATCCGATCGATCAAACTTTAACAAGTGGGCCCCCAAGTACTACTGTAGCACATCAAGAAATTCTGGGCCCAAAATTAATATTCCAAAACCCCAATTTTAACCACAGAAGCCCAGTGTAAAAACCCGACCCACTGAACCCTTCATCCTGCGGCGGAACCGCGGCAACAAGTAGGGTTTTGCCGTGGTTCCGCGCTCCCCTGAAGATATTAGTGACTCGAATTTTTCCAGTAGTCTTAGAACTTTCAGCACAGTACTTTTATGCAACCTGAAAAATTTTTCGACACCAAAAATTTCCAACAGAAACTGATGCTGAAGGAAATGCGGGTTTTGGGATTTTTGATCGATCCGAATTGCAAACACATTAAACCAAGCTAGACTAAGTTAATGGCGAGGCTCTGATACCACTGTAAGTGCACGGCGGCGCCCCGGCCGTCAATCCGACGGCCAAATGCGGAAGCGGTGATAAACTTAAATTTTCTTGAACTGGCAAACCGCCGCGCACTAATACCCGGATCGAACCATTAATTAGTCCTAGCTAACTATAAGATGGGAAAGAGATATACCGACGATCCAAGTCCTCCGGTCTTCTCGTCATCGTCCCGATCTCCTGCGGAATGTCCCGTCTCCTCCTCGTCGCCGGAAGTGCACCACATCGCCTACTTCTTTTACGGGCTCCCACCTCAATGCCGAGGCAACTCGGGCACGAAGCCGGCTACTCGACGTGCCCAAGGTTCGCTGTAGAATATCTAGAGAAGAAGTCTCATTTGGGGTTTTAGAGCTTTGCCATTTTGGTGGAAGAAAAGAGAGCAACTTTTGGAAATGAACTAGAGGGCTTTTCTAGCAAACATGAGAAACAAAATGCCACACCAAAAAATGAATCAATTCCCATCCTCTTCCAAGGAATGGCCGGCCCCCCCTTTTGGTGTGATTGGAGAGAGAGTGCAAAGACAAGGGGGTGGGTGGAAAGTGAGTGATGATGAAAGAAAAACAAATGATCACAAGGAAATCCACACTCCATCAACAACATCAACTCAACAAAGTCAAGCCATCATGATAGCTAGAAGTCAAGGTCAATGAGAGACTATCATGATACAACAATAAGCAAATACCCCCTCCACAAATACTTATTTGCAACAATGCAAATAAGCCCTTCTCCACCAATCTTCGGCCAATGAACGATACAAAGGAAATTGGCCGAAACGGAAAGCAAACTGGCAACTCCAGAAAACTGGTCCCGTAATAAATTACAGGAAAACCCCGATACTGTGCATACACACCCGCATTTGTATTCCGACCGAAATACAAATGCAATGAGACAAAATCTACACTGTACTATACTAGGATCCGGCTTAAACCAAAGCCGGCTAGAAATATCCGTTCGATCCTGATCCGTGCAATACCGCACGTATCTGATCGAACCCTGCCATATAACCATACGGCCTCTAGTACAAACTGTCCGATCCTGATCCGTGCAATACCGCACGTATCTGATCGGACCCTGCCATATCTCCATACGGCCTCTACAACCTTTCGCCCGAAAGCTGAGTAACTAAATGTGGGGGACTCTAAAGACTCATCAACACCTTGGTTGTGGATTTAACCACTAGCACGTTAGAGGTATAAGCCAATACATAACGGGCTACCAGGTATTGACCAAAAGGGACGTCTGTGAGCGAACTCAGCCTGACACCCTACTGAGCCTGTCAGTGACAATATCCGTACAGTCCGGTCCGTTCGTCTATGAGCATCGCATGGCGGGCCTAGGGGGTTGGTAAAAGTCAGACCCCCAAAAGCGGTACAAGTCGTGTCGGAGTGTAGCCCAGAACACCCTGAGATACTACTGGAATACCTACCAGTAAATCTCCTTGCCTCGGCCGAGGGCTTCGTGTAATGGCTCTCCTGGACACAGCACGACCTCACCCCCAATACCGGGAGAGACGAACCCCTGAAGATACGCTCACTGCCTCCATGTGGCTCGGGACTGTACCCAACTAAAACCTGTTTGCACGACTCCTTTGAGCCGTGGTAGGGTAGTAATCAAAGTACAGTGGGAACTCACACGAGACAAATGACGATCCCCAGGTCGATGAACTAACCTGCACACATGTCACCAGGGAACTGCCATCTGACGTCTGGTATATGACCAACTAGCAGGTTCCCGGCGAGTCCTGTCTGGTGTACTCATAACCCAATGAGCACCTGTATACATCTTAGGTGATCCAACTGACACCAGTGGCTTGTGAGACCGGCCACCGCCCCTCGTCGGGGTCTCGACTGTATACACTAGTCTACTATGGAGAATCGATGCCCTGTCTCGAAACTCTCACGACTAGGGACCTTTTAAGGATATGCTTATAGACCCCCAGCTCCCACTTATATGATCGCCCTCATACTGCTGGTGGTCAAGCAAGAATACTAGGGGCTCTATCAACGTGTAATAGCGACGTGTCAGGTCACTTAAAACAGTACACGATGATAAAGGTAAACCAGATAGCATACTATCATCTCGAGTAAGACTGTCCTACCGGGATAGGTCCTCCATCAATCATTACAATCACGTACCTGTGACCTAATAATTGACTCTGAGGGCACTATCTCCAACAAATGCAGATGCAAGTTTTGTGGTTTTCGGGGCCTAGGAATGGTAATGAAATCCCCACCTAATTTGGATTTGGCCGTGCCCCTTAATTTCCGTATTTAGAATGCAAACAACCAAGAAATCAAAATCACGCACAAATTTAATTTTGCTTTTGCGGCGCTACGATTATTTGCAAATAAACCTGCAGAAAATTGTTAGTTGGAGCTAAAAAGAGGAGAGAGAAGGAGGTAAGAAATCACCTGAAGAAAAATTGTACAGAGAACCCTCAACCAAGCCCCGTTTCCGCCGCGTTTGGGCACTCCCACCGCGCTTCCACGGTTGAACAGTGGGATCAATGCACAAAACTTCACCAGGGAGCTTCTGTAGACTCCCTCTGCTCTCTGGTATATTCCAAAAATTTTCTTCAATTTCCAAACAGCTCCAGATTTCCTTGCAATGAACAATAGCAAATCATTTAGGGTTTGCACGAATTTTGATCTCAAAAACAACAATGGAATAATTCTTTCAATTCAAACTATAATATGAAACGAATTAGCGCGCGATCCCCGGCAATGGTGCCATTTGATTTAGTGTAATTCTCGGATGTGTTTGTAAAAAGCAAGTATCGAATCAATTGTTTCCCGATAACGGTTTCATTTGATCGATAATAGTATCTTGTATCGGTATTTAGAAAACTGTATAAAGAACTCACTATCAAAGAATTATATTTGACCGCAATCAATTACGGTGTCAGTTGTAGATCGTAAGCGAGTGCGGATCGTCCACAGGGATTGTGCGATTCGTTTCTATGTTTAATTTGTTTGAATCGAAAAGTTAATCGAAAAGAAAAGAAAACATGATTCAAGAATTTATTGATTGATTCAGGTGTCACGATGTTTAATCAAGAATCAAAAACTGATAAACAAATCAAGAATTGGGTTTCGATAATATTTCCAACCAAAATGTTAAGAATCTAAATGAGGCTCGTAGGAATCGATCGGATCTATAGACGTGATGTGATTTCAAGATTTCGTGTTCTTGTCCTTCGAAGGATTGATACTAGATCGATGATGATCGATTAGAGTTAGGGCTTTCTTGATGAAACTAGGGTTTCATCGTTTAACCCTTGTTCTTTCATCGATATCATTCACATTCTAGCCTCTAACAATTTCAAGAAACGATCGTAACTCCCCAATCTCGAGCGATATCAATTAAGAAAGCATCGCATCGAATTGGGTCGTCGATTCTTGAACTTGCTAGGGTTTACAAAACTCGTAGGATTCAAGAATCGATTTAAGATATATTACATCATCATTCTATTGATCGTCTCGACTCCTCGACAAGCGGAGTATTACTCAAACATCATCACACAGAAAGTATTCAAGAATTGAAAAAATACCATGATGCGAGAATTTAAAGAAAACAAGATAAAAGAATATCACCTTTTATTTATATCAACAATTTGATTACAGTCGCTCAAGAACTACAAGAGGAAGAACTAAATTGTTGAATTGGCGTCGCTCGGCTCCGTGAGTCGTGGATCGGCTTGGACCACTTGCTCCATTGAAGATCGGCTCGGCTCATAAAAGGTTGCAAGGCTTCTTGCTAGATGGGTACTCGGGATCTTGGCTTTTGATTGGAATTAGGGTTAGGGTTTCACTCAAGCCTTCTCACTAGACTTGAGGAAGAAGAAGATGAAGAAAGAGAGTGAATGGATCTAAATTGGCTAAATGAACTAGTCAAAGATCAAGTCCCTTTTACAAGTGAGCCTACGGTCTTATTTATAGATCTCCCAAACCCTAAGCCTTCTTGAGTTCCCTCCAAAAGTTTGTTGAAAGACTTCTAGAAAGAGTTTGTTAGGCTTAGCTTAGGGTTTAAGCTAGGGTTTAGGGAGAAGGTTCTAGAATGATAGGCTAGTTTAGTGTAGATCCCAAAGTTCGCTGATCTGGCAGAAGTCTCTGGAGTCTTCTGGAGTTTGAAGTATATGAGCTGAATGTGGGCCCAGAGTGAAGCATTGTGCAGCAAAAATTTATGGCTGACGTGGTAATACGGCCGCGGAACCGCGGCGCAAGCAGGCTCCGGCCGCGGTTCCGCGGCCATGCTGGAGGCTTGGGCTTTGATCTTTTTGCAATGGTCTTTGGCTAACAATTTGGGCTTCCTCTGATATGTTGATTTGTATTTTCCCTTTTGGATTGATACCAGATCTGAAATCATTGAGTTGACGTAATGTTTGATCGGTACCATGTACATTTTTGGCCTTTCTTCTGGATTTTCCTGCACAGATCTCAAAACAAGTGTTGCGCAAATGTAGGGATGATGCGATGCCATGAAATGCGGTCAATTTCCTTTATAGTGTCGGTTTAAGAGTCTAATACATGTAATCTGATATTTTGCGACAGTTTTGCTAATATGTAAAATATGAATGCCGAACACTTCTATATGGATGCAAATGATGAGGAAATTGCCGGCTAAAATATGCATTATTTTCGACTAATCACATCGCTTGCAGCAGTGTATTCAGCCTCCATCGTCGAGTCTGCGACGGTATCCTGTTTGGAACTCCTCCAACACACCGCCTCTCCGTTGAGGGTAAACACAAAACCCGAGATAGACTTGCTGTCATCTTTGTCACTCTAGAAGCTTGAATCGGTAAAGGACTCGACCTTGAGGTCTCCATTACCGTAAACCAGGAACATCTCCTTAGTCCTTCTCAGGTACTTGAGAATGTTCTTCACTGCCTTCTAGTGGTCCTCATCTGGGTCTGACTGATACAGGCTCACCACGCTTAAGCTACATCTGGTCTTGTACATAGCATCACATATATTATAGATCCTACCGCCGAAGTGTAGGGTATAGTGCTCATGCGAACCCTCTCCTCGTCAGTCTTAGGAGACATCTTCTTGGAGAGGGTGATTCCGTGCAATGCGGGTATGTTACCGCTCTTGGAATCTTCCATACTAAATCTCTTTAGTACGTTCTCTATGTACCTGGACTGCGAAAATCCCAGTAATCTCTTGGATCTATCTCTGTAGATCTTGATCCCCAGAATGTACGGGGCATCACCCAGGTCCTTCATGGAGAACCGTTGTGACAAGAATAGCTTGACCGATTGTAGCATAGGAATGTCATTTCCTATCAAAAGAATGCCATCCACGTACAAGACTAGGAACACGACAGTTCGTCCTACAATCTTCTTATAGATACAAGGTTCATCTTCGTTCTTGATGAAATCAAATTCCTTGATTGCCTCATCAAAACAGATGTTCCAGCTCCACGATGCTTGTTTTAATCCATAAATGGATTTAAGTAACTTGCACACCTTCCCGCTGCTCCCACTGTCTACAAAACCCTCTGGCTGATCCATGTAAATGCACTCTTCCAAACAGCCGTTTAGAAAAGCTGTTTTTACGTCCTTCTGCCAGATTTCATAGTCATGGAAGGCAGCAATGGCAAGTAGGATCCGAATGGATTTGAGCATAGCCACTGGAGAAAAAGTTTCGTCGTAGTCCACACCAGGTCTTTGACGAAAACCTTTTGCAACGAGTCTAGCCTTATAGGTTTCTACCTGCCCATCTACACCAAGTTTCCTTTTGTAGATCCATTTGCATCCAACGGGTTTTACCCCAGGTGGAGAAATATCCAAGGTCCACACTTTATTGGTGTACATGGACTCCATTTCGGATTGCATTGCATCCAGCTACTTATCAGAGTCTCTACTAATAATGGCCTTCCTGAAACTGGCAGGGTCATGTTCTTCCAAGATGCAATCATCTCGATCCCCGTCTATGAGAAAACCGTAGTATCGCTCGGGCGGATGAGAAATCCTACCAGATCTGCGGAGTGGATGAGGTTCGTTGGGTGTAACTGAATCTAGCGGTTCCACCAAATCTTCAGTTATAGTTTGTGTCTCTGGAATTTCATCCAGTTCTACCGTGCTGCCACTAATATTTTGAACAAGAAATTCTTTTTCCAAAAATGTGGTGTTCCTGGAAACAATTATCTTCTGTTCTTCTGCATGGTAGAATAGATACCCACTAGAATCTTTTGGGTATCCCACAAACTTACACAAAACTTCCCGTGCCTCAAGTTTGTCTGGGTTCTGCTTTTTGACATAAGCTGGGCAACTCCAAACCTTAATCTGTTTAAGATACAAACTCTTACCACTCCATATTTCATACGGAGTCTTAGGCACGGTTTTGGATGGAACTTGATTCAATAGATGTGCTGCTGTTTGAAGTGCATATCCCCAGAATGAAAGAGGAAACTTAGCACTACTCATCATGGAGTGAACCATATCCAATAGGGTATGATTCCTCCGTTCCGATACACTGTTGTGCTGTGGTGTATAAGGAGGAGTAAGCTGAGAGAGAATACCATTCTCTTTTAAATAATCTAGGAATTTCTTGCTTAAGTACTCCCCTCCCCTATCTGATCGGAGGATCTTGATACTTTTGCCAGTCTGGTTCTCTACTTCGTTTCTGAATTCCTTGAATTTCTCAAAAGCTTCAGATTTGTGTTTCATCAGATACACATATCCGAGCCTAGAGAGATCGTCAGTGAATGTGATGAAGTACGAGAACCCACCCCTTGCATGTATAGACATTGGACCACATACATCACTGTGTATGAGTCCCAAGAGCTCTGCTGCCCTTTCTCCATGTCCGGTGAATGGAGATTTGGTCATCTTTCCTTCGAGACAAACTAACAAGTTTCATAAGATGAAAACTCGAACGTATCCAACAGTCCATCTTTATGCAACTTACTTAGTCTTTTCTCTCCGATATGACCAAGTCTACAATGCTATAAGTAGGATTCATTTGTATCTGAACTCTTCCTCTTGCGTGTGTTTTGTACATTGAGAACTGTATTCTGATTTAGAACGTAGATACCATTACACAGTGTACCTTCTGCAACCAGTACCTTATGAAGGTAAATGTTCATGATATTTCTATCAAGAACAAAGCTATATCCATTATTATAGAGTAAAGAAACGGATATGATGTTGCAAACCATGGAAGGTACATAGTAGCATTCGTTCAAAATCATAGTATTGCCATTTGGCAACATTAGGTGATATTCACCGACGGCTGCAACATTAACTTGTGCTTTGTTCGCTACCCTGAGCGACATATCACCAGGTACCACTCTCCTACTTTTTCTCAGTCCCTGCAATAGATTACAGATATGAGATCCTGATATGGTATCAAGTACCCAGGAGGTAGGGCTGACCGTAAAGCAGTTCTCAATTACAAGAACACCTGAAGTAGATGCAAAACTATTCTTCTTTTTCAACTAGGTATCCTTGGAATCCATACAATCCTCTTTCCCTTGCTCATACTTAGGACTGTTGTCGTAAGTTAGAAACGAACTAACGTTCCCTAGCCCTGAATAAGAATTCGGATCGGTCAAGCGATACATTTTATTATCTTGAATAGGGCGTGAAATGGTTGCTATCTAGAGAGAGAGAAAAGAAACACTCAGCGTGCGCTCTTGCAAGATTAGATTGGTTTATTGATTTATCTAACCAGGATGGCTCCCACTGTTTCCTCAAATTCTTCTCCAAACCCTAAAAGAAGAACTAGTCAGGATTAATCGCACGTCACAACACTTGCTTAACCTTACAGCCAGGCTAGTGTTGGTACTTCGAGGGAGGTTTTCCAACGCTTTCGCGAAGTTCCTTAATTGAATAACCTCTTTTCCCTGGAGGCGTAGCCCCGCTAACATCGTTCTAGACACCTACTTGGTTTATAGCATTGATTGTTAGGTGAAATAATCTCCCGAGAGTAATCCGACTCATCAGTGGGATCGTGATCCAACTATCATTGTGCGATGACCTAGATGGAATCCACTCTAGTCACCACACTCTAAAAGGTATGCTAAATCTGCAAGTTTCAGTTTCTTTAGAAACTCCCGATGTTGATTTTTGCCCCTAGGACCCAAGTGACCTTGACACAGTCAACAAATCAAAGAGTCCTACTCAAGTTCAACCCGTCATTATCTTGATTGCATCAAACCCACCCGCATAACCCTTTACACAGTCAACAAGGTTACACGACTGTCCTAACCAATCACATTGTATCCAGCAGATAAGCAATACTCAGCTACCGTTCACTGCGCCTTGACACAGTCAACAAACGCAGAACGAATACTAAGTATAACTTATAAGAAACGACGGAGGGCTACGGCTGGGTTTTTGGCGAAAAACCCGTTAACGTAATGAACTTGATATCGTTGAAGGAACCTGATAACCTTTTTAAAATTATAGTGACGATAACTTTTGCTAAAGAGGTCACTCCCTGTGAAGGGATCTCGGTCTTTCCTCATCGAATGAGGTGCAGGATATTCCAAACTAAATACCTCGATGCAAAGCAAGAATAATCGACTATAGTGAAGTTATTACCCTGACGCAAACTTTTGTCCAAGGGGTCACTCCCGATGAAGGGATCTCGGCCCTTGCCTCGCCGAATGAGGTGCTGGGCATTCATAACCGAATACCTCTGTGTAAAACAAAAGAGAACGTCCTTGCAATAACAGCTTTTTGAAAATTGTTCCAACAACGTCTTTTAGGTTTGTTTTTTTCTTTGCATTAATATAATGCGTCCCATCAGTTAATCCTACCATTGCAGAAAACAACGAAAATATGACGTAGGCTTATGCCATCCGCATTCGCCACGGGGCCCCGTCATTACCCGTTAGGTTACTTAACTAACGACAGAGCGGGGGCTGGACTAGCGCGGATGCAAAACATAAGCAACGCCTACTAGATATCATATATAGATATATACATTCGTCAGATGCAATGATAGCCATTCCAGATCACAGATGAACACATTGGATATGCTAAGAACCCGCGTTTCGTTCGAGCCTGCAACGAAAGACGGATTACACGGTCGCGATGAATAGCCAAAACCCACCCTAGACCCTACGGGTGCGGCAAACTACCCGCCAAATACCCGAAGTGAAGCAGCCCCCCTCAACAACGTGAGTAGGCTACTCAGCAGTTCCATGTACGCGGTAGTTTGTGCACCCCACCTTAGGTCTATCCTAGGAGCAAAAACAGTAAAAGAAATAATATACAATGGCGGCTACAACCTCATCCCGGTTGTGCGGCCATAAAAATAATATTACATCATTTTACATATTACATCAAATGAAAGATAAAGAAACTCTGATCTCACAAAACCCCGGCTATTCATCCGAGACAATCCAACAAGTTCATATACACAATCCAACAACATTACAGATCACAGATATAAACAACCCCTACTAATCGACGTCTAGCGATTAGCCGACGTTCAGTGCATATATCACATTACAGATAAAACCAAATAGCTAAAGGTTATAGAACATCAATCGAAATACCAATTTGTAACTACCCCAAACATAACATTGTTCTCTGGAAAATCTGGGCAGAAACAAAACATCTTAAAAATCCCAAAATACCAAATAGAGAAAACTGCAAGAAATCGGAGTCGCGGCCGAGTCAACTCGGCCACGGATCCGCGGCGGAACACATGGTTTCGCCGCGGTTCCGCGGCGAGTTGGCCGAGTCGTGGGCTCAAATTTCTTGCCTGTTCCTATAAAGCCCTGCACCGATTTTTAAGGCATGCGGAATAATTTTTAGAGAAGTTTTAAAAATCGGCAGAAAGTATGGTTTTTGACATGTTTTCGGGATTTCCGGATCGAAGTTCTAATCACTCTGCTAACAGTTAGTTGTTTTTTAGCTTGGCGCTGATACCACTGTTAGGTCCACGTTACCCACACCGATTCTTTCGGGGAGGCGGAATAGGTAAAAATCAAAATTTTCCAACTAGGTAACATGGACCATCCATGAAGGATCTTTGCTTAACAGAAACTAACAAATAAACTACAAGTTTTAGCTACTACGTAGAATGGTTATACCTAGGTCTTGAACTCCTTCTCTTCTTTTTGTGGTTCTCCTCCTTGCTTGCTCCTTGTAGTGGTTTGAACGGCTCCTCCTCTTCGTCTCCTCTTTGACATAGATGGATCCACCCGAGGGCCTCGAACTTGAGCTCCTATCTCAACCTAGAGATAACTAAGGTGCTTGGTTTGCTAGACCTACGACCTTAGAATGAGTAGAGAAGAGTTATGGTGGTTTTGTCTCAAAAATTTATGATTTCCAACTCATGGAACACTTAAACTTTTGGAGAGGAAGAGGGAGAGCTTTCTTTCAAGAGAGAGAAAGAATATGATAGATTGAGCTCTCAAAATGCAACCATGCTCACATATTTTGGAATAATGATAATAATAATAATGATTAAGAATTGTGATGGTTAGTTTATGAATGACCACTATCATTACCTTCATTTAATGGATTTTGCAAAGAACAAGAAGCATCATTGAAATGAAATGATGATGGTCAACAAGACCACAATGGTCAACCGGTTAACAAGGTCAACAAGTCAACAAAAGTCAAATTGTCAACAACCCTAACAATAGCACAATTATCCTTAATTAATATTATTAACCATATTCCTCATTCTCATTAGGGTTTGGAAAAAGTCAACGGTCAACAAGTCAACCAAAGTCAAATGGTCAACAACCCTAATGAGAATCCTCTGCCTCTGCCTCTGTCAACTGTGCATACACACCCGCATCCGTGTTCCGAGGAACACGAATACACTGAGACAAAACCAATCCCAAAACAAATACTAGGATCTGGCTTAAAACAATGCCCGCTAGTAATAACTGCCCGGACACCAAACGTGCACAAGTGCGCGGATGTGAACGAACCCCGTCGCAAAACCATGCGACCTCTACTCTGTTTTGCCCAAAGGCGAGTAACCCTCTGTGTGGGACTCTAAAGGCTCGACACTACGCTGGCAGTGGGTTTAACCACAGGCCGCAATCGGTACTAACTGTACGTAACGGTCCCCAGGTAGATGCCGACAAGAAGAATGATGAGGTGAACCCATCCGAACTCCTACTGAGCCTGAATGTGACAATCTCCGTACAGTCCGTTCTGTTCGTCGGAGAGTATCGCATGTTGGGCCTAGGGGGCGGTAAATGTCAGACCCCTAATAGCGGTACAAGTCGTGTCGGAGTATAGCCCAGAACACCCTGAGAAACTACTGGTAACACTACCAGCAAATCTCGCTTGCCCTGGCCAGGGACGACTATGTGTAATGGCTCTCCTAGACACAGCGCGATATCAATGTAAGTCCACGGTAGCGCCCCGGTCGTCAATCAGACGCCAAATGCGGAACAAAAACTTTTTACAAACTGACGCTATCGTGTACCGTAACCCGGATCTGCCATTAAAGCTAAACTAACAAACTACAAAGTAGGTAGAAACGTTATACCGAATGATCCGAGTCCTTCGGTCTTCAACTATCATCCCACGCTTTGTTGCGGCTGCTCCGATCTCTTCGATCTCCAGTCTGGTCGTCCAGGTGGCACCACGTCGACGGATCTTTAAACGGGCTCCCGCCTCTGAACCGAGGCAACTCGATCGTCAAGTTTGCTAAAAGAGACGACCAAGATGAAGTAGAGAATGAGTAAAACACTTCGTCTCGTTACGTCCAAGGCTATGGACGAACGGTTAATGAAGTTGCCATTTGGATCGGGTGATGGAATGAAATGAGCAATGAAATTTCCATACACCAAAGCTATCATATTTTTCTCTCAAGAAAAACCTTAACCCTCACCAAGGGTGGCCGGCCACTAAATAGAGGGGAGGGGGTGAGTATAGGAGCAAGGTGGGTGAGAATAAAAATGAAGCTTATCATGACACATAGTATGAACACAATTAAAGCAAGTAATGAATCACTAACCTAGTCATCAAGCATTAATTGAACAATTAATGCTAACAATGAATCATCAAGCCTTGTCACTATATCTAGAACCTTCTTGAACCATGACACACCCTCATCAAGAAAAGATAAATCCGCATTTAACCGACTGTTAAATACGGCTGATAGAAAACTGGAAACTGGCAACTTCCAAAAGCGATCCTGAAACGAATTTCAGGATAACCCCGTATCAGTATAAACAAACCCGGATTTGTATTACGAACGAATACAAATGCAACTGAGACAAAGATATTATATCTACACAGTATAATACTGGGTTCCGGCTTAAACCAAAGCCTACCAGTATTATCTGCTCGAAAAACGACACGTGCGAAAACGCACGTGCATTTTCCGAACCTTGCCATATCACCATACGGCCTCTACAACGTTTCGCCTGACCTTGGGAATATGTCTGTGGGGGACTCTAATGACTCATCAACAGACTGGCACTGGGTATAACCTCTAGCACGTCAGAGGTACAATCTGTACGTAACGGTTTGCCTATGTATTGATTGGAAGGGAAGCTGACGAGCGAACTCATCTATAAACCCTACTGAGCCTGACAGTGACAATGTATATACAGTCTGGTCCATTCGTCTAATGAGTATCGCATATCGAGTCTAGGGGGTGGATAAAATCAGACCCCTAATAACGCGATAAATCGTGTCAGCGTGAAGCCCATCACTACCTGAGAAACTACTGATTTAAATCAGTAATTCTCCACTACCTCAGCTGAGGATTCCTAGTGATGGCCACCCGTGCACTGCGCGACATCAACCCCCAATACCGGGAGAGACGAATCCCCGACGATCCGCTCACTTGCCTCAAATGTGGCTCGGGACTGTACCCAACTAAACCCTGTTTGCACAACTCCTTTGAGCGTGGTAGGGTAGTAATCTAAGCACAGTAGGAACTCACACGAGACAAATGATGATCTCAGGTCGATGAACTAACCTGTACACATGTCACCAGGAAATTTCTATCTGACAATATGTATAATACCAACTAGCAGATTCACGGCGAGTCCTGTCCGGTGTACTCATAACTCAATGAGCACCTTTATACATCTCAGGTGATCTAACTGACACCAGTGGCTTATAAGACCGGCCACCGCCCCTCGTCGGGGTCTCGACTGTATACACTAGTCCACTCTGGAGTATCGATTCCCTGTCTCGAAACTCCCACGACTAGGGACACTTTTAAGGATGTGCTTACAGACCCCAGCTCCCACGTATATGATCGCCATCATACTGCTGGTAGTCAAGCAAGAATCCTATGGGCTCTATCATCATGCAATAGTGAACTAAAGCATATATACGATGATAAAGACAAACCAGATAGCATACTATCATCTTGAGTAAGACTGTCATATCGGTATAGGTCCTGCCTTAATCATTGCAATCACGTACCTGCGATCTAATAATTGACTTTGAGGGCACTATCTCCAACAATCAACTCCCAATACCGGGAGAGACGAATCCTGTCTAACCATCACTGCCTCCAAGTGCTTCGGGACTGCACCCAACTACTACTTATTTACACGACTCAATAGAGCCGTGGTAGGGTAGTAATCTAAGAACAGTGGGAACACACTTGAGACGAAGAGACGGTATCAAGTCAACGAACTAAGCTGTACTCATGTCACCTGGGAACTGTTAACTGATGATAGGTATAATACCAACCAACAGTTCCCGACGAGTCCTGTCCAGTGTACTCGTAACCTAACGAGCACATGCATACTATCTCCAGTACGGCGTACTGATGGCTGTGGGATAGACCATCTCCCCTGCTGGGACGAGAAGCGTATGCACCAGTCTACTCTGGAGTATCGATGCCCTGTCTCGATAATCCTACGACTAGGGACCAAAATAAGGATGTGCTTATAGACTACCCAGCCCCCACTAGTGTGATCGCCATCACAACGCCGGTAGTCAAGCAAAGATCTTAAGGGCTCTATCAATATGTTTTTAGCGATATGTTAAGAGAAACACATACACATATTAAGATAGATACAAACCAAGTAGCATACTACTATATCGAGCAAGACTATTGTAAATCCGTGTATATATCCCAAGCTTCCAAAATGTATTATACAAACTAGTACTATACAATAATGGCCTCTAGGGCATACATATACAACAAGCCTAAGGGCACCAGACGACAGGCCACGAATAATAGGCAAGTAGATATCTTGCTCTGATAGCATTGGATGCACCGGCACCTTCTCGACATTGAGGGAAGGACATATCGACGACAGTGTTTACGATCAGGGATTTGGTTATTCGAATATCACGCATCTGTCATTTTTGGATTTCAGTAATTTGGGCGATCTATTCGCATGATTGAGTTTTGATGACTGAGTTTCATGATATTTGTTTTCGTGCACCATGGTTGCACGTACTGGGTATTTATATTTTGTGCATAATTATTACACTTGAGATATACTTTATACACCGTTGTGTTGATTTATGATTTATGCACAATATCGCACTTGATATCGTTTAGTGGCTTGGCTGCACATGTTTATGATTTCATGGATTTCATACAGTTGGGTTGATTTTGTGCATATGGTACGCACACGATTTGGTTTTTGCACTCGGTATAGTTCACATATGCTTGCAGTGTATTGATACATATTTTGTGCACCACGGTTGCACCTGACATCGCTTTGATATCATTCGGGACATTGATTTTGATTTCATGCCTAGGGCATGCATATGATTTGGCTTATGCTTTCAGCATAGTTTCATGCACTTTTAATATTTTGATTTGCTTTTGTGCACGCTGATGCATATGGTTGTGAGATTATATACCACGGTATACCTGATTTGGAATTGGATTGAAATGTGTTGTATACCGTCGATTTCGATTGTGATACTCGATAGTTGTTTTGTGCACTTTGTGCACCTAATTGGATTCTTGCGCATATTTGACGCGCTTGGATTGGATTTTGCGCAAGTTCGGTTGATATTGGATTTCGTGATTTCGTGCATGTTGGATGCACGTGATTTAGATTTTATTCGTGCATAAGGGATGCACCTGATTTAGATTTTCGCGCATGTTGGGCGCATGATATGAGATGCGATTTTGGTGCACACCAAATGCACTAAATCGGGATTCTTGGTGCATATCAAATGCACCTAATATTGCTGTTAGGCACACCCGTTGCCCTTGACAGATGTTTCATGCACATCCGTTGCACTTAGATTTTGTTTCTGTGCACATGTATGGCACATTTGTTGATTTCAAATTCCGTGCGCACCAGACGCACGCGGCATTCTTATGAACATTTTGGGATTGATTTCTTATGGAGCAGTACGTTTTTATGTCATTTGCTATTTATTTTCATACTGAGCAGGACTTGTCAGAGGACAGTACCTGGATATATTTTGCATGCATTGATAGTTATCGAAGGGATTTCCAAAAAGGGAGCTATATTCAGTATTTACCTACATGTCTGATATGACACGAAATGTTTAAAACAAGAAAACCCTTCTAAATTTTTTTCAGAACGGCGGGACGTGCATATTAAACAAAAGATATATACATATATGGTTATTTTCTTATAATAGACATCCGCCACTATGCAGTGTTATGCGCATCGCACACCAACATGAAAGGTTTGGCATGCATTTCCTTCGGATGTTTACATGCATAGATTTGATGTTTACATGTATAGTTTTGATGTATATCATATTGGTTTCATTTTGGATTTGACAATTATGTCTTCACTATGACTCCGATGATTGCGGGATGCTTGATGGAGTTTTGATTTTGAGTTATCTACTCATTGTTCATGCGCATGCATTGCGCTACGATGCGTTTTATGTATTGCTGATTTCGGAGCCCAGACGTCTTGGACTTTTTATTGAAATGTTTTAGTATTAGAGGAGTTTAAATTAAAATTCGGGTACCAAATTTCTTTAAAAGGGGAAGATTGTAACATTTCAGAAAAAATAAAATATTATTTTTGGGATTTTTATAATTAAATAATATTATATTGAATATTTTAATAAGGCGGTATAATTAAATACCGATAAATTGGGGAAAAAATTTGGAAAATTGTAAAAATTACTAAAAAGAGGGTGTTTTATTAAATTTAAGCAAATTATGAAATTTTATTATTCATTATACACTATTTTAATGCTAATCGCAATTAAATATCGCTAATCGCGCATTAAGCTTGTTTTATGCAAAACATGCACCATGTCAAATTACACTTGTTACATTTTATCATGGATTTCTTTTCATTTTCATTTCATGGTTATTGTTTTAAATTGAGAAGAGAAAAGAAAAGAAAATGGAATAGAATAATGAGGGATGGGCAAGAGAGAGAAGAGAGAGTGAGGTCTTGTGATGATTTAGGCCATTCTCTCCATTTCATTTCTTCTTGTTTCTCTCCTCCTTCATCAACAATGGCGGACCCTTCTCCCCCTCCACTTCAAACCTCACTAACACCGTCAACCCCACCCCAAAACATCATCCCCACTTCATTAAAAATGTTCACAAGCCTTCTAGCTACACTTTGGACCAAGAAAGCAAGGATTTTGGACACTTGAGGCAACTCAAGAAAATTCTTGAGTTGCCAAATGAGATAATTTTATCACCATTAGCATAGTATTACTTTTACTTTAGTATCCTTGCATGTTTAGAAGTATTTAAGTTTGATTTAGTGAGGTTAGAAAATTCCCAGTTAGGGTTTAAGAGATTCTTTAGTTGGGATTGTGTAATTGAGTTTAGTAGAGGCCTTACAACCCCTGTGGTGATTGATTAAAGACCTAAACCTGAGACTAGAACACCCAATTAGCGAACTTAGAAATCCCCGATATCGTATTTTGTGGAAATTTTGTAGGGAAAATGAAATCTGTAACACCCGGGGACCTGGAAAATTATTTAGCTAAGACTGAGAGTTGTGCTGGCAACCTAGAAGCTACCCTGAAGACCAGATCCACAAACCCCCTACCCAGGCCACAGATTTAATCCTTTGGGCCGGCGGCCTTAGTACTTTCAAACTGGTTCGTACTTGGTTCAGGGCTTTATCTCCAGTAAATTAGACCCTCCATATGTGCAAAATTGACTAATGTCAATTAAGGTAAAATCTGACACCATTTTCTTGAGTTGTTGCATTGTTTTGCGACTTCGTTTTAATTTGGGAGTTGGTATTTGATTTTGTGTTCCTTCGTCTGATGTTTATACGTCAGCGACGGGGGTTGTTTGGTGGTTTTGCAGGCCTAGGCTATAGGTTTTAACCTATGAGCGGAACGTGTACCATTTCGGTTTTCCGACTTGATTTCAATATGCATTTGCGATTGTGTATTGGTTGTAGCTACCCCCACGTGGATTTCAAGACGACGAGGATGAGCGTGTTGTCATCGACTCCAGCAAGCGAGGATCAAGGTGAGTAGATATATATTTACCGGGGAAGTCGGGTGGATGGCGTATAGCACCCCCGCAGCTCGTAGTGTAGCATATGTTATGTTATACATTTACATATGTGTTGTGAATTTGGATGATTAACAAGTAGGATCTTAAAAGATCATGGGATAAATGTTGGTGTATTTGCATGATAGTGTCGTGGTTGATTTCTTAGTCGCGAACCATAGAATAGGTTTGCACACACGCGCGCGCACACCCTTGCATGCATCATTATTACTCATGCACATATGGGGATACGTGTGTATATATATACACACACATAGGTATGGGACTAGGCATATATATATATATATACATGGATAATGAGGATAGCGAATGATATTTGGAGATGAGTCGATGAGATTGGGCATGATGCCACGAGATCGGTGATATGTTCTGATTTGTATTATGAGATACGACATGAGATTTTAGCGGGCATTTAGGCGTGTGTTTTCATACACGTATATATATGCAGATGGTATCCGTTTGTACTAGACTTAGATCAGTACCTCCAGTTCATGAGATATGATGATAAGGATACCAAATAATTGATGAGATAAATTTGATGTTCGACCCGTACCCAGTTTGGGATGTCGTACGATGGATTTACCGTACGAGCTTTATATTGATGATAGATCTACACTCTTGACTCGAGGATGCTATGTTTAATATTCTATCGTATGTGATACTATTGAGGCGGGATCACCGACTATTATATTTGTATGTATCGACTCAGATTTATGTGGTTTCCTTACCTTTTCGATTAGCCTGTTTTTTTAGTCCTGTAGTTTATGTATAGATGTTAGACTAGACTCGAGTCATTCCTATTTCAAAAAGTAACGAATCGTGAGTATTTTAAAGACAGGCCAAGGAATTCTACGGATATTTTCAAAAGACGCATGTTTTCTTAAAAACACCGTAGCCCTTATTTTCCTAAACACCACGATTCGTGTTATTTCAAATGGCAAACCTGTATGACATATATATTGATGTAGATTCTTCAAAGTTATGTTTATTATTCATTTTCCGTATATTCTTACTATTCGCATCGCATTGCATATTTAAATGTGTTTATTGTTATATTAAACCCATACTGTCAGAACACCAGCAACATTATCGATGATACGTATGTTCCACGAACACCTGCTTGCCGGCTCATACACTACATCATCGACAATTTCCATGTCACTACACAGCAGCATTGCTGACATCAAGATATGACTCCTTGCATGACATACTTGCGTACATGCATATTGTACACCCATATTTGCGTACATGCATATTGTCCACCCATATTTGTGTCCACCCATATTGTACACCCATACATGCGTACAAGCATATTGTACACCCAAACTTGCGTACATGCATATTGTACACCCATACTTGCGTACATGTGTTCATATCGTAATATTGCATTATTATATTCCCCATTCTTATGCATTTTACAATAAAACAGGTACTTTTGACGCATGTCTGCTACATATTACAGGTTACAGGTTCTTGGACAGAAAACAGTGAAAACGATGAAAAGACGATGCAAAAGTGGACTTTGACCAACAAACAGAAGACTCTTGATCAAGCCTACATCAAAGATAAAATTCACAAAGTACAAGGCAATGCAAGGTCCAAGATTACAAAGCGAACGGTTAAAAGTCCACCGCAATTGTTCACTGGAGATTTGGAAGAAATAGAGAAGCCAAATTGAATAAAGATCCAAAGAACTAAAAAGCCCAAGAAGCCCAGAATTAGTTCCAAAATTTCCAGACATAAAATTTTACCAAAGCTTGAAGTCTACTTTGACTAGGTCTTCCTAAGGATATTTTGGTAAATGCAGACGTGCGAATCAATTGTAACCTAGGGTTTCCTATCCTCTATAAATAGGAACTCTAAATCATTGTAAAGGATATGCCTCCCTTCATTAATAAATTTCAGCATTCGTTGGAGAGCATCACTTTTTTGTAAGTCTTTATTTTCTGCCCTAGGTTAATTTTCTATTCTTGCCCTAGTTAATCTTTCATTCTATGCCCTAGATAAATGTATTTTAATTCCCTAATGAGTGAGTAGTCTCCTCGCTTGTTAGGGTTAGATCTGGGGAAGGTTTGAGAGACGAAGATCTCTCATCCCCTTTCTTGCCCTTCATATATTTTCATAGGACTCTATGCATACACGCACACACCGCGCCCTACGACACCCTATCCCTTGAGGTAGCGGAGATACCGTAGTATAAAGGACCGGTTGCGCGCGTTTTCCATGGAGGTTAGGATAAGGATCTCTAAACGAAGGACAAGAACCTAGAGACAGGAACACCTTCCCGAATGGATCTAATCCCATTTATTGATAATGACCATAACACCTAATTAGATCTTCATATGGGTATAGAAAGTGGTGAGATTTATAGACTTTCCAAACTTAACCTAGACCTAACCCTTGCAAGACTTAGATATAGATTAATTTAGATTTTAGATTTAATAATCAATCCGAACACCCTTCAGAATTAACTCGTTAGCGCGATTAGGAAATTCACAAAATCCCTGTGGATCGACCCGTACTCACCGGCTAGCTTCATGCGACGCCGTTCTTGATTGCGGTAATAGATAGTTTTTGACACAAATCAAATGGCGCCGTTGCCGGGGATGGCGTAAAATTTCCTTTTTGCAATTTCGGGTTAATCAAAATTAAAAAAATCATAAAAATCTGAAAAATAAAAAAACATAAAAAATATATCATCTGTTATTTTTGGAAAGGGTATTTTTGTGTGAATTTTGCAGGATCTACGAACAAATTCGGATTTGGAAATCTACAGAGATCAAAACAGCAAGTATCAAATTCGAACAAACAGAGGAATATCACAACAGAAAACAGAAGAAATTTGGAGGACCGAGTCAACAAGTCGACCGCGCGATCAGGAGAGCAAAAAAAAAAAACTCACGACCCCATTCCGGCCGCGGAACCGCCGCCAGATCCTACCTGCGACCGCGGAACCGCCGTGTTTTTGTCGGGAAAAAAAGGCGGGGGCAGAAGCGCGGTAAAAAAAAAAAGTTCCGCCACTGCAATTCTCTGTGAGTTTTCTCTCTCCTCCTCTGCAAATCTCCGATATATCTTCTGAAAATTCTCCTGCAGGATTCTTTGCGCTTAAAAAAATCTTTCCCCTTCCAAATAACAATCTTGTGCAAGATTCTTTGCGCCGCGCATAGAATAAAAATCTTTGATTGCATGTGATTTACTGTTTTGCATATCTTTAATCGGACTTTAAGGGGCTTTTTGACCAATTCAGATTGGGTGGGGATTTCATCACCCTTCCCAGGACCCCAGAAATCACATAAGGCATTTGCATTGACCAATCTTAATTAAAAAATACTAGACTCAGCCCTAAGGACGTCACGCTCAATAGGACAGATGACTAGTTATAGGCATCGACCTTTTATCCTAACCTGACTTTGCCGTGACTAGGCAAGTGTGTCAAGGCTAGTGGTTTTTAATTAGGCCCACTACTGTGGTTCCTTCCCACTTACCTGGCACTTACCTGACCGCAATTGGCGGTGAAGAGGCGGTTTGAGGTCCTATTTCTAGCACTTTGGAACAGTTAGGAGCTGTCTAGCTGACCTAGATGACCCTAGATCTAGGCCTGATTGTGTATTTTTGGTTGACCGAAAGTGTGTCTTAGGCCTTTATCAAAAAAAATTTCTATTTTGCAAACAGTTCCAAATAAAAAAAAAGAGAAAAAGAAAAAAGGAAATTTTTTATTAGAAAACTTGCAAACTTTTGTCGCTAAGAAATCCTTGCACCACCTGCTTTCTCTTCTCATTCTTCTATCATGGGTACACAAATAATAAATCACTTACCGAACTTTGGTATCCCGAACCTAATTTTGCGTCGTACGGTAATTTGTTTGGTCAATTTAAAAACGATCCTTCCTTGCCAAAAAAATCTTTGAAAGATCAAATAGAGGCGTCTAGGAAAAACAGTTTGACTTTTCAACACACTTCGTGTCAACCAAGTCAACCTTCACCACCTCCATATGTTGATACAGCTTTTTCAAGTCCTTCTGTCACTCCTAAGCCAATGTCCATTGCTGACCATATTGCTCAATCTCTCAGCCGATCTTTCACCCCTTTACACTCATCTAGTTCTAGGGATCCACACGATTATTCACCTTTTTATCCACATGTTGACCCTACTCCTGTCCAACCATCCACTTCCTACCAGTCCTACCCGACCTTCCCACCTTCACTAGACACCGTTTCTACACAGTCTGTTGGGAGTTTTGCATATCCACACCATTTTGAATCTTTTACCGAAACCCCCTCACCACCTAAGTCTAGTTTGGAAGAGTCGTTGGAGGCATATATCGCAGCAACAAACAAAATGACTAGGAATGTGGAAGTGTCCGTGGCCGCCCTTATGCAACCTAGTGAAACGGTAGCTAGTTTCCCGCTAGCTTCAAATTTTTCAATGTATAAGGAGGCGGTAGGACAGAGTGAGAATGTGAGGGGATTTCCAAATCAAACCTACCCTTACCCAATTGAAGCCCACAACTCCTGTTTTCCATCGAATGTCCTAAATGATTCACAAGTTCAAAATAAAAACGAGTTGTGTGATTTTGTAGTGTTTGATTTGCCAAATTGTGAGGAACCCCTTTCGAGTGACACCGTACCTAATCCTTTTGATCTTTACACCTCCCATCTAGAACCTTAATCGATAGATATCCATGCTTTTGATGAAGTATCTAAGAAAATTGATTTTAACTTGATTGAGGATATAGACGCCGGGAATATTTCGGATGATGAACCTGTCGATTTAATTGAGATTTTATGTTCAAATCATCATCCCGAGTCATTAGATGTTTCTCCCGAACTTCATATGCGTCTTGATTTTGATGATAATGGCATGGATGAGCTGAATATTGAGGAGAATTTTGAGGATAGTATTGAGGAGTGTATTGAGGATAATATTGAGGTTGAACTATTCTTGTTTGATGTGTCGGATTTTCCAATTCATCCTCCCGAGCCTTTAACTGTTATATCACCCTCCCTCCTTTCCATCGTTCCGACCACGCAAAAGATCACGCTTGAAGACTGTGAGCTTGAAAAAATTTTCCTTTGAATCTGACACAGTTCTCACAGCCAATAACACATACGAGTGTTTCACTTTTTCGGACGATGTTGATGACTCACCGCCCGAGTTTGAGTCCTTTACATTTTAAGATGAGTTAGTTGAACCATCAGACTCGGTAGCTTACAGTCGTTTCGAACCATTGATGGAATCTTTTAAATTCGAGACAGTTTACTACGGTGAGAATGAGACTATCCCTAATTCACTCGCTTTCGTCCTTCCTATCATTCCGACCGTACAAGAGACCGTTATGCTTTTATCTCCAATACCAAGTTCGGCGTACCCATGTTTTCTTGCGAATCTTGAGGGATTTGATCCCATTTCTCGACGAGTTGATAGGTTAGCGCAATCGCTTTTAACACATCGGTCATCACAAATTGCGCTAATTTATTCACTCGATTTACACCCTCAAGATCGTACTCCACTTCTTTCTCTTTTCCGTCATTCTTCTCCTCCACCGAGACCATATTCCACTCTTCTTCTCATACGGTCTCGTGTGCTTCTCATTTCTCTTCTTTCCACTCTCTCTTTTCACCAACTCTACCATTACCACGATAAGCTATTTGAATGGTTGGTGCTTACCTTTGCTTTGTGTAAGGCCTTGTTTAGTTTGGGGAAGACCTTGTTGTATATATGTATATATATTTTTTGTTTTCTTTTTCTATAAAAAATAAAAAAAAATTCAAAAAAATAAAATATAAAATAAATAAATAAATAAACAGTGGAGTGCCGGCATTTTGACCCTCTTGGTGTAGCATGACAGTGAGGACACTGTCAAGTTTCAGTTTGGGGGTATGCTCGGTAAGTCTTCTTCCTTTGCATTCATTTGTACATATTTTTGCATTTGCATACTTATTTGAAAAACCATAAAAAATTGAAAATTTTCAAAAATTATAAAAATTTATGTATTCAATTTTGGCTAATTGACTTGAGTTTGACAGATAGGTTAACTGGCTAGGAACAACTAGATCTTAGACTTAGTAAATTAAAAACCCTAAAAATAACCTTCCTTAAAGTTTAACGGTAGAAAGTATATGCCTTTGTAGTTTATTTAGAAATAGGCAAATTTTGGGTTCACTTCTTGGGCTAAGTCGAAACGAAAGAAAAGTATTGATGTTCTTATTAGAGTATAAGTTTGAAAAATAGTTCCTAGCTTAAGTCTAGATTCTGAAAATGTATACCCTACAATTTGCACAATCACGCACCTTGAAATTTGGAATAGTAGAAGAGACCTTGAAATGCTCTTGTCTAAAGTCCTTAGTACGAAGAAAATAAAAGAAAATACAAGTGTGAGTAAAGAAAAAAAAATGAACACTGGTTTTTGTGATTACTTAAGGCTGTAAAAATAGAAAAATATTTAGCGAGGATGCTTCATCACCTAGTGCCTTAGACCAACTGGTTTGGGAGTCACTGCTAAAAGCCTTAGGTTTTGCAAGACTAGGACTTATGCTTTAAAGTGCTAACGCATCTTGTAATCGGTCGTTGGTACCTCAAGAAGTATTAACGGTCGCATGAAGGATGTGTAAGCAAAATTCAATTAAAAATTCACCAACTAATAAGTACTTCGGACAACGGACAAGGGTATGATTGCTTGATTTGAATTTCCAAGTGTAGGGGTGATTCATACACACACGTAGGGATATGTGATTGGAGTTTAGATAAGAGAAAGGAATGAAGAATAAAACTTTTATCTTTAGTAGGATTGATAAAAAATCCTAAGTAGAGATGGAACCCTAGAAGGAAAACTTAAGAGATGCCGAAAGCTAAGTAGGTCTGCAGAACATATATAATCTTAAGTTAAATAATGAGGAAGTGTGAAGAATATGGGTGGATAATTTACGAGTCGACGATAATAGAATTTCTTGTTAGAAAACCTAATTGGAGAACAAAAGTTGAAAAGCCGAATTGATAGGATTTTATGGGTAGTATCCGTAGAAAACCCTCAGGAGACAACACTCCTTCTACTAGGGACACATAGAGGTTTAAAGGCTTGTTGCACGAGCTCAGTGCAATCGCGTTTCCCTGCGAAAGTGCGGTTAGGTTTTTGTAGAGAATAAAAAAATAAGTTTGCTCGAGGACAAGCAAAAGATAAGTTTGGGGGTATTTGTTCATATCATAATATTGCATTATTATATTCCCCATTCTTATGCATTTTACAATAAAACAGGTACTTTTGACGCATGTCTGCTACATATTACAGGTTACAGGTTCTTGGACAGAAAACAGTGAAAAAGATGAAAAGACGATGCAAAAGTGGACTTTGACCAACAAACAGAAGACTCTTGATCAAGCCTACATCAAAGATAAAATTCACAAAGTACAAGGCAATGCAAGGTCCAAGATTACAAAGCGAACGGTTAAAAGTCCACCGCAATTGTTCACTGGAGATTTGGAAGAAATAGAGAAGCCAAATTGAATAAAGATCCAAAGAACTAAAAAGCCCAAGAAGCCCAGAATTAGTTCCAAAATTTCCAGACATAAAATTTTACCAAAGCTTGAAGTCTACTTTGACTAGGTCTTCCTAAGGATATTTTGGTAAATGCGGACGTGCGAATCAATTGTAACCTAGGGTTTCCTATCCTCTATAAATAGGAACTCTAAATCATTGTAAAGGCTATGCCTCCCTTCATTAATAAATTTCAGCATTCGTTGGAGAGCATCACATTTTTGTAAGTCTTTATTTTCTGCCCTAGGTTAATTTTCTATTCTTGCCCTTGTTAATCTTTTATTCTATGCCCTAGATAAATGTATTTTAATTCCCTAATGAGTGAGTAGTTTCCTCGCTTGTTAGGGTTAGATTTGGGGAAGGTTTGAGAGACGAAGATCTCTCATCCCCTTTCTTGCCCTTCATATATTTTCATAGGACTCTATGCATACACACACACACCGCGCCCTACGGCACCCTATCCCTCGAGGTAGCGGTGATACCGTAGTATAAAGGACCGGTTGCGCGCGTTTTCCATGGAGGTTAGGGTAAGGATCTCTAAAGGAAGGACAAGAACCTAGAGTAAGGAACACCTTCCCGAATGGATCTAATCCCCTTTATTGATAATTACCATAACACCTAATTAGATCTTCATATCGGTATAGAAAGCGGTGAGATTTATAGACTTTCTAAACTTAACCTAGACCTAACCCTAGCAAGACTTAGATATAGATTAATTTAGATTTTAGATTTAATAATCAATCCGAACACCCTTCGGAATTAACTCGTTAGCGCGATTAGGAAATTCACAACATCCCTGTGGACCGACCCGTACTCACCGGCTAGCTTCATGCAACGCCGTTCTTGATTGCGGTAATAGATAGTTTTTAACACAAATCAACATGCATATTGTGCACCCATACTTACGTACATGCATATTGTACACCCGTATTTGCATATACACATATTGTACACCCATACTTGCATACATACACATTTGCTCATACATAGATGATTATGGCTTGATTTTAGAGATTTGGGAACCGCATGATATATTTTTAAACCGGATTCATTTAAAAGAGCGGTTTTCCCTTGATAAATGCATATTACCGTTTTATATTGCATGATATACTGATATGCTTACATTTCTATTATATGTCGCATACATCATGCTTTATGATTATACGCATTGAGATATGTTGTTTCCATGATATTTCTGGATTTGAGAACCGTGGTTATTTCAAAAGAAAGTATGTACTGTTTTAAAAACCCGGTTTCTCTTGATCTGATATTTCAGCAGCCACCATGAGTTTTATCGGTTCTGATATATATATATATATATATATATATACACCCCATGTGAGGAGGAGTCGTGGGCCGTGTGCGGGTACATGGTGGGGCCCGGAGGTACCCCGGGGCAGGAAAGTTATGTCGATGGACCACGCTAATGATTCTGACAGGGGAAGCATACCTACCGGTGATAGTATTTGGGCTCAGCGGATATCAGGAGGATACTGACCGGAGTCGAGAGATGATATGGGCCGATTTGGACTGACGGAGCCCGTGGGCCGATCCGGACCGACGAAGCCCGATATATGAGGATTTACGTGCCAATGTTGGGCACAGGTTTCATGATTTTGATGTGTCCCGAGGGACACACGTTGATTTATATCCTTATACTTTCATGCATATGCTTTTATGACTTTTACATGCATGATTTTGCTATGTCATTGGTTGACACATGGACGAGATCTACATGCATACAGGCATTGATTACATAGTTGGATGATATCCACATAATATTAGACTTCATGATATAGTTGACACTGATTTCATGATGATTACATTGATCACACCTCAAGTTTATAATATGTTGCTACCTGAGGCACTAACACGAGCACTTGGTATTACACTGATGTATAGATGTTTACCCTTGCCACCTTATCATGCTTCAGACTTTATCATTTTGAGGATGTATATATTACTGATCGTAGTGACCTAGGATTGAGTCATACATACGATTTCTGCTCTGTGTTGTTTTCTACTCACGAGTTGGCAACTCACCCCCGTTGTGCCACAGTTTCTTGCAGGTTTTTGCCGTACAGGTTTTTCCTTGGCTGCTTTGTTGGTACATTACTCATTCTGGGTGATTGCTTTGGTAGGTGGGTTCACTCACATCGTGACCACCATTGTACTTATTTATTTTCAATTGTATCTAGTAAAATTCCATCAACCAGACTTGTATTTATTCAGACTTAGAGACCAGTTGTCTATTATTTCGACGTTATAGTCGCGCGTTGTATTATTATGGGTTTTCTTGATGTTTTGAGTTTCCTTTTGAGTTTTTGATCCTCGCCCTTCGGCGTTGTATATTATATTGCTTGTGTGGTTGTGATCGTCAATTGACGAATAGCTAGCTCCCGCTTGGGGATGCCTTTTATCATTGTGCATATATTATTCATGTTGTACCCCATTCGGGGGCAGTATTTACAAAGGAAACTCTGCCGAAATTTTCAGAAAAGACTTGATGTTTTAAAAACGCATAGTTTGGCTTATGCTATTAAAACCACTTCTTTAAAACCAGTTTTCCTTCACTTACTATTTAAAATGGCTTTAGATTTCTGGGCTTTTGGCTTACTTGAATTAGATGTGGTCCTATAGACTTCATACGATTCAAGTGCCAGTCACATGCTATTTCAGGTCGTGACAGTAAGTACATCCTTTAATGTCCCTAGTCGTGGGTGTATCGAGACGGGGCATCAATATGCCAGAGTAGACTAGCGTGTAGCTTCTCGATATATGTTGATGGGCGATGGATGATCCTATATCCATTGGTGTTTGACATCGGAGATGGTATACGGGTGCTCAGTGGAGACTGGGTACACTGGACGGACTCGTCGAGAACACTCAGATGGTATTATACATTACGTCAGATGGCAGTTCTCTGGTGACACTGGTACAGGTTAGTCTGTTGACCCAAGAGCATCATAGAGTCTTGTGTGATTCCCACTGTGCTTTGATTTCCACCTTACCACGTTCAAGAGAACGTGTAAAACGGTGGTTTTTGGGTACAGTCCCAAGTCACATGGAGGCAATGAGCGATAGAAGGGGATTCGTCTTTCCCGGTATAGGGAGTTGATGTCGTGCTGTACTCGATTGGCTATAACAAGAAGTCCCTGGCCAGGGCTGTTTCAGAGATTTACTGGTAAGTGTTACGAGTAGTTTCTCAACCCGTTATGAGCCTCATATCAGCACAACTTATCGAGTTACTGGGTCTTACGTTTACCACCCCTAAACGAGATATGCGACATATCAGACGAAGTGATCGGACTGTACGGTGGTGTTAACAATTGGATTCGCAGGAGTATGAGCAGGCTTGCTTGTTGATCTTGTGATCGCTCAATACCCGGGTTGCCGTTATGTTTAGCAGACCGCTTGCGGCTTGTGGGTGTTTGATATGATCATCACCTACTGCCGGCGTATTGACTAGTCTTTAGAGTCCTATACAGAGGTTTTCTGGTTCATGCGAAACGGAGTACGAGCACATATGTGATATGTGCAGGACCGAGATTGGCGCGTATGTGATACCGCATTCTATTCTCGCAATTTGTGAAATCGGTCGATTATATGAGATATAGCCGGATTATCGGATCAAGTGCCGATTCGATAAGTTGTTGCATTTGATATTAGTCGGTTATATGTGATATAGCCGGATTATTAAATAAAGTGTTGATTTAATAATTTAATGTATAACTGTATAATAGATATACCAGATTACATTAACTAATATTAGCTCACTTATGATTTCTTTTCTCACTTATGTGCATTAGTGTATACGCGATATATATTAACGTACAACTTTTGTGTCATGCTAGATGCCGCATGTGACATGGGTGTATGGGACTTGCATCATGCTTAATAATATGATGAGTTTATATTTATCTATGTTAATCAAAATTAGTGGAGTTTAGTCTCATGGTTAAAGCTTGGAGAAGCTTATGGAACCATTGACTAAGTACACTAAGTTTGTTTTACTTGTAGATATTTATTAACCTAACCATTATTAACTAGCCATGGTTTATTCTCTAGATGGGTTAGTGTTTGACACTAACTCACCCATGGTTCACATTCATACCTCATGAGTTCATTTTCTCTCATCTCTTCACTTGAGCTTCTTCTTCCTCATGAGAAAATCTTACTAGCTTTTCTCAAGGTGAGAAAATATTGTGAGAAAAATAAATCTAAAGAGAGCCCACTTCCTATATCATCATCCTCTACTACTTGTCATTTAGTTTAGGGTATTTTGTTCACTAATATCATAATTAGTGAAGAGGTGGCATGAGCTTGAGTCTGCTCGACGTAGATTATCTTCGGCCTCGAAGACTTCGAGCAAGCATGTTCATTTCTCCAGGAGAACCCATACAAGAGTTCGGGAGATCAATGCTCGCAGCGAAGGGAATACTACACGGAGCTTTAGAAGTGAAGGACCGGTCTACAAAGGTTGTATTCCTCATTCACTTAGTGTAATGATAGATTACATGTTCATTTCATCTATTTACTCTAGCTAGATCCTAGGTTAGTGTTCCTTAGCACCTTAGAATTTTTGAAATTGGCATGCTTGATGTCTTGAAAACCTAGTAGGGTGCTAAGGAATCCCAACTGATAGAGCAGATAGGATTCTTTCTTGACTATCTGCAGTATGATGGCGATCATATACTTGGGAGATAAATGGTCTATAGGCACATCCTTAAATGTCCCTAGTCACGAGAGTTTCAAGGCTGGGCATCGATACTCCAGAGTAGACTAGTGTATACTGATCGAGACCCCGATGAGAGGCAGTGGCCGGTCTCACAAGCCATTGGTGTCAGTTGGTTCACCTAAGATGTATGCAGGTACTTATTGGGTTATGAATCTACTGGACGTACTCGCCGTGAACATGCTAGTTGGTATTATACCTATTGTCAGATAGCAGTTTCTTGGTGACATGTGTACAGGTTAGTCTATCGACCTGATATCGTCATTTGGCTTGTGTGAATTCCCACTGTGCTTTGATTACTACCCTACCATGGTTCAAAGAAGTCGTGCTAATAGGTTTTATTTGGGTACAGTCCCGAGCCACATAGAGACAGTGAGCGGATCATCAGGGGAATCGTCTCTCCCGGTATTGGGAGTTGATGTCACGTTGTGTACGGATGGCCATCACCAGAAATCCTTGGCTAAGGTAGTCGGGAATTACTGATCTAGAATCGACAGTTTCTCAGGCGGTGATAGGTTTCATACCGACACCGAATGTTAAGTTATTAGGGGTCTGATTTTATCCACCCCCAAGACTCGATATGCGATGCTCAATGACGGACGGACCGGAATGTACGGATATTGTCATTGTCAAGCTCAGTATGGGTTTCAGAATGAGTTTGATCGTCGGCCTCTTTTTCGCTCAATACCTGTGTAGCCGTTACGTACAGCTAGTGCCACTGACGTGCTTGTGGTTAAACCCACTGCCAGCGTACTAACAAGGGAAAGACAAGAACCCGTAAGTTAAGCCCTCTTTAGAGTCCCACACAGAGGGTTTCCCTGCTTCGGGCGAAACGTTGTAAAGGCCGTATGGTTTTATGGCAGGGTTCGATTATATACGTGCACTGTGCACGGATCATGATCGGACGGATAATATTAGTGGGCTTTGGTTTAAGCCGGATTCTAGTATTATATTGTTGGATTATTTTCATCTCGTTGTATTCGTATTCAGTAGGAATACGGATGCGGGTATGTATATACAGATGAGGGGTATTCTTGTAATTCGTTACAAGATTTCTTTAGTTGATGCCATTTCTTTTTGTTAGTAAACATTTAGGTTAAATGTTTGATAAGGTGGGAAAGTGTGACTCATTGTTTTGGCATTGATTGTGGCATGTGCACTTGGTGACTCATGGTTGTGAGTCATGGTGCCATGATGTAGTTTTTGTTTGTGTTGAAATATTTTGTGTGTGAGGCAGATATTTTTAGTGGGGATTTTCTTTAGTTGCTATGTCACGACCCAAATTTAGGCACGTGACTTGCACTTAAACCACGTGACGACAACAGGCATAACGCAATTTAAGTATGCCGAAAACCCAAAAATCTAAACCATCAAAAAAAGTAAGTGATGAAAACATTGTTAAAAACATTGGAAATTTCAAGTAAAAATCTTTAAACTTAAGTTTATGTTCTTAAAAATTTCGGCAGCACCTCCTTTGTAAAAACTAGCCCCGAAACAGGTAAAAACATAGAATATAAATAAAGCATCCCCAACGGGAGCAAATCACGCCCAAAGGCGGAAACAACCACCACAAAGCATATATACGACACCGTAGCGAAGAAGTAGACGATATAATTGAAAAACAGCATAAGAGGTAAAACTACATAATAAAGGCCGACTCACACGAGCATGACACCCAGAGTCACAAAATAATACAATATCGATACTCACAACTCGTCTCTAAGTTAATACATGCAAATGGTTGATGGAGAATAATAGATACAATAAGATGTACAATAGATAGAATCGAATAGCCGCAACCTACCTATACCAAACGGCCTCACAACCAACTGTAGCGGTATCCGCAAAAATAGAGATGATAAGAAGCCCTGCCGCGACTACTCTGAGGGACAAGTCTGCAAAACACTATGGCACAACGGGGATGAGTTGCCAACTCGTGAATAGTAAGTAACATCATACGATAATCGCAGGAATGCACGAACAACGATAATTTATAACATGCAATCTGATAGTATAAATATGGCAATATGGATATGCAACAATCATGATCAAGGTACTCCATGAGGTACTACAAATACATGAAGCAATGCATATTAAAAAAATGCAGAGTATGGGATAAAACATAACATCATCAATGAATCATCATCGTGGAAAATACCGGTATCTATCAACGACACCCCAAATCCCAATACTTCAGGCGCCGTCACTCTGATCGGCCCTCATATCTAAAAATCTCATGGAACCTGAGTGCCCAACATAGACACTCAAAACATCATGAAATACTCGTTTCCAATATCGACACGTAAATACTCATCTCTCAACCACCGCATATCCAGATCGGCTCTCAATATATCTCATGTCATAACTCCCACGCGGTATCCTCCGGATATCCGTCGGATTCCATACTATCACAGGTAGGTAGTACTCCCTCCGCCGGGCTCACCGCCTTTCTATAAGAGTCTTCTTGCCCCGGGGTACCTCACCGGGTCCACCATGTATCCGCAGACGGTGCCTACCGCTCCACGAATCGGGTATCTAACACAAGTCTCAGAACCGAGAAAACTCATGGTGGACGCATCAAAATATCATATCAAGAGAAACCAGGTTTTCAAAACAATGCATAATTTCTTGAAATATCCCCACGGTTCTCTAATCCATATCTGAATACGTAAATCCATGAAATATGATGTATGCAGCTTAAAACAGTAATATAAGCATATTAAGGGAAAATCGCTCTTTTAAATGAATCCAGTTTTAAAATATATCATGCGATTCCCAATTCCTCTGAAATCAAATGCAACATCATATAAATGTGTACATGTAGCTATAGCATGGTATGTGTGTATACATGTAAGTATGTATGTATGATGCATTTCATATGCGCAATAGCACATGAATCAACGTCTCAATGTCAATAATGATACAATACCACATAGGTGTATATATAGCTATAGCAAGGTATGTGTTGTGCGTGTTATGGAAATTACCAACGGTGTGGATGTAGCATACAATTTAGTGCTCGTGAAACATGGACCGTCAGTAATGGTGCGGTGTCCAATAGGTACTAAGTCAAGGCATAACAAGTAATAATATGCAATGATGCTTATGCACAATCAACTCATATGCCTATAAACATACGGCTATAATATCATATCTAGCCCTGACACATAACGCCATACGGACAATTTCCCCGTAGATGTTAAATCTACTCACCGATGATCTCGAGTAAGGTAAATCCAACCACCTGCTTCCCTTTTCTAGTAGAGTCCGAAGTTCCCGCAACCGACCCTAAAATTTCACAAACACAATACATAAGGGTAAATATCCTGCACCGACACAAAGACAACGAAACCCAAGGATAACGTCCACAAGATAGACACATTGTGCACTTAGTGCATAAAATGCGCACGACATCGCCACAACCTCAACTAAGATCGCTAAGCAACACAACCACCAAGCCTAGAATCCGATCGTACCGATCGTTCATTCACAACACAATATATCGTAGAATATAATATATATATCATAACAATGTCAATTAAAAACCATGTCTAATTATACCGAAAACCTAGTAAGCAACCCAAAGAAGCTTTGGTGCAAAACCTCGTGGATTAGCGATCTAGTGGCTACCATGTTCATCTAATATCATAATTAGGCTTCACAACTCTTAACTAAATTTTAAGCTCACTTATTTTCATATATTCTAAAAACCTAGTTTGCATACTTATATCATTTAGACAATTTCAAAGTAACAATTTTCAAACTAACAACTAGCTTAGATTTTTCATGTCTTATGATGCTAAACAACACATATAACCATATCCAACTGATAAAAACCCTAACTTGATCTCAAACCCTATTCTTGAAATTTCCAACTTGCAATATAGCACCATATAAATACCAAATTAAGTTTGATTTAAGAATTTAACCAACAATTAAGCCTTAGGGTTAGGATTTATACCTCACAAACTTGATATCAAACTTGCAAATTTGACTCCCAAAATGGCTCCAAAATGCTAACTTGCTCCTTGATCCAAGCTTGATTAGGCTAATGAATAATGGGTAAGGATTTCATTTAGAGTTTGAGGGATTTTTTTATTGATGTTTGATGGATTTTTGGAGCTTTTTCAGTTGGAAATGGAGGTGGGGAAAATTTGGGGATGTTGAGGGGAAGGCTCGGCCAAGGGGAAGAGAGATGCGACTGTTGTGTGTGTGGAAAATTCTAGGTTAAGTTAACCCTTAAGCCTCCATTAATGCACCTCACATCCATCTTATCTCTAATTCATTTTCTTTTCTATATTTCTTTAACCCTAGAAAAGTCCAGACCCCTTAAGATTTTTGGAGAAAAGAAAACAATTTGTAAACTTGTAATTAAGTTGACATGGTTCACATTTGTGTATTTAACCCATTCTAATTTGTAATTACCACTAATTAAAGGTTTAAGTAAAAGCTTATAATAAAAATTTAATTAAGAAAAATATTTAAGTGAACTAATAATTATAAGTGACTAAATAAATACCACATACTAGCAATTTCCTAGTTAAACTACGTGCATTTAAGTCTATATTGAAAAAATGATTATATCTTGGTTTTTACGAAAACACAAATTATTTTACCTATTTTCTGAAAATTCGCCTAAACGATTTCTAAAACGTTACAATTGTCCCCCCTAAAAGAAATTCGGTCCCCGAATTTAAAATTCTTTCTATGTGTACCTTCAAAGAGATGAGGGAATTTCTTCCACATCTCGCCCTCGGCTTCCCAAGTGACCTCTTCACTATTCTGGCTACGCCAAAGAACCTTCACAGATGGAAAGACCTTTGACCGGAATTTCTTCACCCGTCGATCCAATATGACTACCGGCTGCTTGGTGAACGAAAGATCGCGCTCTAGCTGAACGGTCTAATGCTGAATCATGTGAGAAGGGTCATGAAGGTACTTGCGAACCATCGACACATGAAATACGGGGTGAACATCTGGGAAACTGGGCGGAAGTGCTAAATGATAGGCAACGGTACCAACTCGCTTAAGGATCTCAAAAGGACCAACAAATCTGGGACTGAGTTTCTCTTTCTTCCCAAATCTCATTACGCCCTTCATCAGAGAAATCCAAAGGAATACATGATCCCCCACTTCGAACTCGAGCCTGCGACAACGACGGTCGGCATAAGACTTCTGTTTGCACTGGGCTGCTCTCATCCTATACTAAATCAACTGGATCTTCTCCGTAGTCTCTTGAAATAGCTGGGGTCCCAAAATCCTGCTCTCGCTGAGTTCGGTTCAACAGATCGGCGATCGACACTTCCTCCCATACAAAGCCTCAAAAGGCGTCATCTGAATCGTCTCCTGATAACTCTTATTGTAGAAGAACTCTATCAACGGCAAGCGACGATCCCAACTGCCTCCAAAATAAAGCACGCACGCACGAAGCATATCCTCCAGTGTCTGTATAGTCCGCTCCGACTGACCATCGGTCTGCGGATGGAAAGCGGTACTAAAACTCAAGCAGGTACCCAAGGCTTCCTAATGTTTCTTCCAAAGATGGCTAGTGAACTGGGTGCCCCTGTTGGATACGATGCATATGGGAACGCCGTGAAAACGCACAATCTCATCAATGTACAATTGAGCATACTGAGCATAACCGAAGTGGTCTTCACTGGAAGGAAGTGAGCCGCTTTCGTCAACCGGTCAACAATCACCCAAATGGAGTCATACCCTCGACTGGACCTGGGTAGACCCACAACGAAATCCATGGAAATATGTTCCCATTTCCACTCCGGAACGGGTAAAGGCTGCAACTTTCCTTCCAGTCTCTGATGCTCAGCCTTGACTTGCTGACAAGTCAGGCACCTCAAAACAAAATCCGAAACGTAACTCTTCATCCCTGCCCACCAGTAGATATCTCTCAAGTCACGATACATCTTGGTGGAACCTGGGCGAACACTAAAAGCTGACTGATGTGCCTACTCTAGGATCTCGCGTCTCAACCCATCGGTATTAGGTACACACAAACGAATCCCAAAACATAGCACACCCAGGTCATCAATCAAGAACTCTGAATCTCTTCCCTGCCAAACATGCTCAAGAATCTCAGACAAACGGGCGTCGGCGGGTTGTGCCTCATGAATACGATTAAGTAGAAGTGGAAGGGCACGGAAGTGGGCAAGCTGTCCCCCAGTGGTAGTGAACTCAAACCGTACTCTATTATCGCACAAGATCCGCCAATCTGCAGAAAATTGTCTCTGAACTGCGCACAACTGGGACAAGCAACCCCCGGGCCTACGACTCAAAGCATCGGCTACCACATTCGCTTTTCCCGGGTGATAAAGGATCTCACAATCATAATCCTTCACAAGCCCCATCCAACGGCGATGTCTCAAATTCATATCCCACTGCTGGAAGATGTACTTCAAGCTCTTGTGGTCCGTGAAAATCTTGCACGACTCCCCGTACAAGTAGTGTCTTCAAATCTTAAGCGCAAAGACCACCGTGGCCATCTCAAGATCATGAGTGGGATAATTGTGCTCGTGCTTCTTCAGCTGCCAGGAAGCATAAGAGATAACTCTATCATATTGCATCAATACACAACCGAGCCCCACTTGAGAAGCATCACAGTAAACGACATAGCCGCCCGATCGAGAAGGCAAGGATAAAACTTGTGCAGTCCTCAACAGAGTCTTCAACTGCTGAAAACTCTGCTCGCATGCCTCAGTCTAAAGAAAAGGAATCCCCTTCCTGGTCAGTCCGGTCAGCAGTGCAGTGATACTCGAGAAGTTCTGCATGAAACGGCAGTAATAACCGGCTAAGCCCGAAAATCTGCGGACCTCGGTCACTGATACAGATCTGGGCTAAAGCTGCATGGCCTCGATGTTCCTCGGGTCCACAAGAATACCATCTTCCGTAACCACATGACCCAGGAAGTCAACACTATCTAGCCAAAAGGCACACTTAGTGAATTTAGCAAACAGCTGGTGCTCTCTCAATGTCTACAAAGCAATCCTCAAGGGCTACTCATGCTCCTCTCGACTCTTGGAATAAACCAGAATGTCATCAATAAACAAAATAATAAACTGGTCGAAGAACAGCATGAAAATCCAGTTCATCAAATCCATGAACGCTGCTGGGGCATTGGTGAGTCCGAACGACATCACCAAAAACTCATAATGCCCGTAGCGCGTACAAAAAGAAGTCTACGGAATGTCATCATTCCGAACCAGCAACTGATGATAAACTGATCTCAAATCAATCTTAGAAAAATGTCCCGCACCCTTGAGCTGATCAAACAAATCGTTAATGCGAGGTAAAGGATACCTATTTCGCACCGTAACTCGGTTCAATTGACGATAATCAATGCACAACCTCAAACTGCCATTCTTCTTCTTGACGAACAGAACAGGAGCTCCCCAAGGCGAAACACTCGTACGTACAAGTCCCTTATCAAGAAACTCTTGCAGCAGATGCTTAAGCTCTTTAAGCTCCGTCGGGGCCATCCGGTAAGGCGGTATAGAAATAGGCCCCATGCCGGGGATCAAATCAATGCAAAACACAATCTCACGCTCTAGCGGCAATCAAAGTAACTCATCAGGAAAAACGACGGGAATCTCTCCTACGATAAGAACCTGGTCAAACGAATCTACTGTGGCTCCAGTATTTCGTATGAAAGCCAAGAATCCCCGACATCCCTTCCTCAAAATCCGACTAACGCGAATGGCTAAAATCAAACTGTGAGGGGTGGCACCAGGTCCCCTTGCACAACAAGAACTGACTCACTGGGAAAAAAACCTAACTGTCTTCTGTTCGGCACAATTTATTACATTTTAATACCGTCCATTTTTTTTATCATTTTGTCATTAAATAGTGCTATTTAATCCATGTCTGCTCATTTATATAGAGTACAAGTACGTAAACGGAAACATGGGTTTCTGTACGCGACATGCACAAAATGACGGATTTTTAGCTGATCTGCAAATAAGACGGAATACAGATCCAGAATTGAAATGAGTTTGCAACATAAACATGTGTGTGTACAAAGTTTAAGTGTGAAATGGTCCAACACATACTTGTGTGAACAATTGTGAAGATGCATGAACCTTAGGAGCTGGTTTGGTACAATAATGATGAGTGGTGCATGTGGTGAACAAGTGATTGACATATGATTTGAAGTGTGAACACACACTCTCCCACTTCACCCCTTCTCTGTGATTTAGCTCCAGAATTCACACATGTGCTACACAAAAAAATTGGCAAATACCATGAGATACCCATAAGACCAAATGACTACTGAAGCTTGGTGGGCCCTAGACTCGACTTCTTGGCCGCAATTTTATTCGGATTGGCCGCAAATTGTGGCCAAGTGGGCTCCATTTTGGCTCGTTCAAATTTTGTGGGTCCCTTGTGGTCACGTTAGTCTATTGTCACCTGCAACTTTTGCTTTTGATTTCTCTATAAATAGCAGATCCAGACATGAGGCCAAGGGAGAACTTTTTGCATACTTGTACACTTTTGTTAAAATTCTTGTAGCTCTTGGAACTGAGTTGAGTTCTTTGCCTTCCTCTGGTCTTGCAACCTCTCCTTTTGAGCTTGCAAGATTAGATTTTGGTAGTTGAACTCATTTACATGTATTTTGAACCATTGCAATAAATCTTCATTATATTCAAGTTTGATTCTTGTATCTCTTTTTCTTATTTTGTCATTTCTTTTCATTATTCAGTTGTGTATTGCTATGATAATGTGTGAGTAGTTATTCTTGGGCTATGTTAAGGTAGGATGTGGAATGGCTTTACTTCCAACCCCTCCCTTTTGATTCTTGCACTTTTTCACTTCTTTTCTTAACATCGCAAGTTTATTATGTTTTGCTTGATAGGATATATCGTTTTGAATGGTTGCAAATCAACCTTTAACATATATCCTATCCTTTCTTTACATTTTATCTTTGCTATGTTACGATTTGAAGTAGGCGTGACTACGGAATTAAGTTATGTGTCGCAACTAGCTACATAAGATATATAGCATTCTTGCATATACTCTATGCTTGCTACTTCACTTAACTAATTCCATATCCACTCCATTCTCAATCTCATTCTTGTTAGTTTCTGTTTTTCTAACCTTGATATTGTATTTCATCCCGATACATTTCTCGGATAAATACGGCACGCTTTCGCTATTCTAATTGAAACTAGAAAGAAATGAATCTTGAATCAAAATGGAGAGTTGGGGGTAATTGTCATATTTCACTCTTATTGAACCTTAGCCTAAGTTTTCGTATCCCAAAACCTTGTTTGTTTTAGTTATTACACTAAAACGTGACAAAACACCATTTTCCAACTATTTGATCCATAACTCAATTTGATGTCGTGATATCCACTCCTTGTGGTTCGATCCGTGCTTACCGGCTTGCTTCAACGTACCATCCACTTGCGGTATTTTTAAACTCGATACTCACGTCGTGCACTATTATACCGACAAAAACCGACATATCCAATATTGACCTTATTCTCCAAAATCACGTCACCGTTGGTTTCGAACAAGTTTTTGGCGCCGTTGCCGGGGAGTGGAAACACCACGAAGATTATTTTGAGTTATCTCTATATATATTTTGTATAAAACAAACAAAAACACCTCAAATATCCGACTTGTTGCTCTCTGTGTTTTCTGTTCTGCTGTTGATATTGTTGTGCTAAAAACATTTTGCATACAGAAAGGGTATACTAATAGAAATTGAAGAAGACACAAAGAAATTGGAGCAATATTACCACGACCGGGCCGCAAATTTATCCATATTGGCCGCAATTTGCGGCCTAACCCTGGCCATTTGCCCCAAATTTTCTGTCACTTCTTTACTTCTCTGTTATTAGTCCATTTTTATATGCAAAATTGTATAATTATATATCGACAGAACTTTGTCCATAAATATCGTATTATGCACTAAATATCGTATTTTTTTTCAAATTCCAGATTGCAACTGAAATACGAACTACGATCGTGCAGAGCTGAGAACAGAATTCTGGAGAAAGGCGTTACGAAGTTAACAGTGCCAAAGATGCTGGTAGATCGACTCGTACAAGAAAACACTCAAGTGATCACGGATCAAGTCAACGGGAGTTTCTAAACTTAAAAATTCAAGGTACGCATTTTTTCTAACCCCTTCTTCTCAAACCCGACGGTCCAATACTTCATTTTTGTGCAGGATTTTTTCCGCAAACTCCGCTGCACAAGTGCCAAAAGAAACTAACTGTATTTTTTGCAGCACGCCGCTTATAACATAAAAAATGATTGATTTATGATTTGAACAACTTTTATTGTTTGCACAATGCATGAATTTAATACGGACTTAAGGGCAAAGAACCCCAATAAGATACGGTAAGGGATTTCATCATCCTTCTCCGTGGCCCAAAAACTACAAAGAACGAGCATTTTCACACCCTCATTAACTTTAAAAGAAATTAGACTTTCAACCTCTAAGGACTTCGCGCTCACTAGGGTAAGTTAAGTGTATTTCGAACACTGCCCATCAGTACGTTGTTCCTGGAGTGTCTAGGAAAGTGTGAAAGGCGCAACCGCCGAATGAGAGAAGATTACTCTAATTAAGGAACCTTGCGAAAGCGAGGGAAAACCACCCTTCCTCTCTGCACTTACCTGGCTTCTCGATCAGTCTATCTTGGGCCCATTTCGCAGTACATTTTTACTTCAAAAGGCAAGTTTTTTTTAGCAGGTCTAGTTGAGCTAGGCAACCCTAGACTGATTAGGTGTGCGCAGTGTGTCTTGTTTGTGATCTTGTTGTACCTTTTGTGTGATATTCGTGGTTGTGAATATTTTGGTTGAAAAAAAACGTTTTTGTTTTCCATTTTCTCAGTCTTTCCAACCACTTCCGGATAGTGCATGTCAGCTTGGACTAGAGATTCACAATCTCGATTAGTCCGGTTTGTGCCTGTATCTTCCGACTCTTCTTCACCTTCTGATTCCTCGGACCCTTCCGAGACCTTCTTACCTTCTGCCTAATCGGAGCCGTCCGATACTACACCTTCACTTTCTTCTCCAACACCACCAACAATAACGGAGCAAACAATCGTTGAGCAACAGGAGGCGACATTACAGGATAGATGTTACCCACACCGTTCATCCCTTCCTTTATGCATAGTGTTGCCCACCATTGCGGCAAACAACTATGAGATCAAACCGCAATTCATACCACTGCTCCCTAAATTCCACGGACTCGAGTCCGAAGATGCTTACCTGTTAATCAGTGAATTTGAAGGAGTATGTGCGATGATGAAGATTCACGGAGTGGGAGATGATGTCGTTAAGCTCAAATTCATTCCCTTTGCGCTTAAGGATAATGCGAAAAGCTGGTTAAACAGTTTACCAGCTAGATCGATCACGACATAGGATGACATTGTAAAGGTTTTTCTTAAAAAAAATTTACCCTATTCATAAAACCGTGCGAATTCGCAATGAACTCGACAATTTTAAACAAAAAGAGGGTGAAATTATTTTAAAATGCTTACAAAGATTTAAAGACATCTTAATCAAATGTCCCCATCACGGGTTAGAACAGTGGAGGTGTTGGAGATAGTGCCCTCAGAGTCAATTATTGGATCACAGGCACTTGATTGCAATGATTGAGGGAGGACCTATACCGGTAGGACAGTCATACTCAAGATGATATTATGCTATCTGGTTTATCTTTATCATTGTGTACTGCATTAGGTGACCTTACAAGTCACTATTGCACGTTGATAGAGCCCCAAGGATTCTTGCTTGACTGCCAGCAGTATGATGGTGATCATATACGTGGGAGCTGGGGTCTATAAGCACATCCTTAAAAGGTCTCTAGTCGTGGGAGTTTCGGGACAGGGCATCGATACTCCAGAGTAGAATAGTGTATACAGTCGAGACCCCGTCGAGGGGCGGTGGCCGGTCTCACAAGCCACTGGTGTCAGTTGGATCACCTAAGATGTATACATGTGCTCATTGGGTTATGAGTACACCGGACAGGACTCGCCGGGAACATGCTAGTTGGTATTATACCTGACGTCAAATAGCAGTTCCCTGGTGAAATGTGTACAGGTTAGTTTATCGTCCTGAGATCGTCATTTGTCTCGTGTGAGTTCCCACTGTACTTTGATTACTACCCTTCCACGCTCAAAGGAGACGTGCAAACAGGTTTTAGTTGGGTACAGTCCCGAGCCATATGGAGGTAGTGAGCGGATCTGCAGGGGTTCGTCTCTCCCGGTATTCGGGGTGAGGTAGCGCTGTGTCTAGGAGAGCCATTACACGAAGTCCTTGGCCAAGGCAGGAGATTTACTGGTAGGTATTTCAGCAGTATCTCAGGGTGTTCATGGTTACACTCCGACACGACTTGTACCGCTTTTGGGGGTCTGACTTTTACCAACCCCCTAGGCCCGACATGCGATGCTCATAGACGAACGGACCGGACTGTATAGATATTGTCACTGACAGGCTCAGTAGGGTGTCAGGATGAGTTCTCTCATCGACGTCCCTTTTGGTCAATACCTGGTAGCCCGTTACGTATGGCTGATACATCTGACGTGCTAGTGGTTAAATCCACAGCCAAGGGATTGACGAGTCTTTAGAGTCCCCCACAGACCGTTTCTCAAGTTTTGGGTGAGACGCTGTAGAGGCCGTATGGAGATATGGCAGGGTTCGATCATATACGTGCGGTATTGCACGGATCATGATCGGACGGATAATACTAGCGGGCTTTGGTTTAAGTCAGATCCTAGTATTATACAGTGTAGATTTTGTCTCATTGCATTTGTATTCGGTCGGAATACAAATGCGGGTATGTATATACAGTCGCGGGGTTTTCCAGTAATTTATTACGGGATCAGTTTTTTGAAGTTGCCAGTTTGCTTTCCGTTTCGGCCATTTTCCTTTGTATCTTTCTTTAGCTGAAAATTGGTGTGGAAGGGGTTATTTTCAATTGTGCATTTTATTATGGAGAAGACTTTTTGTGATGATAGCTTCATGATTGTTCAACCATCATTTCACTTCTTAGTTCATGATTGTTCATGATTGCTTGACTTTTGGGTTATGATGATGAAGGGTTATGATGATGATGTGAGGCTTGCTTTTGGCTTATGGTCACCATTCCTTTTTCCTACACTCACATCCCTTGTATTTTCCTCTCCTCCATTATTTTTTTGGCCGGCTACAATTTGAGAGGGTGAGAGGGTCATTTTGGGTGTGGGAAAATTATTCATCTCATATTATCTTGCTTACACCAAAACTCCCAAGTAGATCTCCCCTGTTCATTCCTCCACTCCTTCAATGGTAACTTCACAAACCCCATTGAGACAAACCACACTACACTAGCCTACAGCTTTCTTAGACACGTCGGCTCGCCAACTTCACGCCCGAGTTGCCTCGGTCCAGAGGTGGGAGCCCGTAGAAGAACCCGGCGATGTGGTGCCCTTCCGACGAGGATATGAAGACCGGAGATTCCGCGGGAAGATCGGGATGACGACGAGAAGACCGAAGGACACGGATCGCTCGGTATATCTCTCTACCCCTTCTCTAGTTTGCTTGGATTAGGTTAATGGCCCGATCCGGGTTTTAAAGTATACGGTAGCGCCGGTTCTAGTTTATAGAAAAGTTTTTGATTCCTTATTTTGGTCTCGTTCAGACGGCCGGGGCGCTGCCGTGCACTTACACTGGTATCAGAGCCACGCCATTAACCTAGTCTAGCTTGCTCTAACGTGTTTACAAGTTTGATCGATTGGATATTCCAAAAACCGTATTTTCATGCATCAGTTTCTGTCGAATTTTTGCAGTGGTCAAAAAATTATTTGGTACATTGTAAAAATACGTGCAGGGGTTTTTATGCATTCTGTGAAAATTTGGTAGGCTGAAGTTACTTTTGCGCGGCTGATCAGCGGCCAAAACTACGTTTTGGCCGCGGATCCGCCGCCGAATTTTGGCGTCACTGCATCAAATTCTTACGTTGGCTCTCTGACATGGAAATAGGGTTTCTGGTACATTCTTTTTGGGCCCAGATGTTTTTGAGTGCTACAGTTGTGCTTGGGGCCCACTTCGGAAAATTTAGTCGATCGAAAATTTTAAACATGTTAGTTCACAGTATTTACATTATATCTGCGACCGTGAATGTCACTTGATCGGTAAATCCTGTCTAACTGCTATAGCCCTTTTAGACGGATTTGCGAACGTGACATTCTCGTTGATGTTGTGTGTTGTGCTGTGATGTTGCGGATTGTCGTGGTGGATAGCCTGGATGCAATGTTAGTACAGTTTGGTTGTATATGTACATTTGATATTGCAGGGCGAGCATCCGACATGTGGACTGCCGTCATTGCCTGTTTGTATATTATTCTTTTGGGGCACGACCGGGCTGAGGTCGATGTACCCGTTGTATGTATATTTTATTTTCTGTACTAGGATTACCCCGCAGAGGGGTGCACGGATATCCGGGTTCTAGAGGGCAACGGGCCCGCATCTCATGGCATTGAGACGGAGGGGGCTTTACTCTAGAATTGGCGGGCTATTCGCCGCATTCGTAGGGGGTACAGGTTGACCCAGGAGGGGTGCCCAAGTTACCGGATTCCGTGAAGTGCTGGGTGGTCCATTCACGTTGCTGAAGGGGGCTGCCTCGCTTCAGGTTTTGGCGGGTAACTTGCCGCGCCCGTAGGGGTCTAGGATTTCATTGCACAGGCTATCCACACGACCAGGGGAACGTCGGGTTTCAGTAGCGGCTCTATGAAACCCGGGATCCCAGATATCTGTATTGTTCTGTGATGCTTATTACATTTCTGTGATGTTGCATTTTATCACGCCTTGAGCGAATATTATATATTGATATATATACTAGTAGATGTTGTATATGTTTTGCATCCGCGCTAGTCCAGTCCCCGCTCTGTCGTTAGTTAAGTAACCTAACGGGTAATGACGGGACCCAGTGGCGAATGCGGATGGCATATACGTACATCATTATTTTCGTTCTTCATTGGTGTGATCAATTGATGGGACTGTGTTGATTCGGATCAATGCAAGCTAAACAAACCTATTCTGATGTTGTTGGAACATTTTTCAAAAAGCTGTTATTGCAAGGACGTTCTCTTTTGTTTTGCACAGTGGTATTCGGTTATGAATATCCAGCACCTCAGTCGACGAGGCAAGGGCCGAGATCCCTTCACCGGGAGTGACCCCTTGGACAGAAGTTTGCGTCAGGGCAATAACTTCACTATAGTCGTTTACTTTTGCTTTGCATCATGGTATTCAGTTGGAATATCCTGCACCTAATTCTACAGGGAAAGAGCCGAGATCCCTTCACCGCGAGTGACCTCTTTAGCAAAGGTTTTCGTCACTATATTTTTATAAAGCTATCTGGTTCCTTCAACGATATCATGTTCATTACGTTAAAGGTTTTTCGCCAAAAACCATTCGTAGCCCTCCGTCATTTCATATGGATAGTCAATAGTATTCAAGCTGTGTTTGTTGGCCAAAGTCAAGGCACAGTGATTGGTAGCTATTGGATATTCATATGCAGCATAGATAGATGCGTTGGTTTGGGACAGTCGTACTGCCTTGTTGGCCAAAGTCAAGGGTAGGTACGGATGGGTTCAAATCAACCTGGAGAATGACGGGTAGAACTTGACATGTGACTTATGATTTATTGGCCAAAGTCAAGGTCATAAGAGCATGGGGTAAAAATCACATCGGGAGTTTCTAAAGAAACTGAAACTTGCCAGATATGCGCATACCTTCTGGAGTGTGATAACGTGAGCGGATTCCGTCATGTTATCATGCGATGATAGTTGGATCCCGATTCCCACTGATGAGTTGGTTTACTCCTCGGATGATCCCGACTAATTCTTCTTTCAGGTTTGGAGGAGAGTTTGACGGTATAGTGAGAGATTTCCAGATTAGATAAAGTGATAACCATTCTGATCTAGGTTAGAGTGCACGCTGAGTGTTTCTTTTCTCTCTCTCTTTGGCAGCGACAATGACCCGACCCTAGACTATGACTCAGTGACCAAGTTGACCGAACCTTCTTAAACACTGGCTTTTGGATTTTTCAGAGTTGCATACCTCATTGCCACTCCTACTCTTACCATTTTCTCCAGGACACCCCGTATTACTACGAACGTCCACTTCCATTGGATAAAACCATCGTATGGTTATATACGTACTCGAAGGAATTTATTCGAGAATGGTTTCCGATTCTAGAGAAAACGAATAGGACTATTCAGTTGTCTTTTCCTTTTACCTTCTCTCAGGTTGCGAGTACTCCTTGGTTTAAGAGATAGTACACATATTACGCAAATTGGATAATCTTCTTCCAAATGTTAGGCTGGTGCCGAACGGTGGGGAATGAAGAAAACCAATTAGCATAACGATGGTGTACAGAAGGTATTAAGTAAAGGCATATCAAGGGATTAGTAAGAAGGCAAAGTAAATTGCGACTGCTATTCACTACCAAACCAAGTATTTCTTCGCCAATCCTAAATCACCTTTGTATTTCTCCAGAACACTCAGTATCACTACGAAGATCCACAGTTTATTAGATACTCCATCGTATGGTTATATACGAACTCGAAAGGAACTTGTTACAGTTCGGGGATGGACTCTGGTTCAGGAGAAATAGGAATAAGGTTTATTCAGGTGTCTTTTATCTTTACCTTCTCTCGTGTTGCGAGTGCTCCTAGGATTAGGACAGTACACCCATTATACTTATTGGATAGTCTTCTTCCAAACCATAGGCTGGTGCCAAGCGGTAGGGAAGGAAGGAAACCATTTGGTCTAAAGGGGTGTGTAGAAGGTAACGACTAAAGACATATAAAGGGATTTGGAGAGGTGGCAAAGAAATATACGGTTACAGTTGGGAATATGGATAATGGAAAAAGCATTACTAGGAATATCCGGATACCCCTACGAAACATTTCAATGTTTCAGTTTCACTGTGTACTATTAAAAGAAAACTGATTTCCCGATTAGTCCTTACTCTAGGGCATGTATTTACCAGGTATGATTCTCACATCTGTATGGTTTTACAGATGATGAGTGGGATTAAATTATTGGGAATTAGGTGATCATCCCCATTATATCGGAATTCGTTGTAATTGGTGATATTTGAGGAAATCGCCTGGGCTGTTTGCCGGACGACAAATATTTGGATTTGAATATCTGCTGTTATGCACCAATTTCAAATTGATATATCTGTACGTCTATTTTTATAGAGTGAGATATACCTTTTTGAAATTATGTCCATGACATTTACCTATATCAGTGGATGGTTAGGTAAGCATCATTAAACAGCGGTGTAATTCTTCTTAACCATAGGTACAGTTTTCAACTTACGATGCACAGGGAATGAGTTATTAGACTCAAGGGACTAATACAGAGTATTGTATGTTGTCCAGTGTCCATTAGGACAAAGGGGTTGGTACTCGTACTATATTCTGTTTACTTGTGACTTCTCTAGTTCTTAGACATGTGTTTTGTAGAAATGCAAGGTCTGAGTTTTGAGAAGTTATAGGTATAAGGATAAAGTAGAGAACCAGGCGTTGCAAGTATCGGGATTCTTCAGGGTGATCGAAGATGTAGATACTTATGTATGGTATTCAGTTGATAGTAATGATTAAGAGAACTTGCTTCTCTTTCAGGTTACTCATAATTGGAAGCATTCCTAAGCTGAGTAACGCTGATCGGCCTCTCTCCATTTAGTTGACACGCACTGGAGACAGCTGCATGATTTGAATCTGGTTTAATTAAATCAGTACCTCTGTTTCTGTATTGGATATAGAACAGTTCATATCATAACGATATTAAGGTACGGGGAGTCGTCCGGCTTATGCTTAAAATCAGACTCCGGATAACTCAAGGCACGTTTCTGTAATGGCTGTTTGTGGGTTGACCCGGGCTATGACGAGGGTTGATTTTCTACCATCTGGAAGATCAATAGTGATATTTTTCTTGACTCGCCACAGTTTTAATAAAAATGGATATGGTAGAACAGGAAGTGATTCCAGAACCGCAAACGATTACTGAAGATTTGATAATAACCTAAAGATTCAATCTGGTTTGACATTCCATTAGCCACTCCGCAGACATGATGGGTAACCTCAGGCACCCGAGAGGTACTCCAGTAGCCTCAAGGACGGTGGCAGGGAGGTTCTTGTTTACCCAGACTTGCCATTGCTGTTGTTCCAGACTATGAGACCCGGCAGGAAGATGAGTATAGCGTCGTTCTGAACTGGCTTTAGAAGTGCACGTGTATATGACTCTGCCAGAGGGTTGTCATAGTCAGTGGGAGCAGTGGAAGTATTAATGGACAACAGGCTTATGTCTATTTATGGACTAAAGCGAATATAGCTGAGATAGATCATCTATTTCTGATGTGACAGTCATAGGTTTGACTTCATCAGAATAGGGGATGGATCTGTTAAGAAGGTAGTAAGGTGTAATGTCCTGGTATTTAGATGACATACACAGAGTAGGAAGTGATATTCCTATACTACGATCGGTTATACTTTGGTTGTCACACAGTGGTTTCTCCACATAGGAATTGGGTATTATATGAGACATTCTGGCTACTAGATCTATGGTTTTAGATCAAGATTTGGGAAGTGTCGCAATCATGGTACTTAGACAGCATTCTAAAAGTATTTCAGAATGGACGACTCCAGGCACGGTAGTGTACCTGCAGGTGATGGAGTCACCCTCTCTAAAGGTGTGTTATAGACTAAAGGGGAGAGGGATGTGCATGATCGGCAGATCACTTGCTTAGGCAATTGAGTTGATCGTGAGATGTCAAGTACCACACCAGATGTTGTTTTTACAGTGGATGCAATAAATTGATATTAATCCAATCCTGGAGAAACGATCGGAAGAAGTTTTAAGACATAAGTGGATGTTCTAGGGATATGATAACAACAGCCTCTTTTAGGAGACAGTTATCATTCCAGGCTTCCAAGGTGACCTGGATGACAGAGAGGTTGTCAGAGTTATAGTTTTCCTTCTGACGAGGGGCAGTATTTTGGACAGGTGGTCCAAAGGGATACTGAGGGAGGCATGACGCAGGATCTGATTAAGTTCAGTTAACAATACAGTTTAAGAAGTTTGGATTTGGAGTTCATTTATGAGCTAGGTCCCATCAGATATCCAGACATATTCTAAAACAGGTATTGCTCATTTCGGGAGAGGCTTTCTCCGCGAACTTGAGATAAAGAGAAACATGGAAAGAAACATCAGAGCTGATCCACTCACTGAGGCTATTCCTCGAACACAATATTTCGCAAACTAGCTTTGTGAGACTGATTAGTAGATGAGTTGGGTGTTCGGTATCACACGGGCTGTGAGAATGCGACATCGCAATAATTAGCCTTGAGTGCAAGTGGGAGATTGTTAGAGATAGTGCCCTCAGAGTCAATTATTGGATCACAGGCACGTGATTGCAATGATTGTGGGAGGACCTATACCGGTAGGACAGTCTTACTGAAGATGATAGTATGCTATCTGGTTTATCTTTATCATCGTGTACTGCTTTAGGTAACCTTACAGGTCACTATTGCACGTTGATAGAGCCCCTAGGATTCTTGCTTGACTGCCAGCAGTATGATGGTGATCATATACGTGGGTGCTGGGGTCTATAAGCACATCCTTAAAAGGTCCCTAGTCGTGGGAGTTTCGAGACAGAGCATCGATACTCCAGAGTAGACTAGTGTATACAGTCGAGACCCCGACGAAGGGCAGTGGACGGTCTCACAAGTCACTGGTGTCAGTTGGATCACCTAAGATATATACATGTGCTCATTGGATTATGAGTACATCGGACAGGACTCGTCGGGAACATGCTAGTTGGTATTATACCTGACGTCAGATAGCTGTTCCGTGGTGACATGTGTACAGGTTAGTTCATCGACCTGATATCGTCATTTGTCTTGTGTGAGTTCCCACTGTACTTTGATTACTACCCTACCACGCTCAAAGGAAACGGGCAAACAGGTTTTAGTTGGGTACAGTTCTGGGACACATGGAGGCAGTGAGCAGATCTGCAGGGGTTCGTCTCTCCCGGTATTGGGGGTGAGGTCGCGCTGTGTCTAGGAGAGCCATTACACGAAGTCCTTGGCCAAGGCAGGAGATTTACTGGTAGGTATTCCAGTAGTATCTCATGGTGTTCTGGATTACACTCCGACACGACTTGTACCGCTTTTGGTGGTCTGACTTTTACCAACCCCCTAGGCCCGACATGCGATGCTCATAGACGAACGAACCGGACTGTACGGATATTGTCACTGACAGGCTCAGTAGGGTGTCAGGATGAGTTCGCTCATCGACGTCCCTTTTGGTCAATACCTGGTAGCCCGTTATGTATGGCTAATACCTCTAACGTGCTAGTGGTTAAATCCACAGCCAAGGGATTGACGAGTCTTTAGAGTCCCCCACAGACCGTTTCTCAAGTTTCGGGAGAAATGCTGTAGAGGCCGTATGGAGATATGGCAGGGTTCGATCATATACGTGCGGTATTGCACGGATAATACAAGCGGGCTTTGATTTAAGCCGGATCCTACTATTATACAATGTAGATTTTGTCTCATTGCATTTTTATTCGGTCGGAATACAAATGCGGGTATGTACATACAGTCGTAGGGTTTTCCTGTAATTTATTACGGGATCAGTTTTTTGAAGTTGCCAGTTTGCTTTCCGTTTCGGCCATTTTCCTTTGTATCTTTCTTTGGCTGAAAATTGGTGTGGAGTGGGTTATTTGCAATTGTGCATTTTATCATGGAGAAGACTTTTTGTGATGATAGCTTCATGATAGTTCAACCATCATATGACTTCATAGTTCATGATTGTTCATGATTGCTTGACATTTGGGTTATGATAATGAAGGGTTATGATGATGATGTGAGGCTTGCTTTTGGATTATGGTCACCATTCCTTTTTCCTACACTCTCATCCCTTGTATTTTCATCTCCTCCATTATTGTTTTGGACGGCTACAATTTGTGAGGGTGAGAGGGTCATTTTGGGTGTGGGAAAATTGTTCATCTCATATTATCTTGATTACACCAAAATTCCCAAGTAGATCTCCATTGTTCATTCCTCCACTCCTTCAATGGCAACTTCACAAACCCCATTGAGACAAACCACACTACACTAGCCTACAGCATTCTCGGACATGTCGGCTCGCCAACATCGTGTCCGAGTTGCCTCGGTCCAGAGGTGGGAGCCCGTAAAAGAATCCGGCGATGTGGTGCCCTTCCGACGAGGATATGAAGACCGGAGATTCCGCGGGGAGATCGGGATGAGGACGAGAAGACTGAAGGACACGGATCGCTCGGTATATCTCTCTAACCCTTCTCAAGTTTGCTAGGATTAGGTTAATGGCCCGATCCGGGTTTTAAAGTACGCGGTAGCACCGGTTTTAGTTTATAGAAAAGTTTTTGATTCCGCATTTTGGCCTCGTTCAGACGGCCGGGGCGCTGCCGTGCACTTACAGGAGGTTATGTCAGATTGTCTATGAGGGGTTAGATTCCAGTTCATGCATGATGTTAGAATCCATGTGTCAGTGTAAATTCCAAAGCTATGGTGCTAAGGACGCATGGAACTTTTTGGAAGAACTGGCTGACAAGACCATCCAGTGGGAGAGTGTGAGTGAGAAACCATCAGCGACGAGGAGTGGTGTACACATTGTTGATACCTCTATAGCTGCTGAAGAAAAAATCGCCGCTCTTGTACGGCGAATGGAAGCTTTAGAGGGCAAAAATTCACCGCTACCAATCAATCAAATTTCTCCGACTTTGTGCGCTAACTGTCAGCATCCTAACCACATAACGAAAGAATATCGGTTTCCCGTTGGGTCCCAGGGACCTGAAAACGTTAATGCACTGTATCAGAACTAGCGCCCCAGGAACGACCCCTTTGCACCGACGTACAACCCTGGTTGGAAGAATCATCCCAATTTTGCTTGGAATCAGGCCCCTTTTCAAAACAACAATTCAAACTCGCCTTTCCAACAATTTCAAAATTCAAATTTTCAAAACCAAAAATTGGGATATTCAACTAACCAGCCCCAGCAACCCCAACAGCCGAATGAGCACAACCCAACCTTTACACCCCCTGGGTTCACCCAAGACGACAAGAGGGTGACATCCATCGAAAAAGGATTGGAAGCTTTGATTAAAACTTCTGCGCAGACTTCATCTAGTCTGGCTACTTTAATGCAAACATCCGGTCAGTTGCATAGCGCTAACACTCAAGCGATAGCCAGATTAGAAATCCAAATCAGTCAACTGGCTGCAGCAGTTAATGAATGTGAGAGAGGAACATTTCCCTCTCAACCCGTGATGAACCCAAGAGAGAAGAGAAACAACAACGCTCATGTTGTTCAGACGAACAATATTAAGAATGCGAACGCCATCACCATCCTCAGATCAGGACGAACGTTTGACAACAAGGTTGTCAACCCCAGCGACTCATCCAAGCGTGTGGTTGTCAGTTTACCAGCACGTAGTTCATCTTCTGCTCCTCATTGTGATCCATCATCATCTTCATCACCTTCTTCTTCTTCTCCTGCTTCTTCTTCGTCGTCTGCTGCACATCCATCAAAGCAACTTAAGAATTCGCCTCACGACCACACTGATGATCCAGCAAGAACATTCCCGTCTTCTGCACCTATTCCATATGCAGCTTCTCTAAACTCAGTGTTTGGACCTAAGGCTCCCTATCCTAATAGGTTGAAATCAAAGAAGCCTTCTGCAAACATGGAAAAGGTTTTAGAGGATTTTAAACGCTGTGAGGTCAACATTCCTTTGTTGGACGTCGTCCAACAAGTTCCGGCATACGCAAAATTTCTGAAGGACTTGTGCACCCAGAAACGACGCACAAACGTCCCCAAAACCGACTTCTTGGCCGCCACTCTGAGCGATATTTTGTCCAAGTCCATTCCTGTGAAATATAAGGACTCAGGCTGTCCCACTATTTCTTGCACCATTGGGGACAAACAAATTAACCGGGCCTTGTTAGACTTAGGGGCAAGTGTGAACCTCCTTCCTTACTCAGTTTATAAACAACCGGGATTGGGAGAACTTAAGCGACCAGAGTGACTCTGCAACTGGCAGATCGATCAACAAAAGTACCAAGGGGAGAAATTGATGATGTTCTAATCAAGCTCGAGGTATTCAAATTCCCCGTAGATTTCATTGTGTTGGAGACTGAGCCTGTCACCAATCCCAGCGGTCAAATTCCAGTCATACTAGGACGGCCTTTCTTAGCCACATCCAACGCGTTGATAAACTGTCATAATGGGCCCATGAAACTTTCTTTTGGGAATATGACAGTAGACCTCAACATTTTCATGCTAGGAAATCGGGCGAGTGAGAAACACGATGATACTATTGAAGTCAACGATGTATACGATATGTCTGAGGAGGGGACATTTGACTTCAAAAATGAGTGTCTTGACGAGACTTTTGAAGAACTGTTTTCTGAAGAGCTTCTTTTCCTCGAGAAGCTAAATCCTGAACAGGCGTCCTGCGCATATTGGGGGCTCCAATTTGAACCTCTTCGCAATGAACCATCCTCTAAAGTGCGACCATCTGTAGAGGAGCCACCGAAACTTGACCTTAAAGTTCTTCCTGACCACCTCAAGTATGCGTACTTGGGAAATGATGAAACGCTTCCAGTAATAATTGCAACCGACCTTACGCCTGAGCAAGAGTCGGCCCTATTGGATGTTCTGAGAAAGAACATGGAAGCGATTGGGTGGTCAATGGCCGATATCAAAGGAATCATCCTTGCTATCTGCCAGCACAGAATCCATATGACTGATGATTCCAAACCCTTCAAGGATCCTCAGCGTCTGCTTAACCCGGTAAAGAAAGAAGTGGTAAGGAATGAAATGCTGAAGTGTCTGGACAATAGGATCATTTATCCCATATCTGATAGCAAATGGGTAATCCCCATTCATGTGGTACCAAAGAAATCGGAACTCACCGTTGTCACGAATGAAGCAAATGAGCTAATCCCAACCCGCACACAAACGGGATGGAGAGTCTGTATTGATTACAGAAAGCTCAACGCAGCAACTCACAAGGATCATTTCCCGCTGCCCTTCATTGATCAAATGCTTGAACGCCAAGCCGTACACGCCTACTATTGCTTCTTAGATTGGTATTCCGGCTATAATTAGATCCCGATTGATCCAGAGGATCAGGACAAAACAACCTTCACTTGTCCTTTTGGTACCTTCGCCTACGACCGCATGCCCTTTGGGCTATGCAATGCACCCGCAACATTTCAGCGGTGCATGATAAGCATCTCTCTGATATGGTAGAGCAATTTTTAGAGGTTTTCATGGATGATTTCTCCGTCTTTAGAGATTCATTATCTGAGTGTTTGAGGCATCTAGAGCTAGTAATGCTACGATGTAGAGAAAAGCACCTCACACTCAACTGGGAGAAGTGTCATTTTATGGTCAAACACGGTATCGTGTTAGGCCATATCATTTCTGAAAAAGGAATTGAAGTCAATAGGGCAAATATCGACGTTATCTCAAGACTCCCACCTCCACGGACTGTCCGTGACATTAGGGCATTCATAGGCCACGCCGTGTTTTACAGGCGTTTCATTAAGGATTTTACCAAACTGGCTGACCCTTGACTTCTTTGCTGGCCAAAGAAACACCCGTTGATTTCAACTCTGAGTGCCTTCACGCGTTCAAGCTTCTAAAGTCGGAACTCACTTCTGCTCCGATTTCAAGCGCACCAGACTAGAGCGAACCTTTTGAACTAATGTGCGACGTTTCTGACTTTGCAATAGGAGCTGTCTTAGGACAGCGATTTGAAAAGAAGCTGCATGTTATCCATTATGCGAGCAGGACGTTGAATGACGCACAGCTAAATTATACCACCACTGAAAAAGAACTCTTAGCTGTTGTGTTCGCACTTGAGAAATTCCGTCCCTACTTGATCGGAACCCGTTAGTTATATGTATGCCCTAGAGGCCATTACTATACATAGGATGTATATTATAGTGGATGCTTGGACATATATAGGGAGGACTTTCTTGCTCTACATGATAGTATGCTATATGGTTACTCCTTACCTTAACGTGTACACTGATTGTCTCTCTGTTACATGTTGGTAAAGCCCTTAAGATGTGTACTTGACTACCTGGACTATGATGCGGATCATACTAGTGGGGACATGGTAGTCCATAAGTACATCCTTCAAGGTCCCTAGTCGTGGGTGTATCGAGACGGGGCATCGATATACCAGAGTAGACTAGCGTATACCTTCTCGACCCATACAGATGGGCGATGGATGATCCCATATCCATTGGTGTTTGACATCAGAGATGATATACGGGTGCTCAGTGGAGACTGGGTACACTGGACGGACTCGCCGAGAACTCCCAGATGGTATTATACCTTACGTCAGATGGCAGTTCTCTGGTGACACTGGTACAGAGTAGTCTGTTGACCCGAGATCGTCATAGAGTCTTGTGTGGTTCCTACTGTGCTTTGATTTCCACCTTACCACGTCCAAGAGGGCATGCAAAACGGTGGTTTTTGGGTACAGTCCCGAATCACATGGAGGCAATGAGCGATTGGAGGGGATTCGTCTCTCCCGGTATAGGGAGTTGATGTTGCGCTGCGTTCGATTGGCTATAACCGGAAATCCCTGGCGAGGGTTGCTGAGATTTACTGGTAAGTGTTACCAGTAGTTTCTCGAACTGTTATAGACCTCATATCGACACGACTTATCGAGCTATTGGGGTCTGACGTTTACCACCCCTAGGCGAGATATGCGACATATCAGACGACGAGACCAGACTGTACGGTAAGTGTTACTGGCTGGATTCACAGGAGTGTGAGCGGGCTTGCTCGTCGATCTTCTGATCGCTCAATACCCGGGTGGCCGTTACGTTTAGCAGACCGTTTGCAGTTTGTGGGTGTTTGATATGATCATCACCTGCTGCCGGTGTATTGACGAGTCTTTAGAGTCCTACACAGAGATTTCCTGGCTCAAGCAAAACGAAATAGGAGCGCATATGAGATATGTGCGGGACCGAGAATAATGCGTGTATGTGATACTGTATTCTATTCTCACGATGAATGTATCGAATGGTTGTATGTGATATAACCTAGTTATCGAATCAAGGATTGATTCGATAAACCGATACATTGGATATTAGTCGGTTATATGCGATATGACCGGATCGTTAAATCAAGCGTTGATTTAATGATTTAATGCATAATTATATATTTGATATATTACTTTGCATTAACTAGTATTGGTTCATTTAAATTGGATTTTCTCACTCGATGTACACAAGTTGTATATGTGATATACTTTTGTGCACTTGTTTGTATCATGTTTGATGATACATGCTAGTTTGGGTAGGTTGGTCAATGGTTAGGGTTTCACTTGATTTATTTGCTTATTTATTTATTTATTCATTCATTTTGGAAAAAGGAAAAATGGTGGCTTGATTTGTTTTCTAGTTGAAGCTTCATGAAGCTTTGAAAAGGTTCAACCATTTTTGTTTCTTTGCCTAACCTAGCAATTCACCTAACCTTGGTTTATTCTCCACACCTAACTATGGTTGCAATATGATAAGTATCTTTTTATTTTATATTTTACAAAACACTTATCATATATTATCTTCTTCTTCTTCTTCTTCAAGATGAAGAAGCTTGCTACCAACAATGGTGCCTTGACAAAAAGAGTGAGAAATCCAATTCTAAACTGAACCCACTTCCTATTTCTTCATTCTCTACCACTTCCCAAGTAGTATAGGGTGTTTTCTTCACAAGTTTCATGGCTTGGTGAAGTTGGAGCTTGATCTTGTGTTGCCTCGACGTAGATCATCTTCGGCATCGAAGTCGACGACCTAGCCCGCCCATTTCTCCGATGAAGCCGACGCTAGAGCCCGAGATCCGATGATCGCAGCGAGGGGACCTCATCACGGAGCTATGGAGGTGGAGGACCGGATCTACAAAGGTTGTATTTCCGTTCAACTCTTAGTAAAGTTGTTTACTTGTTATCGTTTTCCCCTAAATTCTAGTTAACGATCCGTATTAGGGTTTCTCGGCACTTGTAAAATTTGAAATTGGCATGGTTGATGCCTTGAGAGACCTCTAGTGTGTGCCTAGGAACCCTACAGTGGTATCAGAGCCTAGCTAGAGCCTTAGGTGATGCGTAGACGAAGTTTGAAACCCGAACGAACCCGAAACCCTAACAATGACCCTTCTCTGTACATTTTTACAAAACTGGGTTTTTTCCAGATTAAAAATTCTTAAAAAATTCAGCAGGAAATTCTAAGAATTACGGTGCAAAAATTACCTAATGATGTGTCTAAAGCGCTGCGGAACCGCGGCAGAAGCCTGGCTTCTGCGGCGGTTCCGCGGCCAAATTATGAGATTAACCTATAATTTTTGCACAGTAATTTGTTTATTCAGGTGCTGAGTTTTCTGGGAATTTTTAATTTGCACTCAAGAGTTGAGTTTTCTGGGGTGTTTTGGAGCTTCGAAGATTCGATCGGAAATTTCAAACTTTGTCTATGAGCTTTTCCGGGTAATTTTAGAATATGTTAAAAAGGTTCGACTGGATATAAATACCCACCTTTTCCCCTGTCGGGAAATTTCCAAGTGTTGGATCTTTCCGTGGTTTAACAACGTTCTAAGTAGTGCAAGTAACGCGATGGTCCCTCTAGAAGACAACAAACCTTAACTCGATTATGTGACCGTCTTGAACTGCCTTTTGAACCTTAGGGTTTGGGGCAGTACGGCGTGCCACATGTGAGGCGTTGGCTTGACCCTTCTACGGCTGGACCGTTGGTACTGAGGTACGAAGTGAATGTTTTTAAACTTGTTTCATGTGTTGAGCTGTTTCGGGAAAACTTGGGTGTTTGAATGTTCGATCGGAAAGTTTAACATGTTCTATTTATCCGGATTGTGATACAATAATTGGAATTCACAAGTTGTTATGAGATAACTGAATGAATGTTATAAATCTACCGGTTTAGTCTCACTTGATCGGTTGCCACGGAATTTTGATGTGATCAAAAGTCCGTCGTAATCACGTAGCGTACGCGGATACTCGCCGGGTAAACTTAATAGACAGCCTCGCCCCATAGCCCCGACCAAGTGACTGTAGGAGAACCCAGTCACCGAAAGCATCCGTTTGGGTGCTCGCGGCAGCGGTGTTCCGCCTTGGTACACTTCGTCGACGGCGTCGGGGGTGCGGCCGCCTACTAAAGTTTGCGACGAGCATTCGATCAGGATGTCGGGAATCTTGTTGAATTGCCCGACTTGATATTGAAAAGAGTTTTCAATTTTGAGACTAAAATGCGGGGTTTATAATTGTTAGGCATGCGATGTCTAAGTAATTCATTTGATTAGGCATGCGATGTCTAATGAGATTGCGGATTCCAACTGTTGTAGTTTTACACTTTCTTTTCTGTGACCGTAAGTGTAATATGTGATATCACCGGTTTCGTTGCTATATGTCAACGACAATTGGGATGCGCATATTTACTTACGTTGATGACATGTGATGTTATGTGTTGCTGGATATGTTATATTGGATCGTCGTGTTTGAATAGCCGGGGTTTTTTTAATGTGAGTTGAGTGTTTTTCATTTTCATTCATGTAAAAACTTGTATGTAATATTCTTTTATTGGGGCACTTCCAGGCTGCGGAAGATGTCACCCTTTGTATATTATTTACTTTTCCGCACTAGGATAGACCCAAGGAGGGGAGCACAAGTAACCGGGCTCTGGAGTCCAGTGGGAGACCAACTCGAGGAGTCAAGTCCGGGTCTCCTAACTCTAGAATTTGTAGGGTTGCTTGCCGCTCTCATAGGGGTCTTGGGGTGTGGGTTTGGCTATTCATCACGACCGTGGAATCCGTGTTTTATACTGGCTCGTATTGAAAACACGGACGTCCTAGCATATCCAATATTTCATATGATTCTTCTGCTGCGATATCTGTGATGTGATCATTTGATATGTTCTGCGATAAATACTGTATATAGTATACATGATATATTATATAGGTGTTACTTATGTTTTACACCCGCGGTAGCCCTGCCCCGCTCTGCCGTTAGTTACCTATCCTAACGGTGCACGAGGGGACATCGAGGCGAATGCGGATGGCATAAGTGTACGTCGTATTTATCTGTGATGTTTAGGTACTTAATGATGGGACTTCATTAATATGATTAATGAAATAAAATAAACCTAAAGATGTTGCGGAATCGAATTTCAAAATAAAACAGGTAGCTACAGTTCTTGCTTTGCTTTGCACAGTGATATATGTGATATATCCCGCACCTCATTCGACAAGGAAAGGGCCGACGATCCCTTCACCGGGAGTGACCCCTTTAGCAAAACTAGAAAAGCCTCAAAAACACTCCATTTTAAAAATCATTTGATTCTACAACAATATCAAGTTCATTAAGCAATAGGTTTTCAGAAAAACCTGTCGTAGCCCTTCGTCATTTCAGATAAGTACTAGTTAGTAATCGTGCTACGTTTGTTGACTATGTTAAGGCATAGTGTACGGTAGCTAATTAGTGCTTGTCTGCATAAGCATATGATGCGATTGGATTAGGGTAGTCGTGCGACTTTGTTGACTATGTTAAGGGTTGTGCGGGTGGGTTTAATTCAATCGGGAAATGATGGGTTGAACTTGACTAGCACTTATGATTTATTGACTATGTTAAGGTCATATAGCTGCTAGGGGCAAAATATTATCGGGAATTTCAAGTGTTGAAATTTGCAATGAGATTGCATGCCTTCTATGAGATAGTTGGATCCCGATATCCACTGCGAGTAAGAGTTACTCCTGGGAGAGTTTTACACATTACAATTAGCCGATCAAATAGGTGTCTAGAAAGGTGTTAACGGGGTTACGCCTCTGGGAAAATGAGGTTTACATTAATTAGGTTCGTGCGAAAGCACGGGGGACCTCCCTCAAAGTACCGACACTGGCCTGGCTGAAAGATTGGCGAACTTGTAGCGTGTAATTAATCTTGGCTAGTCTTTCCTTTTAGGGTTTTAAGGAAGATTTGATAAAAACAGTGGGAGCCATCCTGATTAGATAAAATAATAACCAATTTATTCTTGCAAGAGCGCATGCTGAGTGTTTTCTTCTCTCTCTCTTCAGGTAGCAACCATATCACGCCTTAATCAAGATAATAATACGGAATATTGACCAAACCCGCTTGTTATACTGAGCTGGGGAACGTTGGTCCCGCTCCAACTTATAAATGTTATAAGACAGAGCAGGAAATTGGGGAATACCAGATTTCCCGTGCCGCCCAGACGAGGAAAGTGCATATGATGCATCATCTTCGGGTGTGTTCGTTACACAGAACTGTTTCTCCATATCCTATACGTCCTGGGTATTTGATACCGGATCAGGATCCCAGATATGTAATCTGTTACATAGGGCTACAGAAAGGTAGAGAACTGAGAACGGGTGATAAGTTTCATGAGGCAGAAAACGGGGCAAGTGTTGCAGCCAAGTCTGTTGGTCACTGTCACCCTGTATTACAAATACATTGATTCTGAACGAATGTTATTAGATACCGAACCTGATATACAAAATCATATCAGTCTCTTTATTAGTAAAGAAATGATAAAATTTTGTATTGTTGGATAATGTTTTGAACATTTCCTATGTCAAAAGTTGATCGGTTTAGGCACGTTATCTAAAAGCATTGAAGTTCTAAATCAAACTACAGTTCTTAGTATACGGAACACACACAAGAGTTCAGAAATGAACGAATCCTTCTTGAGGTATTGTAGACTAGGTCATATCAATGCGACCCGACTAGCCCGACTAGCTGAAGTTACATAAAGATGCATATTTAAATCAGTTTGAATTTACATCTTATGAAACTTGCCAGTCATGTTACAAAGATAAGATGACCATAGCTCCGTTTACTGGAAACAGAGAAAGAGTTAGTAAACTCTTAGGATTGATACATGTTGATGTATGAAAGGTCCCCAGTCTACATATGCCAAGACCGGTTCTTTGTACTTCATTACATTCTCTGATAATCTCTTAAGATTCAGTCATATGTTTCTGTTGAAACACAAGTCCGAACCTTTTGAGATATTCATAAACTATAAGTTAGAAGTAGAGAACCAATACGGGTATAAGTATTATGTCCTTTGATGAGATCAAGGAGGAGAATACTAGTGCATAGAATTCCTGAACTATTCTAAAGGAGAATGAGATTCTCTCTCAGCATTACTTCTCCATATACACCATAGCACGTTGGTATATCGGGGCGGAGCAATAACACTCTATATGATATGGTGTGCTTTATGATGAGTACTACTGAGTTACCTATTTCCTTTTGGGAGTTATGCACTTATGAAGTTGCATACCTATTGAATAGGGTTCAAATCAAATCTGTTGCCTACCACTTCATATGTGATATGGAAAGGGAAGAGCCCATATCTTAAGATGGTTAAGATTTGGGGTTGTCCGGGCTATGTCTAAAAGCAAAATCCGGACAAGCTCGAGGCAAGGTCTGTTATGTAGAACTGGAAATGTTTCAACTATACAAACTGCAGCTAATGATTTGAAAGAAACAAATGATTCAATAGTTACCAACGAACCTCAGCCTCTCCGCCGATCTAGTAGGGTTCCTCACCCACCTGAGAGATACTTCTGTTTCTCTATGAAAGTGGGAGCGAGGATTGCATCATGAGATGATTATCTAACTAGTTTCGAGCTGGCCATCAGGAGTGGGACTCTGTAAGAATGGCTGGATGCTTAGCGATCTGAGATGGAATCCTTATACACCAACAAAGTATGGACTTTGGTTGCTATATCTGAAGGGTTAAATCCCCATCAGGAGCAAGTATATCTTGAGAAGATTACTTGGTGTACTTGGAAAAGTTGAGATTTTCAAAGCTAGACTTTTTAAAGGTTTGCATCATTGACCGGGTATGGATTTTGTTGAAACCTTTTCTAAGAAGCTATGCTTAAGTCCATCCAGATCCTACTTGCCACGGCTACATACCATGACTACGATATCTGGTGGTTGGGTGTCATGACAGCTTTTCTAAATAATGTTTTAGAAGAGGGAGTCTATAAGTACACAGCCAGAGGGCTTCGTAGGCAGTGGGGGCAGCGGAAACGTGTACAAGATGCTTTATAGGATAAAGCAGGCATCGCGGAGTTGGAACATCTGTTTTGATGGATTAGTCAAAGAGTTTGACTTCATCAAAATGGTAGATGAACCTTGTATATACAAAAGGGTAGTAGGGAGTATGGTGGTGATCCTCATAGAGTACGTGGATGACATACTCTTGATAGGGAAGGAGTTTCCTATGCTACGCTCGGTCAATCTTCGCTTATCACAATCATTCTTCATATAGGATCAAAGTGATACCTCCTAAATCCTGGATTTTGGATCCATGAGATAGATCTAATTGGATGTTAGGAGACTAACTAGTTGTAGTGAGATGGTATCAATTGGTCCTGGGGAGAATCACTGGAAGTGTTTCAGGGTGATAAGGTTGACTGAAAGTCAGTCACAGGCATTGTCTTTACCCTCAGTAAAGGTACGGTATGTTGGAAGAGTTCCAAGCTAAATACCGTACTAGACGATTAAAGGCAAGATACGTCGCTACTTAAGATGCTACCAAAGAGGCAGTCTGGGTGTATATTGGTTCATGAGATGAACATAGTTCCTCCCATTGTGTGACAATCTGTAGGGTTCCTAGGCACTCTCAAGAGGTCTCACAAGGCATCAACCATGCCAATTTCAAAAATTACGGTGCCGAGAAACCCTAATGCGGATCGTTGGCTAGAAGTTTAGGCGACAAAGCAACTAGTTAACTACTTTAACTAAGAGTACGGAAATACAACCTTTGTAGATCCGGTCCTCCACCTCCACAGCTCCGTGATGAAGTCCTCTCCACTGTCCAAATCAAATCTTGGGCTCTAGCGTCGGCTTCATCGGAGAAAAAGCGGGCTAGGTCATCGACGACGATGCCGAAGATGATCTACGTCGAGGCATCACTAGATCAAGCTCCAACTTCACCAAGTTAAGAAAACTTGTGAAGGAAACACCCTATACTACTTGGCAAGAGGTAGAGGATGAAGAAATAGGAAGTGGGTTCACTTTAGAATTGGATTTCTCACTCATTTGCTCAAGTTGCCATTGTTGAAGCAACCTTTCTTCAAGTGAAGAAGAAGAAGAAGATGAATATTATGATGAGTATTTTTCCAAAAAGGAAATAAAATGAATACTTATCATAATGTAACCATGGTCAAGTGTAGAGAATAGACTAGGGTTAAGTGGAATGGTTAGGGTTAAGCATGAGACAAAATGGTGACTTAGTCAAAGCTTCATGAAGCTTCAAATACAAACAAAGAAAGCCACCATTTTTCCCATTTTCTTTTCCAAAATAAAATAAATGAAATTAATAAATAAATGAATAAGAAAATGAAAACCCTAACCATTACACAACCATGGTTTAATCTTTACACAAACCCTAGTGAGCATGTATCATCAAACATGATACAAACTTGTGTACAAAAGTATATCACATATACAATGTGCACAATCCAACTGGGAAAATCCATTTAAAGTGAACCAATACTAGTTAATGTAAATTAATATATCATATATATAATTATACATTAAATCATTAAATCAACACTTGATTTAACGATCCGGTCATATCGCATATGACCGATTAATATTCAATGTATCGGCTTATCGAATCAATCCTTGATTCGATAACTAGGTTATATCGCATACAACCATTCGATACATTCATCGCGAGAATGGAATACGGTATCACATACACGCATTATTCTCGGTCCCGCACATATCTCATATGCGCTCCTATTTCGTTTCGCTTGAGCCAGGAAACCTCTGTGTAGGACTCTAAAGACTCGTCAATACGCCGGCAGCAGGTGATGATCATATCAAACACCCACAAGCCGCAAGCGGTCTGCTAAACGTAACGGCCACCCGGGTATTGAGCGATGAGAAGATCGACGAGCAAGCCCACTCACCCTCTTGTGAATCCAACCAGTAACACTTACGGTACAGTCCGGTCTGATCGTCTGATATGTCGCATATCTCGCCTAGGGGTGGTAAACGTCAGACCCCAATAACTCGATAAGTCGTGTCGATATGAGGTCTATAACAGTTCGAGAAACTACTGGTAACACTTAACAGTAAATCTCAGCAACCCTGGCCAGGGATTTCCGGTTATAGCCAATCGAACACAGTGCAACATCAAATCCCTATACCGGGAGAGACGAATCCCCTCCTATCGCTCATTGCCTCCATGTGATTCGGGACTGTACCCAAAAACCATCGTTTTGCACGCCCTCTTGGACGTGGTAAGATGGAAATCAAAGCACAGTGGGAACCACACAAGACTCTATGACGATCTCGGGTCAACAGACTACTCTGTACCAGTGTCACCAGAGAACTGCCATCTGACGTAAGGTATAATACCATCTGGGAGTTCTCGGCGAGTCCGTCCAGTGTACCCAGTCTCTACTGAGCACCCGTATATCATCTCTGATGTCAAACACCAATGGATATGGGATCATCCATCGCCCATCTGTATGGGTCGAGAAGGTATACGCTAGTCTACTCTGGTATATCGATGCCCCGTCTCGACATACCCACGACTAGGGACCTTGAAAGATGTACCTATAGACTACCATGTCCCCACTAGTATGATCCGCATCATAGTCCAGGTAGTCAAGTACACATCCTAAGGGCTTTACCAACATGTAACAGAGAGACAATCAGTGTATACGTTAAGGTAAAGAGCAACCAGATAGCATACTATCATGTCGAGTAAGAAAGTCCTCCCTATATATGTCCCAGCATCCACTACAATATACATCCAATGTACAGTAATGGCCTCTAGGGCATACATATAACTAACAATCTCCCACTTGCACTAGGGCCATCTGATAGCAGTGGTTGTAGTATCTCATACTCAACCATCCCATAAAAGTCTCTCTCTGGGAATAGGCCTTCGTGAGTGGATCCGCCGTGTTGTCCTCTGAGTCTACTCTCCTAACCTCGATCCCTTAGAGATCAACCATCTCCATGATCAATTGATACTGCCTTAGAATATGTCTGGATCACTGATGGGACCTGCGTTCCTTGGCATAAGCCACAACTCCATTGTCACACAATGGGAGGAACGTAGTTCATCTCATGAACCAATATACACCCAAACAGCCTCTTCGGTAGCATCTTATGTAGCGATGTATCCTACCTTTATCGTCTAGTATGTCACGGTATTTAGCTTGGAACTCTTCCAACATACTGTCCCTCTACTGAGGGTAAAAACAATGCCTGCGACTGACATTCAGTCGTCTTTATCACCCTGGAACCTTTCCAGTGATTCTCCCCAGGATCGATTGATACCAACTCACTACAGCTAGTGAGTAGCCTAACATCCATTTAGATCTATCTCATAGATCCAAAATCCAGGATTTAGTAGGTATCACTTTGATCCTATGTGGAGAATCATTGTGATAAGCGGAGATTGATCGAGCGTAGCATAGGAAACTCCTTCCCTATCAAGAGTATGTCATCCACGTACTCTACGAGGATCGTCACCATACTCCCTACTACCTTTTTGTTTATACAAGTTTCATCTACCATTTTGATGATGTCGACTTCTTTGACTAATCCATCAAAACAGATGTTCCAACTCCGCTATGCCTGCTTTATCCTATAAATCATCTTGCACACGTTTCTGCTGCTCCCACTGTCTACGAGGCCCTCTGGCTGTGTACTTATAGACGCACTCTTCTAAAACATTATTTAGAAAAGCAGTCATGACACCCAACCGCCAGATATCATAGTCATGGTATGTAGCCGTGGCAAGTAGTATCTGGATGGACTTAAGCATAGGTACTGGAAAAGGTTTTATCATTATCCACGCCTGGTCGATGACGAAAACCTTTAACAAGTCTAGCTTTGAAAGTCTCAACTTTTCCATCTACACCAAGTAATCTTCTCAAGATATACTTGCTCCTGATGGGGATTTAACCCTTCAGATATAGCAATCAAAGTCCATACTTTGTTGGTGTACATGGATTCCATCTCAGATCACTAAGCATCCAGCCATTCTTACAGAGTCTTACTCCTGATGGCCAACTCGAAACTAGTTGGGTCATCATCTCATGATGCAATCCTCGCTCCCACTGTCATAGAGAAACCGAAGTATCTCTCAGGTGGGTGAGGAACCCTACTAGATCGGCGGAGAGGCTGAGGTTCGTTGGAATCTACTGAATCCTTTGGTTCTACCAAATCATCTGCTGTAGCTTGTATAGCTGGAACCTTTCCAGTTGTACATAACTTACCTTGCCTCGAGCTTGTCCGGATTTTGCTTTTTGACATAGGCCGGACAACCCCAAATCTTAACTAACTTAAGACATGGGCTCTTCCCTTTCCATATCATATATGAGGTGGTAGGCAACTGATTTGATTCGAACCCTATTCAATAGGTATGCAGCTTCTCAAGCGCATAACTCCCAAAAGGAAAAAGGTAACTCAGTAGTACTCATCATAGAGCACACCTTATCATATAGGGTGTGATTGCTCCGCCCCGATACACCAACGTGCTATGGTGTATACGGAGGAGTAATGCCGAGAGAGAATCTCATTCTCCTTTAGAATAGTCCAGGATTTCCGTGCTCAAGTATTCTCCTCCTTGATCTCATCATAGGACATAATACTTATACCCGTATTTTGGTTCTCTACTTCTAACTTTTATTCTGTGAATATCTCAAAAAGTTCGGACTTGTGTTTCAACAGGAACATATGTCTGAATCTTGAGAGATCATCAGAGAACGTAATGAAGTATAAAGAACCAGTCCTGGCATGTGTAGACAGGGGACCTTACATACATCAACATGCATCAATTCCAAGAGTTCACTAACTCTTTCTCTGTTTCCTGTAAACGGAGCTATGGTCATCTTATCTCTGTGACATGACTGGCAAGTTTCACAAGATGTAAATTCAAACTGATTTAAATATGTATCTAAATGTAACTTAGCTAGTCGGGTCGCATTGATATGACCTAGTCTACAATACCTCAAGAAGGATCCGTTCATTTTTGAACTATTCCTCTTGTGTGTGTTCCTTATACTAAGAACTGTAGTTTGATTTAGAACATCAATGCTTTTAGATAACGTGCCTGAACCGATCAACTCTTGATATAGGAAATGTTCAAAACATTATCCAACTATACAAAATTATATCATTTCTTTACTAATAAAGAGACTGATATGATTTTGTATATCAGGTTCGGTATCTAATAACATTTGTTCAGAATCAATGTATTGGTAATACAGGGTGACAGTGACCGACAGACTTGGCTGCAACTCTTGTCCCGTTTTCTGCCTCATGAAACTTATCACCCGTTCTCAGTTCTCTACCTATCTATAGCCCTATGTAACAGATTTCATATCTGGGATCCTGATCTGGTATCACATACCCAGGACGTAGAGGATACAGAGAAACAGTTCTTTGTAATGAACACACCCGAAGATGATGCATCGGCATGCACTTTCTTCGTTTGGGCGGCACGGGAAATCTGGTATTCCCCAATTTCCTGCTCTGTCTTATAACAATTATAAGGTGGAGCGGGACAAACGTTCCCCAGCTCAGTATAATAAGCGGGTTCGGTCAAATATCCGTATTATTATCTTGATTAAGGCGTGATATGGTCGCTACCTGGAGAGAGAGAGAGAAGAAAACACTCAGCGTGCGCTCTTGCAAGAATAGATTGGTTATTATTTTATCTAATCAGGATGGCTCCCACTGCTTTGTATCAAATCTTCCTTCAAACCCTAAAAGAAAAGACTAGCCGGGATTAATTACACACTACAAGTTCGCCAATCTTTTAGCCAGGCCAGTGTCGGTACTTTGAGGGAGGTCCCCCGTGCTTTCGCACGAACCTAATTAATGTAAACCTCGTTTTCCCAGAGGCGTAACCCCGTTGACACCTTTCTAGACACCTACTTGATCGGCTAATTGTAATGTATAAAACTCTCCCAGGAGTAACAATTACTCGCAGCGGGTATCGGGATCCAACTATCTCATAGAAGGTATGCAATCTCATTGCAAATTTCAACACTTGAAATTCCCGATCATATTTTGCCCCAAGCCTCCTATGACCTTGACAAAGGCCAACAAATCATAGGCTGCTAGTCAAGTTCAACCCGTCATTTCTTGATTGAAATAAACCCACCCGCATGACCCTTGACAAAGGCCAACAATGTCGCACGACTACCCTAATCCAATCTGCATCATATGCATAAGCAGATAAGCACCAGTTAGCTACCGCACACTACTCCTTGACAAAGGCCAACAAACGCAGCACGAATACTAACTACTACTTATCTGAAATGACGGAGGGCTACGACAGGTTTTTCTGAAAACCTATTGCGTAATGAACTTGATATCGTTGTAGGATCGAATGAATTTTGAAATGGAGTGTCTTTGAGGCTTTTCTAGTTTTGCTAAAGGAGTCACTCCCGGTGAAGGGATCGTCGGTCCTTTCCTCGTCGAATGAGGTGCGGGATATATCATATATATCACTGTGCAAAGCATAAACTGTAGAAGCAATCAAAAGACAAACCGATGGGTATAGCATCTGCCAGTTATTGCTAAAGGAGTCACTCCCGGTGAAGGGATCTCGGTCCTTTCCTTATCGAATAAGGTGCAGGATGTTCTACAAGGAACACCGCGATGCAAAGCAAGAACTGTAGCTACCTGTTTTATTTTGAAATTCGATTCTACAACATCTTTAGGTTTCTTTTTCTTTCATTAATCATATTAATGAAATCCTATCATTTAAGTACCTAAACATCACAGATAAATACGACGTACACTTATGCCATCCGGATTCGCCTCGATGTCCCCTCGTGCACCGTTAGGTTAGGTAACTAACGGCAGAGCGGGGCAGGGCTAGCGCGGGTGTAAAACATAAGTAACGCCTATATAATATATCATATATACTATATACTGTATCTATCACAGAACATCACATGATCATATCACAGATATCGCAGCAGAAGAAACATATGAAATATTGGATATACTAGGACGTCCGTGTTTTCAATACGAGCCAGTATAAAACACGGATTCCACGGTCGCGATGAATAGCCAAACCCACACCCCTAGACCCCTACGAGAGCGGCAAGCAACCCTACCAATTCTAGAGTTAGGAGACCCGGACTCGACTCCTCGAGTTGGTCTCCCACTGGACTCTAGAACCCGGTTACTTGTTCTCCCCTCCTTGGGTCTATCATAGTGCGGAAAAGTAAATAATATACAAAGGGTGACATCTTCCGCAACCTGGAAGTGCCCCAATAAAAGAATATTACATACAAGTTTTTACATGAATGAAAATGAAAAATACTCATCTCACATAAAAAACCCCGGCTATTCAAACACGACGATCCAATATAACATATCCAGCAACACATAAACTCATATGTCATCAACGTAAGTAAATATGTCCATCCCAATTGTCGTTGACATATAGCAACGAAACCGGCGATATCACATATTACACTTACGGTCACAGAAAAGAAAGTGTAAAACTACAACAGTTGGAATCCGCAACCTACATAGACATCGCATGCCTAATCGAATGAATTCCTTAGACATCGCATGCCTAACAATTATAAACCCCGCATTTTAGTCTCAAAATCAAAAACCCTTTTCAATATTAAGTCGGGCAATTCAACAAGATTCCCGACATTTTGATCGAATGCTCGTCGCAAACTTCAGTAGACGGCCGCACCCCCGATACCGTCGACGAAGTGCACCAAGGCGGAACACCACTGCCGCGAGCACCCAAATGGATGCTTTCGGCGACGGGGTTCTCCTACAGTCACTTGGTCGGGGCTATGGAGTGAGGCTGTCTATTAAGTTTATTCGGCGAGTATCTGCGTACGCTACGTGATTGCGACGGACTTTTGATCACATCAAAATTCCGTGGCAACCGATCAAGTGAGACTAAACTGCTATGTTTATAACATTCATTCAGTTATCTCATAACTATTTGTGAATTCCAATTATTGTATCACATTCCAGATAATTAGAAAATGTTAAACTTTCCGATCGAACATTCAAACACCCAAGTTTTCCCGATACAGATCAACACATGAAACAAGTCTAAAAACATTCAGTTCGTGCCTCAGTACCAACGGTCCAGCCGTAGAAGGGTCAAGCCAACTCCTCACATGTGGCACGCCGTACTGCCCCAAACCCTAAGGTTCAAAGGGCAGTTCAAGACGGTCACATAATCGAGTTAAGGTTTGTTGTCTTCTAGAGGGTCCATCGCGTTACTTGCACTACTTAGAACGTCTTTAAACCACGGAAAAATCCAACACTTGGAAATTTTCCGGCAGGGGAAAAGGTGGGTATTTATATCCGGTCGAACTTTTTAACATATTCTAAAATATCCGGAAAGCCACATAGACAAAATTAGACAATCCGATCGAAACACCGAGTCCTCAATACAACCCAGAAAACTCAACTCTTGAGTTCAGAAAAAAATATCCCAGGAAAACCAGCACTGCAAAATAGGAATTACTGTGCAAAATTCAATGGGAGAAGAGACAAAATGGCCGCGGAACCGTCGCATTAGCACGCTAATGCCGCTGTTCCGCCGCACTTTAGACAGATCATTAGGTAATTTTTGCACCGTAATTCTTAGAATTTCCTGCTAAATTTCCTGCATATTTTTAATCCGGAAAAAACCCAATTTTTGGAAAAAGTCCAGAGAGCAAATTTGTGTTAGTGTTTCGGTTTAATCGGACTTCTAACTCCGTCTACGCATCGCCTAAGACTCTAGCTAGGCTCTGATACCACTGTACGGTTCCTAGGCACTCTCAAGAGGTCTCACAAGGCATCAACCATGCCAATTTCAAAAATTACGGTGCCGAGAAACCCTAATACGGATCGTTGGCTAGAAGTTTAGGCGACAAAGCAACTAGTTAACTACTTTAACTAAGAGTACGAAAATACAACCTTTGTAGATCCGGTCCTCCACCTCCACGGCTCCGTGATGAAGTCCTCTCCGCTGTCCAAATCGAATCTTGGGCTCTAGCGTCGACTTCATCGGAGAAAAAGCGGGCTAGGTCATCGACGACGATGCCGAAGATGATCTACGTCGAGGCATCACTAGATCAAGCTCCAACTTCACCAAGTTAAGAAAACTTGTGAAGGAAACACCCTATACTACTTGGCAAGAGGTAGAGGATGAAGAAATAGGAAGTGGGTTCACTTTAGAATTGGATTTCTCACTCATTTGCTCAAGTTGCCATTGTTGAAGCAAGCTTTCTTCAAGTGAAGAAGAAGAAGAAGAAGATGAATATTATGATGAGTATTTTTCCAAAAAGGAAATAAAATGAATACTTATCATAATGTAACCATGGTCAAGTGTAGAGAATAGACTAGGGTTAAGTGGAATGGTTAGGGTTAAGCATGAGACAAAATGGCGACTTAGTCAAAGTTTCATGAAGCTTCAAATACAAACAAATAAAGCCACCATTTTTCCCATTTTCTTTTCCAAAATAAAATAAATGAAATAAATAAATAAATGAATAGAAAAATGAAAACCCTAACCATTACACAACCATGGTTTAATCTTTACACAAACCCTAGTGAGCATGTATCATCAAACATGATACAAACTTGTGTACAAAAGTATATCACATATACAATGTGCACAATCCAAGTGGGAAAATCCATTTAAATTGAACCAATACTAGTTAATGTAAATTAATATATCATATATATAATTATACATTAAATCATTAAATCAACACTTGATTTAACGATCCGGTCATATCGCATATGACCGACTAATATTCAATGTATCGGCTTATCGAATCAATCCTTGATTCGATAACTAGGTTATATCGCATACAACCATTCGATACATTCATCGCGAGAATGGAATACGGTATCACATACACGCATTATTCTCGGTCCCGCACATATCTCATATGCGCTCCTATTTCGTTTCGCTTGAGCCAGGAAACCTCTGTGTAGGACTCTAAAGACTCGTCAATACGCCGGCAGCAGGTGATGATCATATCAAACACCCACAAGCCGCAAGCGGTCTGCTAAACGTAACGGCCACCCGGGTATTGAGCGATGAGAAGATCGACGAGCAAGCCCACTCACCCTCCTGTGAATCCAACCAGTAACACTTACGGTACAGTCTGGTCTGATCGTCTGATATGTCGCATATCTCGCCTAGGGGTGGTAAACGTCAGACCCCAATAGCTCGATAAGTCGTGTCGATATGAGGTCTATAACAGTTCGAGAAACTACTGATAACACTTACCAGTAAATCTCAGCAATCCTGGCCAGGGATTTCCGGTTATAGCCAATCGAACACAGTGCAACATCAACTCCCTATACCGGGAGAGACGAATCCCCTCCTATCGCTCATTGCCTCCATGTGATTCGGGACTGTACCCAAAAACCACCGTTTTGCACGCCCTCTTGGATGTGGTAAGATGGAAATCAAAGCACAGTGGGAACCACACAAGACTCTATGACGATCTCGGATCAACAGACTACTCTGTACCAGTGTCACCAGAGAACTGCCATCTGACGTAAGGTATAATACCATCTGGGAGTTCTCGGCGAGTCCGTCCAGTGTACCCAGTCTCTACTGAGCACCCGTATATCATCTCTGATGTCAAACACCAATGGATATGGGATCATCCATCGCCCATCTGTATGGGTCGAGAAGGTATACGCTAGTCTACTCTGGTATATCGATGCCCCGTCTCAACATACCCATGACTAGGGACCTTGAAGGATGTACCTATAGACTACCATGTCCCCACTACTATGATCCGCATCATAGTCCAGGTAGTCAAGTACACATCCTAAGGGCTTTACCAACATGTAACAGAGAAACAATCAGTGTATACTTTAAGGTAAAGAGCAACCAGATAGCATACTATCATGTCGAGCAAGAAAGTCCTCCTTATATATGTCCCAGCATCCACTACAATATACATCCAATGTACAGTAATGGCCTCTAGGGCATACATATAACTAACACAATGGAGTTGTGGCTTATGCCAAGGAACGCCGGTCCCATCAGTGATCCAGACATATTCTAAGGCAGTGTCACCTGATCATGGAGATGGTTGATCTCTAAGGGATCGAGGTTAGGAGAGTAGAGTCAGAGGACAACACGGCGGATCCGCTCACAAAGGCCTTTTCCCAGAGAGGGACTTTTATGGGATGGTTGAGTATGAGATACTACAACCACTGCTATCAGATGGCCTTAGTGCAAGTGGGAGATTGTTAGTTATATGTATGCCCTAGAAGCCATTACTATACATAGGATGTATATTGCAGTGGATGCTTGGACATATATAGGGAGGACTTTCTTGCTCGACATGATAGTATGCTATCTGGTTGCTCTTTACCTTAACGTGTACACTGATTGTCTCTCTGTTACATGTTGGTAAAGCCCTTAGGATGTGTACTTGACTACCTGGACTATGATGTGGATCATACTAGTGGGGACATGGTATTCCATAAGTACATCCTTCAAGGTCCCTAGTCGTGGGTGTATCGAGACGGGGCATCGATATACCTGAGTAGACTAGCGTATACCTTCTCGACCCATACAGATGGGCGATGGATGATCCCATCTCCATTGGTGTTTGACATCAGAGATGATATACGGGTGCTCAGTGGAGACTGGGTATTGTAAGTGCACGACGGCGCCCCGGCCGTCAATCCGACGGCCAAATACGGAAGCGGTGATAAACTTAAATTTTTCTTGAACTGGCAAACCGCCGCGCACTAATACCCGGATCGAACCATTAATTAGTCCTAGCTAACTACAAGAAAGGGAATAGAGATATACCGACGATCCAAGTCCTCCGGTCTTCTCGTCATCGTCCCGATCTCCTGCGGAATGTCCCGTCTCCTCCTCGTCGCCGGAAGTGCACCACATCGCCTACTTCTTTTACGGGCTCCCACCTCAATGCCGAGGCAACTCGGGCACGAAGTCGGCTACTCGACGTGCCCAAGATTTGCTGTAGAATATGTAGTACTCAAGTCTCACTTTGGGGTAGTGGAGGTTGCCTTTTGGTGGAGGGATGATACAAGGAGTTTTTCTTGGGAATTTTGGTGAAGAAAATGATATGATATCAACCAAAATGACCCTCCCAAAATTGGGACAGCCCCCTTCTCCAAAGAATGGCCGGCCATGCTAAATTGAGAGGGGAGAGGGAGAGTGAGGAACAATGTATCAAAAGATTACCCCTCACAAAATGCAAGAGAGAGAGGGAGATGATATCATGAAAGGAAATGATTATCAACAAAGCCATACTCCACCAACCTCATCATCACAACAAAGGTCAAGCCATCATGACACCATCATGAAGCAAAAAGACAAGCAAGGTCAAGGTATGGTGAGCCATCATGATACAAGGAAATATGCAAAGACCCCCTCCTCAATTGCTTATTTGCAACAATGCAAATAAGCCCTCCTCCACCAATCTTCGGCCAATGAACGGAACAATGGAAATTGGCCGAAACGGAAAGCAAACTGGCAACTCCAGAAAACTGGTCCCGTAATAAATTACAGGAAAACCCCGAAACTGTGCATACACACCCGCATCTGTATTTCGACCGAAATACAAATGCAAGGAGGCAAAATCTACACTGTACTATACTAGGATCCGGCTTATACCAAAACCGGCTAGTAATATCTGTCCGATCCTGATCCGTGCAATACCGCACGTATCTGATCGAACCCTGCCATATAACCATACGGCCTATAGTACAAACTGTCCGATCCTGATCCGTGCAACAACGCACGTATCTGATCGGACCTTGCCATATCTCCATACGGCCTCTACAACCTTTCGCCCGAAAGCTGAGTAACTGAATGTGGGGGACTCTAAAGACTCGTCAACACTTTGGTTGTGGATTTAACCACTAGCACGTCAGAGGTATAAGCCAATACGTAACGGGCTACCAGGTATTGACTAAAAGGGACGTCTGTGAGCGAACTCAGCCTGACAACCCTACTGAGCCTGTCAGTGACAATATCCGTACAGTCCGGTCCGTTCGTCTATGAGCATCGCATGGCGGGCCTAGGGGGTTGGTAAAAGTCAGACCCCCAAAAGCGGTACAAGTCATGTCGGAGTGTAGCCCAGAAGACCCTGAGATACTACTGGAATACCTACCAGTAAATCTCCTTGCCTCGGCGGAGGGCTTTGTGTAATGGCTCTCCTAGACACAGCACGACCTCACCCCCAATACCGGGAGAGACGAACCCCTGAAGATACGCTCACTGCCTCCATGTGGCTCGGGACTGTACCCAACTAAAACCTGTTTGCACGACTCCTTTGAGCCGTGGTAGGGTAGTAATCAAAGTACAGTGGGAACTCACACGAGACAAATGACGATCCCCAGGTCGATGAACTAACCTGCACACATGTCACCAAGGAACTGCCATCTGACGTCTGGTACATGACCAACTAGCATGTTCCCGGCGAGTCCTGTCCGGTGTACTCATAACCCAATGAGCACCCGTATACATCTTAGGTGATCCAACTGACACCAGTGGCTTGTGAGACCGGCCACCGCCCCTCGTCGGGGTCTCGACTGTATACACTAGTCTACTATGGAGAATCGATGCCCTGTCTCGAAACTCTCACGACTAGGGACCTTTTAAGGATATGCTTATAGACCCCCAGCTCCCACTTATATGATCGCCCTCATACTGCTGGTGGTCAAGCAAGAATCCTAGGGGCTCTATCAACGTGTAATAGCGACGTGTCAGGTCACTTAAAACAGCACACGATGATAAAGGTAAACCAGATAGCATACTATCATCTCGAGTAAGACTGTCCGACCAGGATAGGTCCTCCATCAATCATTACAATCACGTACCTGTGACCTAATAATTGACTCTGAGGGCACTATCTCCAACAATCTCCCACTTGCACTCAAGGCTAATTATTGCGATGTCGCATACTCACAGCCCGTGTGATACCGAACACCCAACTCCTCTACTAGTCAGTCTCACAAAGCTCGTTTGCGAAACTATTGCGTTCGAGGAATAGCCTTAGTGAGTGGATCCGCTTTGTTGTATCTTTCTATGTCTCTCTATATCTCAAGTTCGCGGAGAAAGCCATCTCCCGAAATGAGCAATACCTGTCTTAGAATGTGTCTGGATGTCTGATGGGACATAGCTCATAAATGAACTCCAAATCCAAACTTCTTAGACTGTATCGTCAACTGAACTTAATCAGTATCCTGCGCCATGCCATCCTCAGTATTGCCTTGGACCATCTGTCCAAAATACCGCCCTTCGTCAGAAGGAAAACTATAACTCTGACAACCTTCTTGTCATCCATGTCACCTTGGAAGCCTAGAATGATACCTGTCTCCCGAATGAGGCTGTCGTTATCATATCCCTAGAACATCCACTTATGTTCTAAAACTGCTTCCGACTGTTTCTCCAGGATTGGATCAATGTCAACTTATTGCATCTAGTGCAAGAACAACATCTGGTGTGGTACTTGACATCTCATGATTGACTCAATTGCCTGAGCAAGTGATCAGCCAATCATGCACATCCCTCTCCCCTTTAGTCTGTAAGACACCTTTAGAGAGGGTGACTCCATCACCTGCAGGTACACTACCGTGCCAGGAGTCGTCCATTCTAAATACCCTTAGAATGCTGTCTAAGTACCCAGATTGGAAAACTACCCAAATCTAGATCTAAAACCATAGATCTAGTAACCAGTATGTCTGATACAAAATCCATTTCCTTTATGGAGAAACCACTGTGTGACGACCAAAGTATAACCGATTGTAGTATAGGAGTTTCTTTTCCTACTCTGTGTATGTCATCCAAATACCATGACATCACACCCTACTATCTTCTCAACAGATCCATCCCCTATTCTGATGAAGTCAAACCCATGACTGTCACGTCAGAAATATATGATCTATCTCCGCTACTGGTGCTTCAGTCTATAAATAGACATAAGCTACCTGTCTACCAATGCTTCCGCTGCTCCCACTGACTACGACAACCCTCTGGCAGAGTCATATAGACGTACACTTCTAAAACTAGTTTTTAGAACGACGCTATACTCATCCTCCCGCCTGGTCTCGCAGCCTGGAACAACAGCAATGGTAATTGTGGGTAAACAAGAACTTCCCTGTCACCGTCCTTGAGGCTACCGTAGTACCTCTCGGGTACCTGAAGTTACCCACCTTATCTGCGGAGTGGCCAATGGAATATCAAACCAGATTGAATCTTTAGGTTCCCTATCAAATCTTCAGTAATCGTTTGTGGTTCTGAAATCACTTCAAGTTCTACCATACTCCCACTACTGTTTTCTGAAAAAATCCATTTTTAATAAAACTGTGGCGAGTCTAGAACAATATTGCTATTGTTCATCCAGATGGTAGAAAATCAACCCTCGTCATAGCCTGGGTCAACCCACAAACAGCTATTACAGAAACGTGCCTTGAGTTGTCCAGTGTCTGGTTTTAATCATAAACCGGACAATTCCCCGTACCTTAACAACGTTAAGATATGAACTGTTCTATATCCAATATAGAAACAGAGGCACTGATTTAATTGAACCAGATTCAAATCATGCAGCTGTCTCCAGTGCATGTCAACTTAATGGATGGAGGCCGATCAGCGTTACTCAACTTAGGAATGCTTCCAATTTTGAGTAACCTGAAAGAGAAGCAAGTTCTCTTAATCACTACTATCAACTGAATACCATTGAAAAGTATCTACATCTTCGATCACTATGAAGAATCCTGATACTTGCTACACCTGGTTCTCTACTCTATTCAAATACCTATAACTTCTCAAAATTCGGACCCTGTGTTTCCTACGAAACACCTGTCTAAAAACTAGAGAAGTCATAAGTAAACCGAATATAGTACGAGGACCAACCCCTCTGTCCTGATGGACCCTGGACAACATACAATACTCTGTATAAGTCCCTTGAGTCTGAAAACTCATTCACTGTGTGTCGTAGGTTGAAAACTGTACTTATGGTAAAGAAGAATTACACCGCTGTTTAATGCTCCTTACCTAACCATCCACTGATATAGGTAAATGTCATAGACATAATTTCAAAAAAGGTGTATCTCACTCTATGAAAATAGACGTACAGATATATCAATTTGAAATTGGTGCACAACAGCGGATATTCAAAACCAAATATTTTGCCGACCGGCAAACAGTCCAGATGACTTCCTCAAATATCACCGATTACAACGAATCCCGATATAATGAGGACGATCACCCAATTCCCAATAACTTACTCCCACTCATCATCTGTAAAACCATACAGATGTGAGAATCGCACCTGGTAAATACATACCCTAGAGTAAGGACTAATTGGGAAATCAGTTTTCTTTTAACAGTACACAGTGGCACTGAAACATTGAAATGTTTCGATGGGGTATCCCGGTATTCCTAGTAATTCCTCTTCCAGATTCACGACTGTAACCGTATAATTCTTTGCCACCTCTCCAAATCCCTTTATATGTCTTTAGTCATTACCTTCTGCACACCCCTTTAGGCCAAATGGTTTTCTTCCTTCCCTACCGTTCGGCACCAGCCTATGGTTTGGAAGAAGACTATCCAATAAGCATAATGGGTGTACTGTCCTAATCCTAGGAACACTCGCAATGCGAGAGAAGGTGAAGATAAAGGACACCTGAATAAACCTTATTCCTATTTCTCCTGGACCAGAATCCATCCCCGAACTGGAACAAGTTCCATTCGAGTTCGTATATAACCATACGATGGAGTATCCAAATAAAATGTGGATCTTCGTAGTGATACGGAGTGTCCTGGAGAAATACAAAGGTGATTTTAGGATTGGCGAAGGAATACTTGGTTTGGTCATGAATATCTGTTGCAATTTACTTTGCCCTCTTTCTAATCCCTTGCTTTGTCTAAACTTAATACCTTCTGTACACCATCGTTAGGCTAATTGGTTTTCTTCATTTCCTACCGGTCGGCACCAGCCTAAGGTTTGGAAGAAGACTATCCAATTTGCGTAATAGGTGTACTATCTCCTAAACCAAGGAGTACTCGCAACCTGAGAGAAGGTAAAAGGAAAAGACAACTGAATAATCCTATCCGTTTTCTCCAGAACCTGAAACCATCCTCGAATAAATTCCTTCGAGTTCGTATCTAACCATACGATGGTTTTGTCCAATGGAAGTGGACGTTCGTAGTAATACGGGGTGTCCTGGAGAAAAGGGTAAAAGTAGGAGTGGCAATGAGGTTTGCAACTCTGACAATCCAAAAGCCGGTGTTTAAGAAGGTTCGGTCAACTTGGTCACTGAGTCATAGTCTTAGGGTCAGGTCAATGGTCGCTGCCCAAAGAGAGAGAGAAAAGAAACACTCAGCGTGCACTCTAACCTAGATCAGAATGGTTACCAATTTATCTAATCAGGAAACATCCCACTGTACCTCAAATTCTCCTCCAAACCTAAAAGAAGAATTAGTCGGGATCACCCGAGGAGTATACCAACTCATCAGTGGGAATCGGGATCCAACTATCATCGCATGATAACGTGACGGAATCCGCTCACGTCATCACACTCCAGAAGGTATGCGCATATCTGGCAAGTTTCAGTTCTTTTGAAACTCCCGATGTGGATTTTTACCCCATGCTCTTATGACCTTGACTTTGGCCAACAAATCATAAGTCACATGTCAAGTTCTACCCGTCATTCTCCAGGTTGTTTTGAATCCACCCGTACATACCCTTGACTTTGGCCAACAAGGCAGTACGACTGTTCCAAACCAACGCATCTATCTATGCTGCATATGAATAACCAACAGCTACCAAACACTGTGCCTTGACTTTGGCCAACAAACACAGCTTGAATACTATTGACTACCCATATGAAACGACGGAGGGCTACGAATGGTTTCTGGCGAAAACCTTTAACGTAATGAACTTGATATCGTTGAAGGAACGGATAGCTTTTTAGAAATATAGTGACGACAACTTCCGCTAAAGAGGTCACTCCCGGTGAAGGGATCTCGGCTCTTTCCCCGTAGAATGGGGTGCAGGATATTCCAACTGAATACCACGATGCAAAGCAAAAGTAATCGGCTATAGTGAAGTTAATGCCCTGACGCAAACTTATTGTCCAAGGGGTCACTCCCGGTGAAGGGATCTCGGCCCTTGCCTCGTCGACTGAGGTGCTGGATATTCATAACCGAATATCACTGTGCAAAACAAAAGTGAACGTCTTTGCAATAACAGCTTTTTGAAAAGTGTTCCAACAACATCAGATTAGGTTTGTTTTTAACTTGCATTGATCCGAATCAATGCAGTCCCATCAATAGATCACACCACAAAGAACGAAAATATACTGATGTACGTATATGCCATCCGCATTCGCCACTGGGTCCCGTCATTACCCGTTAGGTTAGCTAACAAACGACAGAGCGGGGACTGGACTAGCGCGGATGCAAAACATATACAACATCTACTAATATATATACCAATATATTATATTCGCTCAAGGCGTGAATAAAATGCAACATCACAGAAATGTACAGCATCACAGAAACAATACAGATATCTGGGATCCCCGGGTTTCACAGAGCCGCTGAAACCCGACGTTCCCCTGGTCGTGTGGATAGCCTGTACAATGAAATCCTAGACCCCTACGGGCGCGGCAAGTCACCCGCCAAAACCTGAAGCGAGGCAGCCCCCTTCAGCGCCGTGAATGGACCACCCAGCACTTCACGGAATCCGGTAACTTAGGCACCCCTCCTGGGTCAACCTGTACCCCCTACGAGTGCGGCGAATAGCCCGCCAATCCTAGAGTGAAGCCCCTTCCGTCCCAATGCCATGAGATGCGGGCTTGCTGCCCTCTAGAACCCGGCCATCCGTGCACCCCTCCGCGGGGCAATCCTAGTACAGAAAGTAAAATATACATACAACGGGTACATCGACCGGAACCTGGCCGTGCCCCAAAATAATAATACAATCAGGCAGTGACGGCAGTCCACAGGTCGGACGCTCGCCCCGCAATATCAAATGTACATAATACAACCACAACTGTACTAGCATTGCATCCAGGCTATCCCCCACGACCGATCCGCAACATCACAGCAAAAACAGAACATCAACGTGAAAGTCACGTTCGCAAATCCGTCTAACCGGGCTATAGCAGTTAGACCGGATTTACCGATCGAGTGACATTCACGGTCGCAGATATAATGCAAATACTGTGAAATAATGTGTTTAAAATATCCGATCAATCAAATTTTAACAAGTGGGCCCCAAAGCATTACTGTAGCAGATCAGGAAAATCTGGGCCCAAAATTAATATTCCAAAACCCATATTTTAAGCCAACAAGCCCTCTGGAAAAAGCTGGTGAGCTGAACCCAATTACCTGCGGCGGAACCGCGGCCAACAAGGGGTTATGGCCGCGGTTCCGCGGTCGTACGGAGGGTTCAGGCAACCAAAATTTTCCAGTGGTCTTAGGGTACTCTGTACATCATTCTGCAATCACCTGAAAAATTTTTCGAGACCAAAAATTTTCAACAGAAACTGATGCGAACTAAAATGCAGTTTTGGAACATTCGATCGATCGAAACAGAAAAACATATTACACCAAGCTAGACTATGTTAATGGCGAGGCTCTGATACCACTGTACGTGCACGACGGCGCCCCGGCCGTCAATCCGACGGCCAAATGCAGAAGCGGTGATAAACTTAAATTTTTCTTGAACTGGCAAACCGCCGCGCACTAATACCCGGATCGAACCATTAATTAGTCCTAGCTAACTACAAGAAAGGGAATAGAGATATACAGACGATCCAAGTCCTCCGGTCTTCTCGTCATCGTCCCGATCTCCTGCGGAATGTCCCGTCTCCTCCTCGTCGCCGGAAGTGCACCACATCGCCTACTTCTTTTACGGGCTCCCACCTCAATGCCGAGGCAACTCGGGCACGAAGCCGGCTACTCGACGTGCCCAAGATTTGCTGTAGAATATGTAGTACTCAAGTCTCACTTTGGGGTAGTGGAGGTTGCCTTTTGGTGGAGGGATGATACAAGGAGTTTTTCTTGGGAATTTTGGTGAAGAAAATGATATGATATCAACCAAAATGACCCTCCCAAAATTGGGACAGCCCCCTTCTCCAAAGAATGGCCGGCCATGCTAAATTGAGAGGGGAGAGGGAGAGTGAGGAACAATGTATCAAAAGATTACCCCTCACAAAATGCAAGAGAGAGAGGGAGATGATATCATGAAAGGAAATGATTATCAACAAAGCCATACTCCACCAACCTCATCATCACAACAAAGGTCAAGCCATCATGACACCATCATGAAGCAAAAAGACAAGCAAGGTCAAGGTATGGTGAGCCATCATGATACAAGGAAATATGCAAAGACCCCCTCCTCAATTGCTTATTTGCAACAATGCAAATAAGCACTCCTCCACCAATCTTCGGCCAATGAACGGAACAATGGAAATTGGCCGAAACGGAAAGCAAACTGGCAACTCCAGAAAACTGGTCCCGTAATAAATTACAGGAAAACCCCGAAACTGTGCATACACAACCGCATCTGTATTTCGACCGAAATACAAATGCAAAGAGACAAAATCTACACTGTACTATACTAGGATCCGGCTTATACCAAAACCGGCTAGTAATATCTGTCCGATCCTGATCCGTGCAATACCGCACGTATCTGATCGAACCCTGCCATATAACCATACGGCCTATAGTACAAACTGTCCGATCCTGATCCGTGCAACACCGCACGTATCTGATCGGACCTTGCCATATCTCCATACGGCCTCTACAACCTTTCGCCCGAAAGCTGAGTAACTGAATGTGGGGGACTCTAAAGACTCGTCAACACCTTGGTTGTGGATTTAACCACTAGCACGTCAGAGGTATAAGCCAATACGTAACGGGCTACCAAGTATTGACTAAAAGGGACGTCTGTGAGCGAACTCAGCCTGACAACCCTACTGAGCCTGTCAGTGATAATATCCGTACAGTCCGGTCCGTTCGTCTATGAGCATCGCATGGCGGGCCTAGGGGGTTGGTAAAAGTCAGACCCCCAAAAGCGGTACAAGTCGTGTCGGAGTGTAGCCCAGAACACCCTGAGATACTACTGGAATATCTACCAGTAAATCTCCTTGCCTCGGCCGAGGGCTTTGTGTAATGGCTCTCCTAGACACAGCACGACCTCACCCCCAATACCGGGAGAGACGAACCCCTGAAGATACGCTCACTGCCTCCATGTAGCTCGGGACTGTACCCAACTAAAACCTGTTTGCACGACTCCTTTGAGCCGTGGTAGGGTAGTAATCAAAGTACAGTGGGAACTCACACGAGACAAATGACGATCCCCAGGTCGATGAACTAACCTGCACACATGTCACCAGGGAACTGCCATCTGACGTCTGGTATATGACCAACTAGCATGTTCCCGGCGAGTCCTGTCCGGTGTACTCATAACCCAATGAGCACCTGTATACATCTTAGGTGATCCAACTGACACCAGTGGCTTGTGAGACCGGCCACCGCCCCTCGTCGGGGTCTCGACTGTATACACTAGTCTACTCTGGAGAATCGATGCCCTGTCTCGAAACTCTCACGACTAGGGACCTTTTAAGTATATGCTTATAGACCCCCAGCTCCCACTTATATGATCGCCCTCATACTGCTGGTGGTCAAGCAAGAATCCTAGGGGCTCTATCAACGTGTAATAGCGACGTGTCAGGTCACTTAAAACAGTACACGATGATAAAGGTAAACCAGATAGCATACTATCATCTCGAGTAAGACTGTCCTACCGGGATAGGTCCTCCATCAATCATTACAATCACGTACCTGTGACCTAATAATTGACTCTGAGGGCACTATCTCCAACAGGTATACTGGACGGACTCGCCGAGAACTCCTAGATGGTATTATACCTTACGTCAGATGGCAGTTCTCTGGTGACACTGGTACAGAGTAGTCTGTTGACCCGAGATCGTCATAGAGTCTTGTGTGGTTCCCACTGTGCTTTGATTTCCACCTTACCACGTCCAAGAGGGCATGCAAAACGGTGGTTTTTGGATACAGTCCCAAATCACATGGAGGCAATGAGCGATAGAAGGGGATTCGTCTCTCCCGGTATAGGGAGTTGATGTTGCGCTGTGTTCGATTGGCTATAACCGGAAATCCCTGGCCAGGGTTGCTGGGATTTACTGGTAAGTGCTACCAGTAGTTTCTCGAACTGTTATAGACCTCATATCGACACGACTTATCGAGCTATTGGGGTCTGACGTTTACCATCCCTAGGCGAGATATGCGACATATCAGACGACGAGACCGGACTGTACGGTAAGTGTTACAGGTTGGATTCACAGGAGTGTGAGCGGGCTTGATCATCGATCTTCTGATCGCTCAATACCCGGGTGGCCGTTACGTTTAGCAAACCGCTTGCTGCTTGTGGGTGTTTGATATGATCATCACCTGCTGCCGGCGTATTGACGAGTCTTTAGAGTCCTACACAGAGGTTTCCTGGCTCAAGCAAAACGAAATAGGAGCGCATATGAGATATGTGCGGGACCGAGAATAATGTGTGTATGTGATACTGTATTCTATTCTCGCGATGAATGTATCGAATGGTTGTATGTGATATAACCTAGTTATTGAATCAAGGATTGATTCGATAAGCCGATACATTCGATATTAGTCGGTTATATGCGATATGACCGGATCGTTAAATCAAGCGTTGATTTAATGATTTAATGCATAATTATATATTTGATATATTACTTTGCATTAACTAGTATTGGTTCATTTAAATTGGATTTTCTCACCTGATGTACACAAGTTGTATATGTGATATACTTTTGTGCACTTGTTCGTATCATGTTTGATGATACATGCTAGTTTAGGTGTATGTTTGGTTTAAACCATGGTTGGTCAATGGTTAGGGTTTCACTTGATTTATTTGCTTATTTTTTTATTTATTCATTCATTTTGGCAAAAGGAAAAATGGTGGCTTGATTTGTTTTCTAGTTGAAGCTTCATGAAGCTTTGAAAAGGTTCAACCATTTTTGTTTCTTTGCCTAACCTAACCATTCACCTAACCTTGGTTTATTCTCTACACCTAACTATGGTTGCAATATGATAATTATCTTTTTATTTTATATTTTACAAAACACTTATCATATATTATCTTCTTCTTCTTCTTCTTCTTCAAGATGAACAAGCTTGCTACCAACAATGGTGCCTTGACAAAAAGAGTGAGAAATCCAATTCTAAAGTGAACCTACTTCCTATTTCTTCATCCTCTACCACTTGCCAAGTAGTATAGGGTGTTTTCTTCACAAGTTTCATGGCTTGGTGAAGTTGGAGTTTGATCTTGTGTTCCCTCGACGTAGATCATCTTCGGCATCGAAGTCGACGACCTAGCCCGCCCATTTCTCCGATGAAGCCGACGCTAGAGCCCGAGATCCGATGATCGCAGCGAGGGGACCTCATCACGGAGCTATGGAGGTGGAGGACCGGATCTACAAAGGTTGTATTTCCGTTCAACTCTTAGTAAAGTTGTTTACTAGTTATCGTTTTCGCCTAAATTCTAGTTAACGTCCGTATTAGGGTTTCTCGGCACTTGTAAAATTTGAAATTGGAATGGTTGATGCCTTGAGAGACCTCTAGTGTGTGACTAGGAACCCTACAGAACCCATGCCACTATTTGCACTGATCATTCTGCGCTTAAGCACCTCTTTGCAAAAAAGGATGCCAAGGCCAGATTGATACGTTGGATTCTCCTTCTTCAGGAATTTGACTTAACCATCAAAGATAAAAAGGGGACCGACAATGTTGTAGCCGATCATCTGTCTCGCATACCAAATGCACCAAATGAGGAAATTCCAATCAATGAGCATTTTCCGGACGAACAAGTTCTCTCCGTGTCAAGCGAACCATAGTTCGCTGATATCGTGAACTTTTTAGTCACCGAAGAAACACCATCTTTTTGGCCGAATCAGGACAAGTATAAATTTCTCTCCCAGGTCAAATTCTTCTACTGGGATGAACCATACATGTTCAAATACTGTCCTGATCAAATCATTAGACGGTGCATCTCTAACTCTGAGACAAGAAGTGTTTTGTCCTTCAACCATGACCAAGCCTGTGGGGGCCATTTCGGACCTAGAAAAACAGCTGAAAAGGTTTTGCAGAGCGGCTTCTACTGGCCGACACTTTTCAAGGATGCTTTCGAATACTGCAAAACCTGCAACCGACGCCAACACATGGGCAAAATTGGAAAATGGAATCAAATGCCCCTACAGTCCATTCTGATTGTAGAAATTTTTTATGTCTAGGCCATTGATTTTATGGGGCCATTCCCAAACTCTTTTGGGAATTTGTACATTTTGCTGGCTGTGAACCATCCCTTGTCGAACCAACGACAAGAAGGTTTTCATAAAATTTTTGAAAGAAAACATTTTTTCTCGGTTCGGTACGCCTCGCACCATCATTAGTGATAATGGAACGCATTTCTGCAACCGATCTTTTAAATCACTAATGAAAAAGTATTCCATCAGCTATAAATTGTCAACATCCTATCATCCTCAAACTTGCGGTCAGGTTGAAGTCTCCAAAAGACAAATTAAACAAATTTTGGAAAAGACTGTCAACAATAACCGCAAGGATTGGCCGTTGAAGTTAAGTGACGCGCTCTGGGCATTCCGCACAGCCTTCAAAACGAACCAAGGTATGTCCCCATACCGACTCATCTTTGGAAAGGCATGTCACTTGCCTGTTCAATTAGAGCACCGCGCTTTTTGGGAAATCAAACAGCTCAATATCGACTTAGAAAAAGCCGGCGAAGCGCAAAAACTTCAATTAAACGAACTTGACGAGATACGCAATGATGCGTACGAGAATGTCAAACTGTACAAGGAAAAGACGAAAGTCTTTCATGACAAAGCAATTCTCAGGAAAACGTTCACCGTGGGGCAAAAGGTTCTGCTCTATGACTCCCGACTTCATTTATTTCCTGGGAAGTTGAAATCACGATGGACAGGCCCATTTTTTGTGCGCACAGTTTTTCCGCACGGTGCTGTCGAAATTGAAGATCAGCAATCTGGCAATATGTTCAAAGTCAATTGCCAACAGCTAAAACCATTTTTAGAATTGCCCACGGAAATGGGGGAGCTCATGTTTTTACATGAGCCACGTTACATCGATTAAAACATGTTAGTTATATGTATGCCCTAGAGGCCATTACTGTACATACGATGTATATTGTAGTGGATGCTTGGACATATATAGGGTGGACTTTCTTGCTCGACATCTTAGTGTATATGCCCTAGGGGCCATTATTGTATCATACTTGGATGTATATTACTTAATGGAAGCTTTGGATATTCATAATTGTATATACAGTCTTGCTAAAAATGGTAGTATGCTACTTGGTTTGTGTCAACTTTAATATATGCATATGTTTCTTGTAACTTATCACTTATACATATTAGTAGAGCCCATAGGATCTTTACTTGATTACCAGCGTTGTGATGGCAGTCACACAAGTGGGGGTTGGGTAGTCTATAAGCAACATCCTATACTTGTCCCTAGTCATAGGATTATTGAGACAGGGCATAGATACTCCAGAGTAGACTAGTGTGTACACTTCTCATCCCAGTTGGGGAGATGGTCCATCCCACAGCCATCAGTACGTCGTACTGGAGATAGTATAAAGGTGCTCGTTAGGTTACGGGTACACCGGACAGGACTCGCAGGGGAACTGATTGGTTGGTATTATACCCATCGTTAGTTAACAGTTCCCAGGTGACATGAGTACAACATAGTCTGCAGACTTGACACTGCTACTTCGCCTCGAGTGTGTCCCACTGTTCTTAGATTGCTACCCTACCACGGCTCATAGGAGTCGTCCAAACAGGTAGCAGTTGGGTGCAGTCCCGAGCAGTTGGAGACAGTGGCGGTTAGATAGGATTCGTCTCTCCCGGTATTGGGAGTTGATATCGCGCTGTGTCAGAGAACCATTACGCAAAGTCCCTGGCCAGGGCAAGCGAGATTTACTGGTAGGTTCCAGTAGTTTCTCAGGGTGTAATGGGCTACGCTCCGACATGACTTATACCGCTATTAGGGGACGGACGCTTGCCGCCCCTAGGTTCGATATGCGATAGTCTTAGACGAACAGACCGGACTGTACGGAGATTGTCACATCAGGCTCAGTAGGAGTTCGGACTGGTTTCCTCATCGGCCTTCTTATCGACATCTACCTGGGGACCGTTACGTATAGCTAGTGCCGCTTGCAGTCTGTGGTTAAACCCACTGCGAGCGTAGTGTCGAGTCTTTAGAATCCCACACAGAGGGTTTCCCTGCTCCAGGCGAAACGATATAGAGGTCGTATGGTTTTACGACAAGGGTTCGGACGCATACGTGTTTAAACGCACGTACGACGTTCGGACAGTTTTTACTAGCCGTCATTGGTTTAAGCCAGATTCTGGTATCAGGTTATTAGATTTATACAGTCTAAAGTTTTTCCGTATTTTCACGTATTGGAGGGGCGTTCTCGTAATTTTCCGGGAAGCTTCTAGAAGTATGGTGACTTGGGGGTTAAGGTGGCATATGCATTAATTGGATTAATGAGTAATGTAGTGATTCATACAATGAGTTAATGATTCAATTAATGTTTTATGTGACTCATGTGATGAATCACTTAGTGTATTAATGAAACATGGTGATGATTCATTATTTGTTATTTACTTAATATTATCATATGCTTCATATATACACAAATGACTTCATTCATCCAAAAGGATTCTTATCATCACCTTCTCTCTCCTCAAGCTCTATCATTCTTGAAAACCTAACCCTAACCTCTCATGTGTTTAGATCAAGGGTTATCTAGACTAATACATCCATAATCTCACTCTATATCCCCTAGGTAGCTTAGATTAGCACTTTGAGCAACCTAGTTATCTCAAATTAGAGATCAAGCTTGGCGTAGGAGCTCTCGGGTGGATCGTCTTTGACTCGAGGAGGTCGTTGAGGTGCCGATGTTCTAAGGAGCCTACAAGGAGTGGAGGACAGCGAGGAAGACCCGAAGGACAAGTAACGTGAGGTATAACTTCGAATCCGACTAGTTAAACCTCTCGTAGTTTGCTAGTAATAGTTTAGATACGATTCATGCGCTCAAGTCCCTGTTACGAAGCTTTGATAATCGTTTTTCATATATTCCGCCTCCCAGCAAATTTGTGGGGTGCGTGACATGGACTTACAGTGATATCAGAGCCAGCTAAACCATTACTAGCTTGTTAGCAACCAATTAGAACTTGGATTGACGGATTAACGCGAAAACAAAACCCTAACTGTTCTGTTAATTTTAAAAATGTCTAAAAAAATATTTGATATGCCTTAAAATTCACAGTAGGGAAATATAAGAATACTGGGAAAATACGATGTTCCAACTCGGTTAGATGGCCGCGGATCCGCGGCATAAGAGTGCTTTTGGCCGCAGATCCGCCGCCGAGTCAACTCCGAGTTGACTCGGATTTCCTCTATAATTCATATATTTTGGAGTTCTGTTTTCCAGTATGTACTGTTTCTACCCAGGTTACTTCAGTGCTGGTTTGCTTTTGGGGTAGACACGGAAAATGGTAGTCGGTCGATGTTCTAAGATATTTGCTAATTGAGTTTTTATCTGTAATGTTTAATGTGTTCGTAAACCTCCCCTAACTGCTAGTATGTCGGTTGGCAGGGGGTTGCACATTTCTGTAATGTTTACTATTTGTGAATATGAACTGTATTAGACTGTTGTGATGATTAGCCGGGGTTTGAGATAGGTTATTATATTCATTAATTCGATGTAAATGTAATATGATGTAATATTCTATTGCGGGGCACATCCAGGTTGCGGTTGTAGCCACTGTTGTATTATTTCTTTTTACTGTTTTTTGCTCCTAGGATAGACCCAAGGCGGGGTACACAATCTACCGGGTACGTTGAAGTGTTTAGTGTCCTACTTACATTGCTGAGGGAGACCGCTTCACTTCGGGTACTTGGCGGGTAGTTTGCCGTACCCGTAGGGGTCTTGGGTGGGGTAATGGCTATTCATCACAACTGTATAATCCGTCTTTTGTTGCAGGCTCAAAGCAAACGCGGATTGCTAATATATCCAATAAAGTTCATCAGTGATCTGGAATGCTTATTATTGCATCTGAAGAATGTACAATATCTATATATGATAGGTATTAGACGTCAATTATGTTTTACAACAGCGCTAGCCCAGCCCCCTGTTAGTTATATGTATGCCCTAGAGGCCATTACTGTACATAGGATGTATATTGTAGTGGATGCTGGGACATATATATGGTGGACTTTCTTGCTCGACATGATAGTATGCTATCTGGTTGCTCTTTACCTTAACGTGTACACTGATTGTCTCTCTGTTACATGTTGGTAAAGCCCTTAGGATGTGTGCTTGACTACCTGGACTATGATGCGGATCATACTAGTGGGGACATGGTAGTCCATAAGTACGTCCTTCAAGGTCCCTAGTCGTAGGTGTATCGAGATGGGGCATCGATATACCAGAGTAGACTAGCGTATACCTTCTCGACCCATACAGATGGGCGATGGATGATCCCATATCCATTGGTGTTTGACATCAGAGATGATATACGGGTGCTCAGTGGAGACTGGGTATACTGGACGGACTCGTCGAGAACTCCCAGATGGTATTATACCTTACGTCAGATGGCAGTTCTCTGGTGACACTGGTACAGGTTAGCCTGTAGACCCGAGATCGTCATAGAGTCTTGTGTGATTCCCACTGTGCTTTGATTTCCACCTTACCAAGTCCAAGAGGGCGTGAAAAACGGTGGCTTTTGGGTACAGTCCCGAATCACATGGAGGCAATGAGCGATAGGAGGGGATTCGTCTCTCCCGGTATAGGGAGTTGATGTTGCACTGTGTTCGATTGGCTATAACCAGAAATCTCTGGCCAGGGTTGCTGAGATTTACTGGTAAGTGTTACCAGTAGTTTCTCGAACTGTTATAGAACTCATATCGACATGACTTATCGAGCTACTAGGGTCTGACGTTTACAACCCCTAGGCGAGATATGCGACATATCAGACGAACATACCGGAATGTAGGGTAAGTGTTACTGGTTGGATTCACAGGAGTGTGAGCGGGCTTGCTCGTCGATCTTCTGATCGCTCAATACCCGGGTGGCCGTTACGTTTAGCAGACCGCTTATGGCTTGTAGGTGCTTGATATGATCATCATCTGCTGCCGGCGTATTGACGAGTCTTTAGAGTCCTACACAGAGGTTTCCTGGCTCAAGCGAAACGAAATAGGAACACATATGAGATATGTGCGGGACCGAGAATAATACGTGTATGTGATACCATATTCTATTCTCGCGATTTGTATCATCGGCAGGTTATATGTGATATAGCCGGGTTACCGAATCATATGTTGATTCGATACATTGATACACTTGATACTAGTCGGTTATATGCGATATGACCGGATCATTAAATCAAGTGCTGATTTAATGATTTAATGTATAATTATATATTGATATATTACTTAGCATTACCTAGTATTGGTTCACATTAGATGGATTTTCTCACTTGAAGTGCACATTGTATATGTGATATAGTTTTGTACACTTGTTTGTATCATGTTTGATGATACATGCAACCTTGGGTGTGTGTATGCTATACATTATGTTTAGTGAATGGTTAGGGTTTCATTTCTTTTATTTATCTATTCATTTTTGGTTAAAATAAAAGGAAAACAAAATGGTTGCTTTTAGAACTTTCTTGATGCTTCATGCATCTTTGACTAAAAATGACTATTTTGTCTTCATCTCCTAAACCTAACCATTCAACTAACCTTAGTTCATTCTCTACACTTAACTAAGGTTGCAATATGATAAGAATGAAGGGGGTTTTCTTTTTAACTTAATCTTTTGATTCTTATCATATTCTTTTCTTTTTCTTCTTCTTCTTGAACAAAGAAGAAAGCTTGCTGCCATTAATGTCAACTTGAGAAAAAGAGTGAGAAATCGAATTCTAAAGTGAACCCACTTCCTATTTCTTCATCCTCTACCACTTGCCAAGTAGTATACGGTGTTTTCTTCACATGTTTCATGACTTGGTGAAGTGGGAGCTTGATCTTGTGTTGCTTCGACGTAGATCATCTTCGGCATCGAAGTCGACGACCTAGCCCGATCATTCTTTCGATGAAACCACCGTGAGAGTCCGGGATCCGATGGGTACAGTGGAGGGACTTCATCACGGAGCTATGGAGGTAGAGGACCGGATCTACAAAGGTTGTAGCCCCGTTCACTTAGCAGTAAAACTGTTTACTACTTGCATGTTTCACCTAATCTCTAGTTAACGATCTAGTCTAGGGTTTCTCGGCACCGCAAAATTTGAAATTGGCATGGTTGATGCCTTGTGAGACCTCTTGAGCGTGCCTAGAAACCCAACAGTGGTATCAGAGCCTAGCTAGAGTCTTAGGCGATGTGTAGACGATGTTAGAAACCTGATCGAACCCCGAAACCCTAAATTTCAACCCTCTCTGGACATTTTTTCAAAACTGGGTTTTTTCCAGATTAAAAATTCTTAAAAAATTCAACAGGAAATTATAAGAATTACGGTGCAAAAATGACCAAGTGATACGGCTAAAGCGCGGCGGAACCGCGGCAGAAGCTTGACTTATGCGGCGGTTCCGCAGCCAAATGATGAGATTAGACTTCCATTTTTGCACAGTAATTTGTCTATTCAGGTGTTGAATTTTCTGGGAATTTTTAATTTGCACTCAAGAGTTGAGTTTTCTGGGGTGTTTTGGAGCTTCGATGATTCAATCGGAAATTTCAAACTTTGTCTATGTGCTTTTCCGGATAATTTTAGAATATGTTAAAAAGTTCGACCGGATATAAATACCCACTTTTTCACCTGCCGGGAAATTTCCAATTGTTGGATATTTCCGTAGTTTAATCACGTTCTAAGTAGTGCAAGTAACGCGATGGTCCCTCTAGAAGACAACAAACCTTAACTCGATTATATGACCGTCTTGAGCTGCCCTTTGAACCTTAGGGTTTGGGGCAGTACGGCGTGCCACATGTGAGGCGTTGGCTTGACCCTTCTACGACTGGACCGTTGGTACTGAGGCATGAAGTGAATGTTTTTTAAACTTATTTCATGTGTTGAGCTGTTTCGGGAAAACTTGGGTGATCGATTGTTCGATCGGAATATTTAACATTTTCTATTTATCTGGATTGAGATACAACATTTGGAATTCACAAGTAGTTATGAGATAACTGAATAAATGTTATAAACATAGCAGTTTAGTCTCACTTGATCGGTTGCCACGGAATTTTGATGTGATCAAAAGTCCGTCGCAATCATGTAGCGTACGCGGATACTCGCCAGGTAAACTTAATAGACAGCCTCACTCTATAGCCCCGACCAAGTGACTGTATGAGAACCCCGTCGCCGAAAGCATCCGTTTGGGTGCTCGCGGCAGCGGTGTTCAGCCTTGGAGCACTTCGTCGACGGTGTCGGGGGTGCGGCCGCCTAATAAAGTTTGCGACGAGCATTCGATCAGTTTTTCGGGAATCTTGTTGAATTGTCCGACTAGATATTGAAAAGTGTTTTCGATATAGAGACTAAAATGCGGGGTTTATAATTGTTAGGCATGCGATGTCTAAGGAATTCATTTGATTAGGCATGCGATGTCTAAAGTGGTTGCGGATTCCAACTGTTGTAGTTTTACACTTTCTTTTCTGTGACCGTAAGTGTAATATGTAATATCGCCGGTTTCGTTGCTATATATCAACGACAATTGGGATACGCATGTTTACTTACGTTGATGACATGTGATGTTATGGGTTGCTGGATATATTATATTGGATCGTCGTGTTTGAATAGCCGGGGGGTTTTATGTGAGATGAGTGTTTTTCATTTTCATTCATGTAAAAATATGTATGTAATATTCTTTTATTGGGGCACTTCCAAGTTGCGGAAGTTGTTACCGTTGTTGTATATTATTTACTTTTCCGCACTAGGATAGTCCCAAGGAGGGGAGCACAAGTAACCGGGTTCTAGAGTCCAGTGGGAGACCAACTCGAGGAGTCGAGTCCGGGTCTCCTAACTCTAGAATTGGTAGGGTTGCTTGTCGCTCTCGTAGGGGTCTAGGGGTGTGGGTTTGGCTATTCATCGCGACCGGGGAATCCATGTTTTATACTGGCTCGTATTGAAAACACGGACATCCTAGTATGTCCAATATTTCATATGATTCTTCTGCTGCGATATCTGTGATGTGATCATTTGATGTTCTGTGATAAATACTGTATATAGTATATATGATATATTATATAGATGTTACTTATATTTTACACCCGCGCTAGCTCTGCCCTGCTCTGCCGTTAGTTACCTAACCTAACGGTGCATGAGGGGACATCGAGGCGAACGCGGATGGCATAAGTGTACGTCGTATTTATCTGTGATGTTTAGGTAATTTAAATGATGGGACTTTATTAATGTGATTAATGAAAGAAAAGAAACCTAAGATGTTGTAGAATCGAATTTCAAAAATAAAACCGGTAGCTACAGTTCTTGCTTTGCACTGTGGTATATATCATATATCCTGCACCTTATTCGATGAGGAAAGGGCCGACGATCCCTTCACCGGGAGTGACCCCTTTAGCAATAACTGGCAGATGCTACACCCCTCGGTTTTTCTTTTGATTGCTTCTATAGTTTCTGCTTTGAACAGTGATATATATGATATATCCCGCACCTCATTCGACGAGGAAAGGGCCGACGATCCCTTCACCGGGAGTGACCCCTTTAGCAAAACTAGAAAAGCCTCGAAAACACTCCATTTTAAAATAATTTGATTCTACAACGATATCAAGTTCATTACGCAATAGGTTTTCAGAAAAACCTGTCGTAGCCCTCCGTCATTTTAGATAAGTAGAAGTTAGTATTCGTGCTGCGTTTGTTGGCCTTTGTCAAGGCGTAGTGTGCGGTAGCTGACTGGTACTTATCTGCTTATGCATATGATGCAAATTGGGTTAGGATAGTCGTGCGACCTTGTTGGCCTTTGTCAAGGGTCGTGCGGGTGGGTTTAATTCAATCAGGAAATGACGGGTAGAACTTGACTAGCAGCCTATGGTTTGTTGACCTCCGTCAAGGTCATAGGACGCTAGGGGTAAAATATTATTGGGAATTTCAAGTGTTGAAATTTGCAATGAAATTGCATACCTTCTATGAGATAGTTGGATCCCGATACCTGCTACGAGTAAGAGTAACTCCTGGGAGATTTTTACACAATACAATTAGCCGATCAAGTAGGTGTCTAGAAAGGTGTTAACGAGGTTACGCCTCTGGGAAAATGAGGTTTACATTAATTAGGTTCGTGCGAAAGCACGGGGAACCTCCCTCAAAGTACCGACACTGGCCTGGCTGAAAGATTGGCGAACTTGTAGCGTGTAATTAATCCCGGCTAGTCTTTCCTTTTAGGATTTGAAGGAACATTTGATAAAAACAGTGGGAGCCATCCAGATTAGATAAAATAATAACCAACTATTCTTGCAAGAGCGCACGCTGAGTGTTTTCTTCTCTCTCTCTCCAGGTAGCGACCATATCACGCCTTAATCAAGATAATAATACGGATTATTGACCGAACCCGCTTGTTATACTGAGCTGGGGAACGTTGGTCCCGCTCCAACTTATAATTGTTATAAGACAGAGCAGGAAATTGGGGAATACCAGAATTCCCGTGCCGCCCAAACGAAGAAAGTGTATGTTGATGCTGTTAGTGTATATGCCCTAGAGGCCATTACTGTATCATACTAGTTTGTATATTACTTAATGGAAGCTTGGGATATTCACCTTGTATATACAATCTTGCTCAAAATAGTAGTATGCTACTTGGTTTGTTTCTACTTCAATGTGTACATGTGTTTATTTTTGTATATCGCCTATACACATTAGTGGAGCCCTTAGGATCTTTGCTTGATTACCAGCGATGTGATGGCCGTCACACTAGTGGGGCTGGGTAATCTATAAGCACATCCTTATGCAGGTCCCTGGTCACAGGACTATCGAGACAGGGCATCGATACTCCAGAGTAGACCAGCGCATGCGCTTCTCATCCCAGTGTGGGAGACGGTCTGTCCCACAGCCGTCAGTACGTCGTACTTGAGATAGTATGCGGGTGCTCGTTAGGTTACGGGTACACTGGACAGGACTCGTCGGGAACTGACTAGTTGGTATTATGCCTATCGTCAGTTATCAGTTCCCAGGTGACATGAGTACAGCTTAGTCCGCTGACTTGACACTGTCACTTCGCCTCGAGTGTGTTCCCACTGTACTTTGATCACTACCCTACCACGGCTCAAAGGAGTCGTGCAAACAGGTAGTGGTTGGGTGCAGTCCCGAAGCACTTGGAGGCAGTGACGGTTAGACAGGATTCGTCTCTCCCGGTATTGGGGGTTGACATCGCGCTGTGTCTAGGAGAGCCATTACACGAGTAGTCCCTGGCCAGGGCAAACGAGATATACTGGTAGGTTTCCAGTGTTATCTCAGGGTGTTTTGGGCTTCGCTCCGGCACGACTTGTACCGCTATTGGGGGACTGACGTTTACCGCCCCCTAGGCCCGCCATGCGATGTATCAGACGAAAAGACCGGACTGTACGGAGAATGTCACACTCAGGCTCAGTAGGAGTTCAGATGGGTTTCGCCTCGTCGGTCTTCTTGTCGGCATTACCTGGGGACCGTTACGCACAGCTAGTGCCGCATGCGGTCTGTGGTTAAACCCACTGCCAGCGTAGTGTCGAGTCTTTAGAGTCCCACACAGAAAGCGTTTCGCCTTTAGGCAAAAGAGTAGAGGTCGCATGGTATTGCGACAGGTTGCATGGTTTTGCGGCAGGGTTCGGTCACATCCGTGCACTTGTGCACGTACAGTGTCCGGACAGTTTACACTAGCGGGCTTTGGTTTAAGCCAGATCGTAGTGAACCTTTTGGGATTGGATTTATCCAGTGTGCATTCGTGTTCCTCGGAACGCGGATGCGGGTGCGTATGCACAGTTGACAGGGAGACAGAGGCAGCGGATTCTCATTAGGGTTATTGACAGTTGACCGTTGACTATTTGACTTTTTGCTCAACCCTAATGAGAATATGATATGTGATTAACTATTATATTAATTAAGTATTATGGTGATATGGTTGTTGACTTTGTTGACTTGTTGACTTTTGTTGACTTGTTGACTTTGTTGACTTGTTGACTTTTGTTGACTTGTTGACTTTGTTGACCGGTTGACTAGGCTTGACTAGTTGACCATCATGATAACCATAGCCATCATTTCATGGCAAAGACTTTTGTTTGCTTGCTCATTTGTGCAAAATGAGTGCATGAAATGATATGGTTATGGTTGCTTCAACCATCACATAAGACTTTTTTAGTATGATGAGTTATCATTGCTTTGGATTATCAGAGGGTGAAAGACAAAAGAGAGCCTCATTCTTTCTTGCTCATTCTCTCTCTTGTTCTTGAGCTCTCTTGTTTTTGCTCTCACCCTCAACCTCTTCCTCCCTCTCTTGATTCTATGGTTCTCTTGTCTCATGAGTTGAGAATCAAGAACCATAGATAAAATCCCATACAAACTCTTCTCTACTCATTCTAGTTCACTAGGTTTAGCAAACCAAGTGAACTAGTTTCTTCAAAGAACGAAGAAGGAGCCAAAGGTTGGAGCTTTCAGGTGGATCTATCTTCGGCGTACGGAGACGACGAGAAGAAGCCATTCCGGACCACCATCGGAGCTTGAAGACAAAGGAGTTCAAGACAAGCAAGGTATAACCCCCTAACCGAGTAGCTAGAAACTCGTAGTTAGGTTGTTAGATAGATGTTTAACCAAGATCCGGGTTTTAGGTCCATGTTACCACCTCCGTAAAAATCGTTTTTTACCAAATTCCGCATTCCCGAAAGTACCGGGAGAGGTAGCATGGACTTACAGATGCATCATCTTCGGGTGTGTTCGTTACAAAGAACCGTTTCTCTGTATCCTCTACGTCCAGGGTATTTGATACCGAATCAGGATCCCAGATATGTAATCTGTTACATAGGGTTACAGATAGGTAGAGAACTGAGAACGGGTGATAAGTTTCATGAGACAGAAAACGGGGCAAGTGTTGCAGCTAAGTATGTTGATCACTGTCACCCTGTATTATCAGTACATTGATTCTGAACAAATTCTATTAGATACCGAACCTGATATACAAAATCATATCTGTCTCTTTATTAGTAAAGAAATGATAAAATTTTGTATTGTTGGATAATGTTTTGAACATTTCCTATATCAAAAGTTGATCGGTTCAGGCACGTTATCTAAAAGCATTGATGTTCTAAATCAAACTACAGTTCTTTAGTATATAGAACACACACAAGAGGAAGAGTTCAGAAATGAACGGATCCTTCTTGAGGTATTGTAGACTAGGTCATATCAATGCGATCCGACTGGATGAAGTTAAATTTAGATGCATATTTAAATCAGTTTGAATTTACATCTTGTGAAACTTACCAGTCATGTCATAAAGATAAGATGACCATAGCTCCGTTTACTGGAAACAGAGAAAGAGTTAGTAAACTCTTGGGATTGATACATGTTGATGTTAGTGTATATGCCCTAGAGGCCATTACTGTATCATACTAGTTTGTATATTACTTAATGTAAGCTTGGGATATTCACCTTGTATATACAATCTTGCTCAAAATACTAGTATGCTACTTGGTTTGTTTCTACTTCAATGTGTACATGTGTTTATTTTAGTATATCGCCTATACACATTAGTGGAGCCCTTAGGATCTTTGCTTGATTACCAGCGTTGTGATGGCAGTCACACTAGTGGAACTGGGTAATCTATAAGCACATCCTTATGCAGGTCCCTGGTCGCAGGACTATCGAGACAGGGCATCGATACTCCGGAGTAGACTAGCGCATGCGCTTCTCATCCCAGTGTGGGAGACGGTCTGTCCCACAGCCGTCGGTACGTCGTACTTGAGAGAGTATGCGGGTGCTCGTTGGGTTACGAGTACACTAGACAGGACTCGTCGGGAACTGACTAGTTGGTATTATGCCTATCGTCAGTTATCAGTTCCCAGGTGACATGAGTACAGCTTAGTCCGCTGACTTGACACTGTCACTTCGCCTCGAGTGTGTTCCCACTGTACTTTGATTACTACCCTATCACGGCTCAAAAGAGTCATGCAAACAGGTAGTGGTTGGGTGCAGTCCCGAAGCACTTGGAGGCAGTGACGTTAGACAGGATTCGTCTCTCCCGGTATTGGGGGTTGACATCGCGCTGTGTCTAGGAGAGCTATTACACGAGTAGTCCCTGGCCAGGGCAAACGAGATATACTGGTAGGCTTCCAGTGTTATCTCAGGGTGTTTTGGGCTTCACTCCGACACGACTTGTACCGCTATTGGGGGACTGACGTTTACCGCCCCCTAGGCCTGCCATGCGATGTATCAGACGAACAGACCGGACTGTATGGAGAATGTCACATTCAGGCTCAGTAGGAGTTCAGATGGGTTTCGCCTCGTTAGTCTTCTTGTCGGCATCAACCTGGGGACCGTTACGCACAGCTAGTGCCGCTTGCGGTCTGTGGTTAAACCCACTGCCAGCGTAGTGTCGAGTCTTTAGAGTCCCACACAGAAAGCGTTTCGCCTTTAGGCAAAAGAGTAGAGGTCGCATGGTTTTGCGATAGGTCGCATGGTTTTGCGACAGGGTTCGGTCACATCCGTGCACTTGTGCACGTACAGTGTCCGGACAGTTTACACTAGCGGGCTTTGGTTTAAGCCAGATCCTAGTGTACCTTTTGGGATTGGTTTTATCCAGTATGCATCCGTGTTACTCGGAACGCGGATACGGGTGTGTATGCACAGTTGACGGAGAGACAGAGGCAGAGGATTCTCATTAGGGTTGTTGACCGTTGACAATTGACTATTGACTTTTTGCTCAACCCTAATGAGAATATGATATGTGATTAACAATTATATTAATTAAGTATTATGGTGACATGGTTGTTGAGGGATTAACTTTGTTGACCTGTTGACTTTTGTTGACTTGTTGACTTTGTTGACCGGTTGACTAGGCTTGACTAGTTGACCATCATAATAACTATAGCTATCATTTCATGGAAAAGACTTTTGCTTGCTTGCTCTTTTGTGCAAAATGAGTGCATGAAATGATATGGCTATGGTTGCTTAAACCATCACATAATACTTGATTGATATGAGGTGTTATGATTGTTTTGGATTATGAGAGCCAAATGAGAAAAGTCTTCTCTCATTTCTTTCATGCTCATTCTCTCTCTTGTTCTTGAGATCTCATCTTCCTCCTCTTGCTCTCCCTCTCTTGACTCTATGGTTCACTTGTCTCATGCGTTGAGGACCAAGAACCATATATAAAATCCCATACAAACTCTTCTCTACTCACTCTAGTGCACAAGGTTTAGCAAACCGAGTGAACTAGTTTCTTCAAAGTTCGAAGAAGGAGCCAAAGGTAGAAGCTTTCAGGTGGATCTATCTTCGGCGCAAGGAGGCGACGGGGAGAAGCCGATTCGGACGACCATCGAAGCTTGAAGACGAAGGAGTTCGAGAAAAAGAAAGGTATAACCCCCTAACCGAGTAGTTAGCAACTCGTAGTTAGGTTGTTAGTTAGATGTTTAACAAAGATCCGGTTTTGAGTCCATGTTACCACCTCTAGAAAATTGTTTTTCACCAAATTCCGCATGCCCGAAAGTACCGGGAGAGGTAGCATGGACTTACAGTGGTATCAGAGCCTAGTTAAACTCTATCTAACATGTTAGCAAAGTAGCTAGAAGATCGATCAAAGAAAAGTCACGAAACGAACCCGAGATTTTCAAGTTTCTGCCGATTTTTATTCTGTTCAAAAATTGATAAATTTTATATTAAAAATCGGCTCAGGCTTTTGTGTGAACACCCACCAAATTTGGTCCAATGATCGAGTCAAAGCGCCGTGGAAACGCGGCGGGAGCACGCTCCCGCCGCGGTTCCGCGGCTGAGTTGACTCGGCCGAGATCCAAGTTTGGTGCAGTGTTTTCCTGGGGTTGTTTTGGGATTTTTGGAATATGTATTTTCATCCCAGATTTTCCAGAACGAAAATTTTATTTTTGGGGTCCTAAAAATCCGTATTTTTGATCGAACTTCTAAAATACTTTAGCTGACGGGTTTTTCTGTAATGTGATATTTGTATTGAACGTCTGCTAATCGCTATATGTCAATTAGTGGGGGTTATACAAATCTGTGATCTGTAATGTTATTGGAATGTGTATATTAATTCATTGGATTGTCGCGGGTGAATAGCCGGGGGTTGTGAGACGAGAGTTTTCTTTTCTTTCAATTCATGTAAATTTGTAAATTGATGTAATAATTATTTGTATGGCCGCACAACCGGGTCGGGGTTGTAGCCGTCATTGTATAATTTCTTTTTACTGTTTTTGCTCCTAGGATAGACCCATGGAGGGGGTGCACAAACTACCGGGTATGCCGAAGTGCCGAGTGGCCTACTCACGGAGTTGAGGAAGGTTGCTTCGCTTCGGGTACTTGGCGGGTAGTTTGCCGCACCCATAGGGGTCTTGGGTGGGGTATTCGCTATTCACCACGACCGTGTAATCTGCTTTTCGTTACAGGCTCGTACGAATTGTGGATTCTTAGTATATCCAATGTGTTCATCTGTGATCTGAAATGGCTATCATTGCAATATATCTATATATGATATTATTTAGGCGTTGCTTAAGTTTTACAGCCGCGCTAGCCCAGCCCCCGCTCTGTCATTAGTTAAGTAACCTAACGGGTAATGACGGGGCCCCGTGGCGAATGCGAATGGCATAAGCGTACGTCATATTTTGGTTGTTTTCTGCAATGGTAGGATTAAATAATGGGACGCATTAAAAGAACTAATGCAAGAATATCACGCATTAAAAGAACTAATGCAAGAAAATAAACCAAGTTAAAGTCGTTGGAACACTTTCGAAAAACCACTCGGTTCTTTTCAAAATCAACTTTTAAAATGCGGAGTTTGAGCCACTCCTTTTAAAAGCTATCTCGTTCCATCGACTATATCAAGTTCACTACGTTCACGATTTAGCTAAAACCATTCGTAGCCCTCCGTCGTTTCACATGAATAGTCAATAGTATTCAAGCTGTGTTTGTTGGCCAAAGTCAAGGCATAGTGATTGGTAGCTATTGGGTATTCATGTGCAGCATAGATAGATGCGTTGGTTTGGAACAGTCGTACTGCCTTGTTGGCCAAAGTCAAGGGTAGGTACGGGTGGATTCAAATTAACCTGGAGAACGACGGGTAGAACTTGACATGTGACTTATGATTTGTTGGCCAAAGTCAAGGTCATAAGAGCATGGGGCAAAAATCCACATCGGGAGTTTCATAAGTACTGAAACTTGCTAGCGCTGCATACCATTTGGAGTGTGATGATTCTGGTAGGATTCCTTCAGTTTCGTCACGCGATGATATTTGGATCCCGATCCTACTGTGAGTATATGCTACTCCTCGGGAAATTTCTCACTTAACGATCAATGCTATAAACCAAGTAGGTGCCTGGAAAGGTGTTAGCGAGGCTACGCCCCCAGGGAAAAGAGGTTATTTAATTAAGGAACTTCGCGAAAGCGTTGGAAAACCTTGTTCGAAGTACCAACACTGGCCTGGCTGAACGGTTAAGCAAGTATTGTACGGTGAGATTGATCCTGACTAATTCTTCCTTTTTGGTTTGAGGAGGGATTCGAGAAACAGTGGGAGCCATCCTGTTTAGACAAACTAAAAACCATTCTAAACTTGCAAGAGCATCAAGCTGAGTGTTTCTTCTCTCTCCTAATCGCAGCAACCAATCGACATGACTGGACTTAAGTTACTCCTAGATAAAAACATACTGACAGGGCCAAACTACAAAGATTGGCTCAGGAATGTCAAGATGGCAATCACTTACGACAAGCTGGAGTATCTTCTTACCACCAAAGCTCCCCCTGTCCCTGTTCCCACTTCCAGCGTCGCGGATAAGGAAATCCGTAAGACTTGGGAGATTGATAGCGCGAAGGCCAAGTGCCTCGTACTTGCCTCTATGGACAATGAACATCAGAGGAGGCACGAGAATTTGGACTTGGAATCCATATTTCTTCATACAAAAGAACTGTATGGAGAGCAATCTCGTATCGCAAGATACGAAGCGTCGAAAAAGTTATTTTCGGCAAGGATGGCCGTCGGATCATCAGTAGCAGAACACGTGCTTAAGATGATCGGCTATATTGAGGAGCTCGCGGACCTAGGGACCACATTGGAGAGTGAGCTCTATACGGACTTAGTTCTCCAGTCCCTTCCTTCCACTTACGCCCAGTTCATACTGAACTTCAACTTACAAGAAAAGGAAGTTGAACTTTCAGAGCTCCTCAACATGCTGAGGAGCGCAGAGGGCACCCTACAGAAAGGTAGGGAAACATCCACTTTGTTTGTAGGAGGATCATCTTCTTCTAGGTCCAAGGCGAAAGCCAAGGGAAAGAAGAAGAAAGCCCCCACCAAACCAAGAGGCGGTGTTAGTAAAGTGGATACGAAGGGAAAAGATAAAGCAACAAAGAAAGCGCGGAAGCTTGTGGATAAGGAAGAATGCTTCTATTGTCATAAGAAAGGACACTGGAAGAATGATTGCAGGGCCTGGAAGGCCAGAACACAGGAATTGAAGCAGGTTGCAGCTTCAGCTTCAGGTGTGTATGTTATTGAAAACAGTCTTTCAATAAACTCTACTTCCTAGGTATTGGATACCGGATCAGGATCTCATATCTGTAATTCTTTGCAGGCGTTGAGAAACCGTAGTGTTTTGAAAGCAGGTGACATGACCCTCAGAGTTGCGAACGGAGCTAGCATGGATGCTAAAGCCGTGGGGGACTATCACCTGGGAATGTCAGATGGACATGTTTTGGTTTTGCGTAATTGCTTTTTTGTACCCAACGCAACTTGTAATATCATTTCTGTATCTTTGGTTTCTAAAGAAGGTTATGAATTTGCGTTTGTAAGCAATGTTGTAAACATTCATCTTAATCAAGTTCTGATTGGGTCAGGTACATTGAGCAATGGTATATACGTTTTAAACCAACCACAGATTTTCAATGTCCAGAATACACACAAAAGAAAGTCTCCAGAAATAAATCAGACTTTCTTGTGGCATTGTAGACTGGGTCACATCAATGAGAGAAGGTTGACGAAGTTACATACAGAAGGATATTTGAATCCGTTCGAATATCAATCGTATGCCACTTGTCAATCCTGTCTCAAAGGAAAGATGACAAAGACTCCGTTCACTGGATACGGAGTAAGAGCGAGCGAGCGAGCTCTTGGGACTCGTACACAGCGACGTGTGCGGTCCAATGTCTACACATGCGCGAAGCGGTTATTCTTACTTCATTACTTTTACGGATGACTTTTCAAGGTACGCTTATGTCTTCTTAATGAAACATAAGTCCGAAGCCTTTGGAAAATTCCAGGAATATAAGAATGAAGTAGAAAAACAAACCGGCAAAAGTATCAAGATCCTAAGATCGGATCGAGGTGGTGAATACTTGAGTGCCGAGTTCCCGGACTACTTAAAAGAGAACGGAATTCTCTCTCAGCTTACTCCTCCATACACTCCGCAACATAACGGTGTATCGGAGAGACGGAACCGAACCCTATTGGATATGGTACGGTCCATGATGAGTAACGCTGAGTTACCGCGATCATTCTGGGGGTATGCGCTAGAATCAGCTGCGTACCTTTTGAACCGAGTTCCAACTAAGACTGTGCCTACTACACCATATGAGATGTGGTGTGGGAAGAGACCCTATCTTAAGCACATTAAGACATGGGGATGTCCAGCTTTTTTTAAAAAGCAGCATGCGGACAAGCTCGAGGCACGCTCAGTACAGTGTAAGTTCGTGGGATATCCAAAGAACTCCAAGGGATATTTCTTCTACTGCGAAGAGGAACAAAAAGTTCTTGTTTCTCGTCTTGCCTACTTCTTGGAAACTGAGTTTTTAGAAACCCAGATAAGTTGGAGCACAGTAGAACTGGAAGAAATTCCAGAACCTCGAGCTATTACTGAAAGCTTAGTGGAACCAGAGGGTTCAAAAGAACAGGACATTCCTGCGCCGCTCCGCAGGAGTAGTAGGCAGTCTCATCCGCCCGAGAGATACTACGGTTTTCTCATAGATGGGGATAGAGAGGATTGCATCATAGATTATGATGAGCCAACTAGCTTCCAGCAGGTCGTTCAGAGCGTTGACTCAGTAAAATGGCTGGATGCAATACGGACCGAAATGGAGTCCATGTACACCAACAAAGTATGGACGTTGGACATTGCTCCAGACGGGGTAAAACCTGTAGGATGCAAGTGGATCTTCAAAAGAAAGATTGGTGTAGAAGGACAGGTTGAGACCTATAAAGCTAGACTTGTTGTAAAGGGTTTCCGTCAAAGACCTGGCTTGGACTATGACGAAACCTTTTCTCCAGTGGCTATGCTGAAATCCATTCGGATCCTTCTTGCCATTGCTGCCTTCCACGATTATGAGATCTGGCAAATGGACGTAAAGACCGTTTTTCTAAATCGAAATTTAGAGGAGTGTGTCTATATGGACCAACCAGAGGGTTTCATTCAGAGTGGGAGCAGCGGAAAGGTGTGCAAGTTGCTTAAGTCCATCTATGGACTAAAGCAGGCATCGCGGAGTTGGAACATCTGTTTTGATGAGACGGTCAAGGAATTTGGCTTTATCAAAAATCCAGATGAACCATGCATCTATTGTAGATTTGTAGCGAGAACTGTAGTATTCCTCGTTTTGTACGTGGATGACATTTTCTTAATAGGAAATGACATTCCTATGCTACAATCTGTCAAGGGGTTCTTGTCACACAGGTTCTCCATGAAAGACCTGGGTGATGCCTCATACATCATGGGGATCTGGATCCATCGTGATAGATCCAAGAGGATATTAGGACTTTCACAGTCCAGGTACATCGACACCATACTGAAAAGATTCAGTATGGAAGATTTCAAGCGCGGTAACCTACCGGCTTGTCACGGGATCACCCTCTCTAAAGAGATGTCTCCCAAGACTGATTTGGAGAGGGATCGCATGTCTATTATACCCTACGCTTCTGCGGTAGGCACTATAATGTATGCGATGTTTTGTACCAGACCGGATGTAGCTTATGCACTGAGTGTGGTAAGCCGGTATTAGTCAAACCCTGGGGAGAAACACTGGATAGCGGTAAAGAACATTCTCAAGTACCTGAGAAGGACTAAGGAGATGTTCTTGGTGTATGGCGGAAAAGACCTCCAGATCGAGGCCTTTGCTGACTCCAGCTTCCAGAGTGACAAGGATGATTCCAAGTCCATGTCGGGTTTTGTCTTTACCCTCAATGGAGGGGCGGTGTGTTGGAAGAGTTCCAAACAGGAAACCGTTGCAGACTTGACAATGGAAGCGGAATACATCGCTGCATCTGATGCCGCAAAAGAAGCTGTCTGGATGAGGAAGTTCTTGAAAGAGCTTCAGGTGGTTCCGTCCATTGTTGATCCAATACCTCTGTATTGCGACAACAACGGGGCTATAGTTTTAGCGAAGGAACCCAGATCCCATCAGAGATCCAGACACATCTTGAGGCGGTACCACCTGATCAGGGAGATCGTAGATCGCCAGGAGATCGAGGTTCGGAGGGTCGCTTCAGAAGATAACACTGCAGATCTATTCACCAAGGCCTTGCCCCAGACTCAGTTCGAGCGGCTGATCGAGATGATAGGTCTCCGATACGCCAGTACATGGCCTTAGTGCAAGTGGGAGATTGTTAGTGTATATGCCCTAGAGGCCATTACTGTATCATACTAGTTTGTATATTACTTAATGTAAGCTTGGGATATTCACCTTGTATATACAATCTTGCTCAAAATAATAGTATGCTACTTGGTTTGTTTCTACTTCAATGTGTACATGTGTTTATTTTAGTATATCGCCTATACACATTAGTGGAGCCCTTAGGATCTTTGCTTGATTACCAGCGTTGTGATGGCAGTCACACTAGTGGGGCTGGGTAATCTATAAGCACATCCTTATGCAGGTCCCTGGTCGCAGGACTATCGAGACAGGGCATCGATACTCCGGAGTAGACTAGCGCATGCGCTTCTCATCCCAGTATGGGAGACGGTCTGTCCTTCAGCCGTCGGTACGTCGTACTTGAGAGAGTATGCGGGTGCTCATTGGGTTACGAGTACACTGGACAGGACTCGTCGGGAACTGACTTGTTGGTATTATGCCTATCATCTGTTATCAGTTCCCAGGTGACATGAGTACAGCTTAGTCCGCTGACTTGACACTGTCACTTCACCTCGAGTGTGTTCCTACTATACTTTGATTACTACCGTACCACGGCTCAAAGGAGTCGTGCAAACAGGTAGTGGTTGGGTGCAGTCCCGAAGCACTTGGAGGCAGTGACGGTTAGACAGGATTCGTCTCTCCCGATATTGGGGGTTGACATCGCGCTGTGTCTAGGAGAGCCATTACACGAGTAGTCCCTGGCCAGGGCAAATGAGATATACTGGTAGGCTTCCAGTGTTATCTCAGGGTGTTTTGGGCTTCACTCCGACACGACTTGTACCGCTATTGGGGGACTGACGTTTACCGCCCCCTAGGCCCGCCATGCGATGTATCAGACGAACAGACCGGACTGTACGGAGAATGTCACATTCAGGCTCAGTAGGAGTTCAGATTGGTTTCGCCTCGTCAGTTTTCTTGTCGGCATCTACCTAGGGACCGTTACGCACAGCTAGTGCCGCTTGCGGTCTGTGGTTAAACCCACTGCCAGCGTAGTGTCGAGTCTTTAGAGTCCCACACAGAAAGCTGTTCGCCTTTAGGCAAAAGAGTAGAGGTCGCATTGTTTTGCGACAGGTCGCATGGTTTTGCGACAGGGTTCGGTCACATCCGTGCACTTGTGCACGTACAGTGTCCGGACAGTTTACACTAGCGGGCTTTGGTTTAAGCTAGATCCTAGTGTACCTTTTGGGATTGCTTTTGTCCAGTATGCATCCGTGTTCCTCGGAACGCGGATGCGGGTGTGTATGCACAGTTGACGGAGAGACAGAGGCAGAGGATTCTCATTAGGGTTGTTGACCGTTGACAGTTGACTATTGACTTTTTGCTCAACCCTAATGAAAATATGATATGTGATTAACAATTATATTAATTAAGTATTATGTTGACATGGTTGTTGAGGGATTGACTTTGTTGACTTGTTGACTTTTGTTGACTTGTTGACTTTGTTGACCGGTTGACTAGGCTTGACTACTTGACCATCATGATAACTATAGCTATCATTTCATGGCAAAGACTTTTACTTGCTTGCTCTTTTGTGCAAAATGAGTGCATGAAATGATATGGCTATGGTTGCTTAAACCATCACATAATACTTGATTGATATGAGGTGTTATGATTGTTTTGGATTATGAGAGCCAAATGAGAAAAGTCTTCTCTCATTTCTTTCATGCTCATTCTCTCTCTTGTTCTTGAGCTCTCATCTTCTTCCTCTTGCTCTCCCTCTCTTGACTTTATGGTTCACTTGTCTCATGAGTTGAGAACCAAGAACCATAGATAAAATCCCATACAAACTCTTCTCTACTAACTCTAGTTCACAAGGTTTAGCAAACCGAGTGAACTAGTTTCTTCAAAGTTCGAAGAAGGAGCTAAAGGTAGAAGCTTTCAGGTGGATCTATCTTCGGCGCAAGGAGGCGACGGGGAGAAGCCGATTCGCACGACCATCGAAGCTTGAAGACGAAGGAGTTCGAGAAAAAGAAAGGTATAACCCCCTAACCGAGTAGTTAGCAACTCGTAGTTAGGTTGTTAGTTAGATGTTTAACAAAGATCCAGTTTTGAGTCCATGTTACCACCTCTAGAAAATTGTTTTTCACCAAATTCCGCATGCCCGAAAGTACCGGGAGAGGTAGCATGGACTTACAGTTGATTTATGTAAGCTCCCCTGTCTACACATGCCAAGACTGGTTCTTTATACTTCATTATATTCTCTGATGATCTCTCGAGATTCAGACATATGTTCCTGTTGAAACATGAGTCTGAACCTTTTGAGATATTCACAGAGTATAATTTAGAAGTAGAGAACCAAAATACGGGTATAAGTATTATGTCCTATGATGAGATCAGGGAGGAGAATACTTGAGCACGGAATTGCTGGATTATTCTACAGGAGAATAAGATTCTCTCATAGAATTACTCCTCCGTATACACCATAGCACGATGGTATATCGGGGCGGAGCAGATACACCCTATTTGATATGGTGTGCTCTATGATGAGTACTACTGAGTTACCTTTTTTCCTATTGGGTATAATGCACTTGAGAAGTTGCATACCTATTGAATAGGGTTCCGATCAAATCTGTTGCCTACCGCTTCATATGTGATATGGAAAGGGAAGAACCCATATCTTAAGTTTGTTAAGATTTGGAGTTGTCCGGCCTATGTCTAAAAGCAAAATCCGGGCAAGCTCGAGGCTAGATCTGTTATGTAGAACTGGAAATGTTCCAGCTATACAAACTGAAGATAATGATTTGGTAGAACCGATGGATTCAATAGTTTCCAACGAACCTCAGCCTCTTCGCCGATCTAGTAGGGTTTCTCACCCACCTAAGAGATACTTTGGTTTCTCTATGACAGTGGGAGTGAGGAATGCATCATGAGATGATGACCCAACTAGTTTCGAGCAGGCCATCAAGAGTAGGACTCTGTAAGAATGGCTGGATGCTTAGAAATCTGAGATGGAATCCTTATACACCAACAAAGTATGGACTTTAGTTGCTTTATCTGAAGGGTTAAATCCCCATCATGAGCAAGTATATCTTGAGAAGATTACTTGGTGTACATGGAAAAGTTGAGACTTTCAAAGCTAGACTTGTTAAACGTTTGCATCATTGACCAGGTATGGATTATGTTGAAACCTTTTCTAAGGATCTATGCTTAAGTCCATCCAGATCCTACTTGCCATGGCTACATACCATGACTATGACATCTGGCGGTTGGGTGCCATGACTGCTTTTCTAAATGATGTTTTAGAAGAGTGCGCCTATAAGTACACAGTCAGAGGGCTTCGTTGACAGTGGGAGCAGCGGAAACGCGTGCAAGATATTTTATGTAATAAAGCAAGCATCGCGGAGTTGGAACATCTGTTTTGATGTGTTAGTCAAAAAGTTTGACCTCATCAAAATGGTAGATGAACCTTGTATATACAAAAAGGTAGTAGGGAGTATGGTGGTGATCCTCGTAGAGTACGTAGATGACATACTCTTGATTAGGAAGGAGTTTCCTATGCTACGCTCGGTCAATCTCCGCTTATCACAAGGATTATCCATATAGGATCAAAGTGATACCTCCTAAATCCTGAGTTTTCATCTATGAGATAGATGTTATTGGGTGTTAGAATACTCACTAGATGTAGTGAGATGGTATCAATCGATCCTGGGGAGAATCACTGGAAGGGTTCCAGGTTGATAAAGACGACTGAATGTCAGTCACAGGCATTGTCTTTACCCTCAGTAAAGGGATAGTATGTTGGAAGAGTTCAAAGCTAGATACCATGGCATACTAGACGATAAAGGCTGGAAACATCGCTACTTAAGATGCTACCAAAGAGGCTGTCTGGGTGTATATTAGTTCATGAGATGAACTTAGTTCCTCCCATTGTGTGACAATGGAGTTGTGGCTTATGCCGAGGAATGTCCGTCCCATCAGTGATCCAGACATATTCTAAGGCAGTATCACCTGATCATGGATATAGTTAATCTCCAGGGTGATCGAGGTTAGGAGAGAAGACTCACAGGACAACACGGCGAATCCACTCACAAAGGCCTTTTCCTAGAGAGAGACTTTTATGGGATGGTTGAGTATGAGATACTACAACTACTGCTACAGATGGCCCTAGTGCAAGTGGGAGATTGTTAGTTATATGTATGCCCTAGAGGCCATTACTGTACATAGGATGTATATTGTAGTGGATGCTGGGACATATATAGGGAGGACTTTCTTGCTCGACATGATAGTATGCTATCTGGTTGCTCTTTACCTTAACGTGTACACTGATTGTCTCTCTGTTACATGTTGGTAAAGCCCTTAGGATGTGTGCTTGACTACCTGGACTATGATGTGGATCATACTAGTGGGGACATGGTAGTCCATAAGTACATCCTTCAAGGTCCCTAGTCGTAGGTGTATCGAGACGGGGCATCGATATACCAGAGTAGACTAGCGTATACCTTCTCGACCCATACAGATGGGCGATGGATGATCCCATATCCATTGGTGTTTGACATCAGAGATGATATACGGGTGCTCAGGGGAGACTGGGTACACTGGACGGACTCGCCGAGAACTCCCAGATGGTATTATCCTTACGTCAGATGGCAGTTCTCTGGTGACACTGGTATAGGTTAGCCTGTAGACCCGAGATCGTCATAGAGTCTTGTGTGATTCCCACTGTGCTTTGATTTCCACCTTACCACGTCCAAGAGTGCGTGCAAAACGGTGGCTTTTGGGTACTGTCCCGAATCATATGGAGGCAATGAGCGATAGGAGGGGATTCGTCTCTCCCGGTATAGGGAGTTGATGTTGCACTGTGTTCGATTGGCTATAACCGGAAATCCCTTACCAGGGTTGCTGAGATTTACTGGTAAGTGTTACCAGTAGTTTCTTGAACTGTTATAGACCTCATATCGACACGACTTATCGAGCTACTGGGGTCTGACGTTTACCACCCCTAGGCGAGATATGCGACATATCAGACGAACAGACCGGACTGTACGGTAAGTGTTACTGGTTGGATTCACAGGAGTGTGAGCGGGCTTGCTCGTCGATCTTCTGATAGCTCAATACCCGGGTGGCCGTTACGTTTAGCAGACCGCTTATGGCTTGTGGGTGCTTGATATGATCATCATCTGCTGCCGGCGTATTGACGAGTCTTTAGAGTCCTACATAGAGGTTTACTGGCTCAAGAGAAACGAAATAGGAGCGCATATGAGATATGTGCGGGACCGAGAATAATGCGTCTATGTGATACCGTATTCTATTCTCGCTATTTGTATCATCGGCAGGTTATATGTGATATAGCCGGGTTACCGAATCAAGTGTTGATTCGATACATTGATACACTTGATACTAGTCGGTTATATGCGATATGACCGGATCATTAAATCAAGTGTTGTTTTAATGATTTAATGTATAATTATATATTTGATATATTACTTAGCATTAACCAGTATTGGTTCACATTAAATGGATTTTCTCACTTGAAGTGCACATTGTATATGTGATATATTTTTGTACACTTGTTTGTATCATGTTTGATGATACATGCAACCTTGGGTGTGTGTATGTTATACACTATGTTTAGTGAATGTTTAGGGTTTCATTTCTTTTATTTATCTATTCATTTTTGGTTAAAAGAACAGGAAAACAAAATGGTTGCTTTTAGAACTTTCTTGATGCTTCATGCATCTTTGACTAAAAATGACCATTTTGTCTTCATCTCCTAAACCTAACCATTCAACTAACCTTACTTCATTCTCTACACTTAACTAAGGTTGCAATATGATAAGAATGAAGGGGTTTTTCTTTTTAACTTAATCTTTTGATTCTTATCATATTCTTTTCTTCTTCTTCTTCTTCTTGAACAAAGAAGAAAGCATGCTACCATTAATGACAACTTGAGAAAAAGAGTGAGAAATCCAATTCTAATGTGAACCCACTTCTTATTTCTTCATCCTCTACCACTTGCCAAGTAGTATAGAGTATTTTCTTCACAAGTTTCATGACTTGGTGAAGTAGGAGCTTGATCTTGTGTTGCTTCGACGTTGATCATCTTCGGCATCGAAGTCGACGACCTAGCCCTATCATTCTTTCGATGAAACCACCGTGAGAGTCCGGCATCCGATGGGTACAGCGGAGGGACTTCATCACGGAGCTATGGAGGTGGAGGACCGAATCTACAAAGGTTGTAGCCCCGTTCACTTAGCAGTAAAACTGTTTACTACTTGCATGTTTCGCCTAATCTCTAGTTAACGATCTAGTCTAGGGTTTCTCGGCACCGCAAAATTTGAAATTGGCATGGTTGATGCCTTGTGTGACCTCTTGATCATGCCTAGGAACCCAACACCCCCGCTCTGTCGTTAGTTAAGTAACCTAACGGGTGATGACGGGACCCCGTGGCGAATGCGGAAGGCATAAGAGGATGTGGTATTTTCGTTGTTTTCTGCAATGATAGGATAAATGATGGGACGCATTATAATAATGCAAAGAAAATAAACCAAAGTTTAATCGTTGGAACAAATTTATAAGAAACCACTCGGTTATTTTAAAAGATCAGAATTTTTAATTGCGGAGCTTTAACCACTCCTTTTAAAAAGTATCAGGTTCCTTCGATTATATCAAGTTCACTACGTTCACGGTTTTGCCAAAACCATTCGTAACCCTCCGTCATTTCAGTTGAATATTCAGCAGTATACAAGCTATGTATTCTGACCTTCGCCAAGGCATAGTGATTGGTAGCTACTGAATATTTATCTATAGCATAGATCGATGCGTTTGTTTGGGATAGTCGTACTACTATTTTGGCCTTCGTCAAGGGTATGTACGGGTGGGTTCAAATTAACCTGGATAATGACGGGTAGAACTTGACATGTGACTTATGATATGTTGGCCTTCGTCAAGGTCATAAGAGCATGGGGCAAAAATGTATATCGGGAATTTCTAAAGAAACTGAAATTTGGAGAGAGAGCATACCATTTTGGAGTTTGATGAATGTTGGTAGGATTCCTTCAACATTATCATACAATGATATTTTGGATCACGATCCTTCTGTGAGTATATACTACTTATCAGGAGATTCGTCACTTAACGTTCAATGCTATAAACCAAGTAGGTGCCTAGAAAGGTGTCAGCGGGGCTAGGCCCCTAGAGAAAAGAGATTATTTAATTAAGGAACTTCGCGAAAGCGTTGGAAAACCTCCCTCGAAGTATCGACACTGACCTGGCTGAACGGTTAAGCAAGAATTGTACGGTGAGAATAGTCCTGGCTAATTCTTCTTTTATGGTTTGAGAAGGGATTCGAGAAACAGTGGGAGCCATCCTGTTTAGATAAATTAAAAACCAATCTAAACTTGCAAGAGCATCATGCTAAAGTGTTTTCTTCTCTTTCTCTCATTGCAGCGACCTTGTGACCAAACATAGGTAACATATAGATAACAATTTGACTGAATCTGACTTATATGACTGGCAAAGGTTTGTCCAGATGTCCATTGCCTATGACAAGATGGACCACCCTATTACTATTCAAGATCCCGCCGTCCCAGGTCCAGTTTCCACTGTCGTGGATATGGATATCCGTCAGACAAGGGAAAAAGATAAAACGAAAACCAAGTGCCTCGCGTTGGCTTCAGTTGATGGTGTATACCAGAATCAGCACGAGAAGATGGACACAGTTTCCATCTTTCTCTATAAGAAAGATTTATATGGAGAGCAATCTCATATCGCAAGATATGAGACCTCAAATGAATTAATTCAAGCGAGGTTGGCTTTCAGGTCATCTGTAAGGGACAACGTCCTTACAATAACAAGCTATATTGATAAGCTCCAGGACCTGGAGACCACGTTGGGAAACAGGTCAGATACTGACTTGATTCTACAGTCTCTACTTTCTACCCTGAAAGAAACCAGGGAAGTAGAAGGAAAGAGAAGGGCAAAAGTTTCGGGACTGGATATAGTAAAAGAGGGATGTTCCTATTGTTATGGAATTGGGCATAGGCAGAAAGATTGCAGGGCTTTGGAAGCCAGTAGCCAGGATACGAAGCATGTTGTGGCTTCAGCCTCAAGTATATTTGTTATTGAGAACTGTTTGTTAATTAACTCTACTTCCTGGGTACTCGATATCGGAGCAGGATCTCATATCTGTAATTCATTACATGCTTTGAGAAACCGTAGAGTTATGAAGGTAGGTGATTTGTCTCTCAGAGTTACAAACGGAATGAGCGTGAACGCTGAATCCATGGAAGAATATCATCTAGGTTTGACAAGTGGGCAGATATTAATTCTATGTAACTGTCTGTATGTACCTAGTATGACTTGTAATATCATATCAGTATCCTCACTTTCAAGAGAGGGATATGATTTTACATTCATAAGCGATGTAGTTAACATCCACCTAAATCAAGTTCTGATTGGGTCCGGTACATTAGATAACGGTATATACGTATTGAGTCAAGCTCAGGTTTTCAATGTCCAGAACACACTTAAAAGAAAGTCTCCGAAATTAAATCATGCTTTCTTATGGCATTGTAGACTATGTCACATCAATGAGAGAAGGTTGACTAAGTTACATAGAGAAGGATATTTGAATCCGTTCGAATATCAATCTTATGCTACCTGTGAATCTTGTCTCATGGGAAAGATGACAAAGACTCCGTTTACTGGACACGGAGTAAGAGCAAGCGAGCTCTTGGGACTCGTACAAAGTGATGTGTGTGGTCCAATGTCTACATATGCGCGAGGTGGTTATTCCTACTTCATTACTTTTATGGATGATTTCTCTAGGTATGGATATGTCTTCTTAATGAAACATAAATCCGAGGCTTTTGAGAAATTCCAAGAATACAAGAATGAAGTGGAAAAACAAACAGGCAAGAGTATAAAGACACTGAGATCTGATCGAGGTGGTGAATACTTAAGTGTCGAATTCCTGGGTTACTTAAAAGAGAATGGAATTCTCTCTCAGCTTACTCCTCCATACACACCACAACACAACGGTGTATCGGAAAGGAGGAATCGGACCCTATTGGATATAGTTCGTTCCATGATGAGTAAGGCTGAGTTTCCGCGATCTTTCTGGGGTTATGCGCTAGAATCAGCTGTATATCTTTTGAACAAAGTTCCAACCAAAACTGTGCCTACCACACCATATCAAATGTGAAGTGGGAAGAAACCCTGTCTTCAGTACCTGAAGGCATGGGGATGTCCAGCTTTTGTTAAAAAGCAGTATGTGGACAAGCTCGAGGCACGCTGTGCCTCAGTACTGTGTAAGTTTATGGGATACCCAAAGAACTCCAGGGGGTATTTTTTCTATTACGCAGAGGAACAAAAGGTTTTTGTTTCTCATAATGCCCATTTTCTAGAACATCAGTTTTTAGAAAAGGAAACAAGTGGGAGCGAAATAGAACTGGAAGAAATTCCAGAACCACAAACTACTACTGAAAGTATGGTAGAACTTAAGGCTTCAGAAGAAAGGGACATCCCGATGCCACTCCGCAGGAGTAGTAGGCAGTCTCATCCGCCCGAGAGATACTTTGGTTTTCTCATAGACGGGGATAGAGAGGATTGCACTATTGACTTTGATGAGCCTACTAGCTTCCAGCAAGTCATTCAGAGCGGTGACTCGGTAAAATGGCTGGATGCAATGCGGACCGAAATGGAGTCCATGTACACTAACAAAGTATGACTTTGGACATTGCTCCAGATAGGGTAAAACCCGTAGGATGCAAATGGATCTTCAAAAAGAAGATTGGTGTAGATAGACAGGTTGAAACCTATAAGGCTAGACTTGTTGCAAAGGGTTTTCGTCAAAGACCTGGTTTGGACTATGACGAAACCTTTTCTCCAGTGGCTATGCTCAAATCTATTAGGGTCCTTCTTGCTATTGCTGCCTTCCACGATTATGAAATCTGGCAAATGGACGTAAAAACGGCATTTCTAAATAGTAATTTGGAAGAATGAGTCTATATGGATCAGCCAGAGGGATTCATTCAGAGTGGGAGCAGCGGTAAAGTATGCAAGTTGCTTAAGTCCATTTATGGACTAAAGCAGGCATCGCGGAGTTGGAACATATGTTTTGATGATGCTGTCAAAGAATTCGACTTTATCAAAAATCCAGATGAACTTTGCATATACAGTAAGAATATAGGGAGAGCTGTAGTATTCCTCGTCTTGTACGTGGATGACATTCTCCTAATAGGAAATGATATTCCTATGTTACAGTCATTCAAAAGATTCTTATCACAGAAATTCTCCATGAAAGACCTGGGTGATGCCACCTACATTCTGGGGATCCGGATCTATCGTGATAGATCAAAAAGGATGTTAGGACTTTCGCAGTCCAGGTACATAGAAAAGATTCAGTATGGATGATTCTAAGTGCGGTAATCTACCAGCTTGTCACGGAATCACCCTCTCCAAAGAGATGTCTCCCATGACTGATTTGGAAAGGGATCGCATGTCGATTATACACTACGCTTCTGCGGTAGGCTCTATAATGTATGCGATGTTATGTACCAGACCAGATGTAGCATACGCATTGAGCGTAGTAAGCCGGTATCAAGCAAACCCAGGGGAGAAGCACTGGATAGCCGTAATGAACATTCTCAAGTACCTGAGGAGGACTAAGGAGATGTTCTTGGTATATGGCGGAAAAGACCTTCAGATGGAGGCCTTTGCCGACTCTGGCTTCCAGAGTGACAAGGATGACTCCAAATCCATGTCGGGTTATCACTTTACCCTCAATGGAGGGGCGGTCTGTTGGAAGAGTTCCAAGTAGGAGACCGTTGCTGACTCAACAATGGAAGCGGAGTACATAGCTGCTTGCGATGCCGCAAAAGAAGCTGTCTAGATGAAGAAGTTCCTCACAGAACTTCAGGTGGTTCCTACCAGTGTTGATCCAATACCTCTGTATTGTGACAACAACGGCGCTATTGCTTTAGCGAAGGAACCCAAGTCCCATCAAAAGTACAGACACATCTTAAGGCGGTAACACCTGATCAGGGAGATCGTAGATCGCCCGGAGATCGAGGTGAAAAGAGTAGAGACGGAGAATAACATTGTTGATCCATTCACAAAGGCCATTCCTCAGACGCAGTTCGATAGGCTATTCGAGATGATAGGTCTACTATATGCCAGCTCATGTCCCTAGTGCAAGTGGGAGATTGTTAGTGTATATTCCCTAGGGGCCATTATTGTATCATACTTATATGTATATTACTAATGGAAGCTTGGGATATTCACAGTTGTATATACAGTTTTGCTAAAAATGGTAGTATGCTACTTGGTTTGTGTCTACTTTAATATATGCATATGTTTCTTGTAACGTATCACTTATACATATTAGTAGAGCCCATAGGATCTTTTCTTGATTACCAGCGTTGTGATGGCAGTCACACTAGTGGGGGCTGGGTAGTCTATAAGCAACATCCTATACTTGTCCCTAGTCGTAGGATTATCGAGACAGGACATCGATACTCCACAGTAAACTAGTGTGTACGCTTCTCATCCAAGTTAGGGAGATGGTCTGTCCCACAGCCATCAGTATATCGTACTGGAGATAGTATATAGGTGCTCGTTAGGTTACGGGTACACCGGACAGGACTTGCAGGGGAACTGATTGGTTGGTATTATACCCATCGTCAGTTAACAGTTCCCAGGTGACATGAGTACAGTATAGTCCGCAGACTTGACACTGCTACTTCGCCTCGAGTGTGTCCCACTTTTCTTAGATTGCTACCCTACCACGGCTCAAAGGACTCGTGCAAACAGGTAGCAGTTGGGTGCAGTCCCGAGCACTTGGAGGCAGTGGCGGTTAGACAGGATTCGTCTCTCCTGGTATTGGGAGTTGATATCACGCTGTGTTAGAGAACCATTACGCGAAGTCCCTGGCCAGGGCAAGCGAGATTTACTGGTAGGTTCCAGTAGTTTCTCAGGGTGTAATGGGCTACGCTCCGATACGACTTATACCGCTATTAGGGGACTGACGCTTGTCGCCCCCTAGGCTCAATATACGATAGTCTTAGACGAACAGACCGGACTGTACGGAGATTGTCACATTAGGCTCAGTAGGAGTTCGGATGGATTTCCTCATCAGCCTTCTTATCGACATCTACCTGGGGACCGTTACGTACAGCTAGTGCCGCTTGCGGTCTGTGGTTAAACCCATTGCCAGCGTAGTTTCAAGTCTTTAGAGTCCTACATAGAGGGTTTCCCTGCTCTTGGTGAAACGATATAGAGGTCGTATGGTTTTACGACAAGGGTTCGGACGAATACGTGTTTAAACGTACGTACGACGTTCGGACAGTTTTTACTTGCCGGCTTTGGTTTAAGCCAGATTCTGGTATCAGGTTATTGGATTTATACAGTCTAAAGTTTTTCCGTATTTTCACGGATTGGAGGGGCGTTCTCGTAATTTTTCGGGAAGCTTCTAGAAACATGGTGACTTGGGGGTTAAGGTGGCATATGCATTAAGGATTAATGAGTCATGTAGTGATTCATACAATGATTTAATGATTCATTTAATGTTTCATGTGACTCATGTGATGAATCACTTAGTGTATTATTGAAACATGGTGATAATTCATTATTTGTTATTTACTTAATATTATCATATGTTCCATATATACACAAATGACTTCATTCATCCAAAAGGATTCTTATCATCACCTTCTCTCTCCTCAAGCTCTCTCATTCTTGAAACCCTAACCCTAACCTCTCATGTGTTGAGATCAAGGGTTAGCTAGACTAATACATCCATAACATCGCTCTATATCCCCTAGGTAGCTTAGATTAGCACTTTGAGCGATCTAGTTTTCTTAAGTTAGAGATCAAGCTTGGCGTAGGAGCTCTCGGGTGGATCGTCTTTGACTCGAGGAGGCCGTTGAGGTGCCTATGTTCCAAGGAGCCTACGAGGAGTGGAGGACAACGATGAAGACCCGAAGGACAAGTAACGTGAGGTATAACTTCGAATCCGAGTAGTTAAACCTCTCGTAGTTTGCTAGTAACGGTTTAGATACGATTCATGCGCTCAAGTCCCTATTACGAAGCTTTGATAATCGTTTTTCATATATTCCTCCTCCCCGCAAGTTCATTGGGTGCGTGACATGGACTTACACGACATGATAGTACGCTATCTGGTTGCACATTATCTTAACATGTACTCTGATTGTCTCTATGTTACATGTTGATAAAGCCCTTAGGATGAGTACTTGACTACCATGACTATGATGCGGATCATACTAGTGGGGACAGTGTAGTCGCCAAGTACATCCTTCAAATGTTCCTAGTCGTGGATGTACCAAGACAAGGGATCGATACTCCAGATTAGACTAGCGTACGCGCTTCTTGACCCATATGATGGGCGATTGATGATCCCATATCCATTGGTGTTTGACAACAGAGAAGGTATACGGGTGCTCAGTGGAGACTGGGTACACTGGACGGACTCGCCAAGAACTCCCAGATGGTATTATACCTCACGTCAGATGACAGTTCTCTAGTGACACTGCTATAGGTTAGTCTGTAGACCCGAGATCGTCATAGAGTCTTGTGTGATTCCCACTGTGTTTTGATTTCCAACATACCACGTCCAAGAGGGCGTGCAAAATCGTGGCTTTGGGGTACAGCCCCGAATCACATCGAGGCAATGAGCGATAGGAGGGGATTCGTCTTTCCCGGTATAGGGAGTTGATGTTGCGCTGTGTTCGATTGGCTATAACTGGAAATCCCTGGCCAGGGTTGCTGAGATTTACTAGTAAGTGTTATCAGTAGTTTCTCAAACTGTTATAGACCTCATATCGACACGACCTATCAAGCTACTGGGGTCTGACGTTTACCACCCGTAGGCGAGATATGCGACATATCAGACGAAGAGACCGGACTGTACGGGAGTGTTACTGATTGGATTCGCAGGGGAATGTATAGGCTTGCTTGTTGATCTTCTGATCGCTCAATACCTGGGTGGCTGTTACGTTTAGCTTACCGCTTGCAGCTTGTGGGTGTTTGATATGATCATCACCTACTGCCGGCGTATTGACGATTCTTTAGAGTCCTACATAGACGTTTCTTGCCTCAGGCAAAATGGAGAAGGAGCACATATATGATATGTGCGGGACCGAGAACAATACATGTATATGATACCGTATTAGATTCTCACGATATAAGATATCGGCCGGGTATATGAGATATAGCCCGGTCATCGGATCAAGTGTTGATTCGATGAACTGATACAGATTATATTAATTGGTTATTTGTGAAATAGCCGGATTATAGGATCAAGTGTTGATGCGATAATTTAATGTATAATTATATATTTGATATATTAAATTACATTAACTAATATAATCTCACTAAAAGATTCTTTCTCTCTCTCGGGTAATACATTGATATATATGCGATATATGTTAATTGTATTATTTTATTTTGTTACAATAAATATTGTATATGTGATATATAATATTGTAACATGTTATGGTTATAAATGCAACATGTTTTGTGGAGTTTAATTAAGGTTAGGGTTTGGATTAGGGTTAAGTCTTCATGAAGCTTTCAAGAAGCTTCTTGAAGCTTTGACTTTGACTTCGATATTTTGCATAGATATTTTCTTAACCCAACCCAACCTTTTACCCTAGTTAAATCTCTACATGGGTTAAGTCTTCATACTTAACCCATGGTTGCAATTCTAACCATTGACTAGAGTTTCATTATTCATCACAAAAGGATTCTTCTTCTTCTTCCTTGAGTTCTTGAAGAAAAGCTTTCTAGCTTTTTCTTTGGTGATGAAAATGAGTGAGATTAAGAAAACAAATGAGAGCTAAAATCCTACTTCAACATCCTAATCTATCCTAGCCATTTATATTAGGGTGTTCTCTTCATTTGTGAGTGGGTGCTTGTGTTAAAGAAACTTCAAGGTAGATCATCTTAGTTATCGAAGATCCGAAGCAAGTTTGCATCATTCACTTCGTGGAGCCTCTCTAGAGTTCGGATACTCGATGATCGCAGCGAAGGGACCTCAACACGGAGCTTTAGAAGTGATGGACCGGACTACAAAGGTTGTAATCCCAAACTCTTAGTGTTAAAGTGTTTAACATGCTTTGTTTCGCCTAATCTCTAGTTTAAAGATCTTGGTTAGGGTTGTTCGGCACGTCTAATTTTTGAATCGGGCATGGTTGATGGCTTAGAGACCCTTGTGAGAGTGCTTAGTAACCCTACAGTGGTATCAGAGCCAAGCTAGAACTTTACGCGAAGTCTAGACGAAGTTTAAAGTCCGATCGAACTCCGAATACCCGTAAAACCCTAGTTTCTAGAAATTTTTCAAAAATTTGACATTTTTCATATTAAAAATGCTCAGAAAATTCAGCAGGTAATTGTATGGGTTACTGTAAAAATCAACCCCAAAATAACTTTATTGTGCCGCGGAAACGCGGCCGTACCCTTGCTTTCGTGGCGGTTCCGCGGCGCTACAATGAAATTAGGGTTGCATTTTTGTACAGTAATGTCCGTATGTATTTCCTGATGGTTCTGGGAATTTTTAATTTTACTCAAGTGTTGAGTTTTCTGGGTTGTATTGGGAGCTCATTGATTCGATCGGAAAGTATAACTTCGTTTAGTTTGTCCGGCTAATTTTTAAAACGTGTTAAAAAGATCGAACGGATATCAATAACTCACTTTTTCCTCTGCCGGAAAATTTCCAAGCGTTGGATTTTTCCGTAGTTGAAGAACGTTCTTAGTCGTGCAAGTAACGCAGTGGACCCTCCAGAAGAACACAAACCTTAACTCGATTATGTGACCGTCTTGAACTGCCTCTAAACCTTAGGGTTTGGGGCAGTACGGCGTTGCCACATGCGAGGCGTTGGTTTGACCCTTCTACGGCTGGACCATTAGTACTGTAGCATATGATGGATGTTTTTTAAACTAATTTCAAGTGTTGAGAACTATTTGGGAAAACATGGGTGATTGATTATTCGATCGGAAAGTTTAACATTGTCTATTTATCTGGAATGCGATACAATATTTGGAATCCACAAGTAGTTATGAGATAACTAATTTGAATGTTATAAATCTAGCAGTTTAGTCTCAGATGATCGGTTGCCATGGAATTTTGATGTGATCAAAAGTCCGTCGCAATCACGTAGCGTACGCGGATACTCGCCGGGTAAACTTAATAGACATCCATGCCTCATAGCCCCGACTAAGTGACTGTAGGAGAACCCCATCGCCAAAAGCATCCATTCGGGTGCTCACGGCAGCGGTGTTCGGCCTTAATGCACTTCGTCGACGGCATCAGGGGTGCGGCCGTCTACTAAAGTTTGGGACGAGAATTCGATCAGGATGTCGGGAATCTTGTTAAATTGCCCGACTTGATATTGAAAAGAGTTTTCGATAATGAGACTAAAATGCTGGGTTTATAATTGTTAGGCATGCGATGTCTAAGGAATTCATTTGGTTAGGCATGCGATGTCTAAGGAGGTTGCGGATTCCAACTGTTGTAGTTTTACATTTTCTTTTCTGTGACCGTAAGCGTAGTATATGGTGTATCGCCGGCTTCGTTGCTATACATCAGTGACAATCGGGATACGCATATTTGCTTACGTTGATGATATGAGATATTATGCGTTGCTGTGATATGTTATATTGGATCGTCGCATTCTGAATAGCTGGGGGTTTTATGTGAGATGAGGGTTTTTATTTTCATTCACGTAAAATTTCATTTGTATGTAATATTCTTTTATTGGGGCACTTCCGGGATGAGGATGATGTCTCCATTGTATATTATTTACTTTTCCGCATTAGGTAGACCCAAGGCGGGGAGCACAAGTAACCGGGTTCTAGGGTCCAGTAGGAAACCATCTCAAGGAGTCGAGACCGGGCCTCCTAACCCTAAAATTCGCAGTGTTGCTTGCCGCTCTCGTAGGGGTCTAGGGATGTGGGTTTGGCTATTCATCGCGACCGTGGAATCCGTGTTTTATACAGGCTCGTATTAAAACACGGACGTCCTAGTATATCCAATAGTTCATATATGTTCTTCTGCTGCAATGTTCTGTGATGAGATCATATTACTGCCTGAGACGAATGTTTATATTATATATGAGATATATGTTATATTGCAGATTTCGTTTCATATCAGATGCTTGTGAACCATAACAAAATGGGACTTTATTAATGAGATTAATGAAATAAAAGAAACCTAAAAATGTTGTAGAAACTTGTTTAAAAACTGGTAGCTCTAGTTCTTGCTTTGCATAGCGGTGTTCCTTGTAGAACATCCAACACCTTATTCGATAAGGAAAGAGCCGAGATTCCTTCACCAGGAGTGACCTCATTAGCAATAACTGGCAGATGCTGCATACTCGGTTTGTCTTTTTGATTGCTTCTATAGTTTTTGCTTTGCATTGTGATATTTGTGAAATATCCTGCACCTTATTCGATAAGGAAAGAGCCGACGATCCCTTCACCGGGAGTGACTTCTTTAACAAAACTAGAAAAGACCTAAAAAACATACCTTTAAAAATCACTCGATTCTACAACGATATCAAGTTCATTACGCAAAGGGTTTTCTTAAAAACCTGTCGTAGCCCTCCGTCATTTCAGATAAGTACTACTTAGTATTCGTGCTGCGGTAGTTTGGCATTCGTCAAGGCGTAGTGTACGGTAGCTAACTAGTGCTCATCTGCTAGCATACGATACGATTGGATTAGGGTATTCATACAGCGTTGTTTGGCATTCGTTAAGGGTCGTGCGGGTGGGTTTAATTCAATCAGGAAATGTACGGGTTGAACTTGACTAGCGGACTATGGGTGGTTTGGCATTCGTCAAGGTCATAGAATGCTAGGGGAAAAATATTATTGGGAATTTCAACTGTTGAAATTTGCAATGAGATTGCATACCTTCTATGAGATAGTTGAATCCCGATACCCGCTGTGAGTAAGAGTTACTCCTGGGAGAGTCTTGCACATTACAATTAGCAGATCAAGTAGGTGTCTAGAAAGGTGTTAACGGGGTTACACCCCTGGGAAAATGAGGTTTATTTTAATTAGGTCCGTGTGAAAGCACGGGGAACCACCCTCAAAGTACCGACACTGGCCTGGCTTAAACATTGGCGAACTTATAGCGTGTAATTAATCCCGTCTAGTCTTTCCTTTTTGGGTTTGAAGGAAGATTTGACTAAAACAGCGGGAGACATCCTGATTAGATAAATTAATAACCAATCTAATCTTGTAAAAGCGCACGCTGAGTGTTTTCTTTTCTCTCTCTCTCTCTTCAGGTAGCGACCATATCACGCCTTAATCAAGATAATAATACGGATGTATTGACCGAACCCGCTTGTTATACTGCGCTAGGGAACGTTGGTCCCGCTCTAACTTATAATTGTTATAAGACAGATTAGGATATATGGGATTACCAGAATTCCCGTGCCGCCCAAACGAAGAAAGTGCATGTTGATGCATCATCTTCGGGAATGTTCATTACCGAGAACTGTTTCTCAGTATCCTTTACGTCCTGGGTATGAGATACCGGATCAGGATCCTGCAAATGTAATTTGTTACATGGGCTGTAGAGAGGTAGAGAACTGAGAACGGGTGATAAGTTTCAAAAGTTGGAAATGATGCAAGTGTTGCAGCCAAGTCTGTTGGCAGTTATCACCCTGTATTACCAGAATACATTGATTCCGAACGTATGTTATTAGATACCGAACCTGATGTACAACATCATATCAGTCTCTTTATTTAGTAAAGAAGGATATAATTTTGTATTGTTGGATAATGTTTTGAACATTTCCTATATCAAGAGTTGATCGGTTCAGGCACGTTATCTAAAAGCATAGACGTTCTGAATCAAACCACAGTTCTTAGTGTATAGAACACACACAAGAGGAAGAGTTCAGAAATGAACGAATCATTCTTGAGGTATTGTAGACTAGGTCATATCAATGCGACCCGACTAGCTGAAGTTACATTTAGATGCATATTTAAATTAGTTTGAATTTACATCTTGTGAAACTTGCCGGTCATGTCACAGAGATAAGATGACCACATCTCCGTTTATTGGAAACAGAGAAAGAGTTAATGAACTCTTGGGATTGATACATGTTGATGTATGAAGGTCCCCTGTCTACACATGCTAAGACCGGTTCTTTGTACTTCATTACATTCACTGATAATCTCCCAAGATTCAGACATATCTTCTTGTTGAAACACAAGTCCGAAACTTTTGAGATAATCACAGAATATAACTTAGAAGTAGAGAACCAAAAACTGGGTATAAGTATTATGTCATTTGATGTGATCAATGAGGAGATTACTTGAGCATGGAATTCCTGGACTATTCAAAAGGAGAATGAGATTCTTTCTCAGCATTACTCATCCGTATACACCACAGCACGTCGGTGTATCGGGGGCGAACAATCACACCCTATGTGATATGGTGTGCTCTATGATGAGTACTACTGAGTTTCCTATTTCCTTTTGGGAGTTATGCACTTGAGAAGCTGCATACCTATTGAATAGGGTTCCAATCAAATCAGTTGCCTACCATTTCATATGTGATATGGAATGGGAAGAGCCCATATCTTAAGTATGTTAAGATTTGTGGTTGTCCAGCCTATGTTTAAAAGAATAATCCGGACAAGCTCAAGGCAAAGTCAGTTCTGTAGAAGTTTGTTGGATATCCCAAGCATTAGCAAGGGAATATCTTCTACCACATCAAGGGACAAAAGATGTTTTGTTTCTCAACATGCCACCTTTGTGAAAGGGAATTTCTTGTGAAGAAATTAGTGGTCATGAGGTAGAACTCAAAACAGTTCCAGCTATACGAACTGCAGCTGATGATTTGGTAGAACCATAGGATTCAATAGTTTCTAACGAACCTCAGCCTCTCCGCCGATCTAGTAGGGTTCCACACCCACCTGAGAGATACTTCGGTTACTCTATGACAGTGGGAGCAAGGATTGCATCATGAGATGATGACCCAACTTATTTCGAGCAGGCCATCAAGAGTGGGACATTGTAAGAATGGCTGGATGTTTAGCGATCTGAGATGGGATCCTTATATAACAACAAAGTATGGACTTTGGTTGCTTTATCTGAAGGGTTAAATCCCCATCAGGAGCAAATATATCTTGAGAAGATTACTTGGTGTACATGGAAAAGTTGAGACTTTCAAAGCTATGCTTAAGTCCATCCAGATCCTACTTGCCACGGCTACATACCATGACTACGATATGTGGTGATTGGGTGTCATGACTGCTTTTCTAAAATGTTGATTTGGAAGAGAGCGTCCATAAGTACACAGCCAGAGGGCTTCGTAGACAGTGAGAGCAGCAGAAATGTGTGCAAGATGTTTTATGTGATAAATCAGGTATCGCGGAGTTGGAACATCTATTTTGATGTGGTAGTCAAAGAGTTTGACTTCATCAAAAAGGTAGATGAACCTTGTATATACAAAAAGAAAGTGGGGAGTATGGTGGTGATCCTCGTAGAGTACGTAGATAACATACTCTTGATAGGGAAGGAGTTTCCTATGCTATGCTCGGTCAATCTCCGCTTATCACAAGGATTCTCTATATAGGATCAAGGTGATATCTCCTAAATCCTGGATTTTTGATCTATGAGATAGATCTAATTGAATGTTAGGATTCTCACTAGTTGTAGTGAGATGGTATCAATCGATCCTAAGGAGAGTCACTGGAAAGGTTCCAGGATGATAAGGATGACTGAATGTCAGTCGCAGGCATTGTCTTTACCCTCAGTGGAGGGACGGTATGTTGGAAGAGTTCAAGCTAGATACCGTGACTTAGTAGACAATTAAAGGCAAGATACATCGTTACCAAGGATGCTACAAAAGAGGCAGTCTCGATATATAAAAGTTCATGAGATGAACTTCGTTCCTACCATTGTGTGACAATGGAATTGTGGCTTATGCCAAGGAACCCCCGTCCCATCAGAAATCCGGATATAATTCTTAGGCAGTATCACCTGATCATGAAGATGGTTGATCTCCAGGGAGATCGAGGTTAGGAGAGTAGACACAGATGACAATAGCGCGGATCCACTCACAAATGCCTTTTTCCCAGTAGAGACTTTTATGGGATGGTTGAGTATGAGATACTTCAACCATAGCTAATTGTTGGGTATGTGATACCACAACAGATGGCCCTAGTGCAAGTGGGAGATTGTTAGTTATATGTATGCCCTAGAGGCCATTACTGTACATACGATGTATATTGTAGTGGATGCTTGGACATATATAGGGAGGACTTTCTTGCTCGACATGATAGTACGCTATCTGGTTGCACTTTATCTTAACATGTACTCTGATTGTCTTTATGTTACATGTTGATAAAGCCCTTAGGATGAGTACTTCACTACCAGGACTATGATGTGGATCATACTAGTGGGGACAGTGTAGTCGCCAAGTACATCCTTCAACTGTTGCTAGTCGTGGGAGTACCGAGATAAGGCATCGATACTCCAGATTAGACTAGCATATGCGCTTCTTGACCCATATGATGGGCGATGGATGATCCCATATCCATTGGTGTTTGACATCAGAGAAGGTATACGGGTGCTCAGTAGAGACTGTGTACACTGGTCGGACTCGCCGAGAACTCCCAGATGGTATTATACCTCACGTCAGATGGCAGTTCTCTGGTGACACAGGTACAGGTTAGTCTGTAGACCCGAGATCGTCATAGAATCTTGTGTGATTCCCACTGTGCTTTGATTTCCATCATACCACGTCCAAGAGGGCGTGCAAAAAGGTGTCTTTTAGGTACAGTCCCGAATCACAAGGAGGCAATGAGCGATAGGAGGGGATTCGTCTCTCCCGGTATAGGGAGTTGATGTTGCACTGTGTTCGATTGGCTATAACTGGAAATCCCTAGCCAGGGTTGCTGGGATTTACTGGTAAGTGTTATCAGTAGTTTCTCGAACTATTATAGACCTCATATCGACACGACTTATCAAGCCACTAGGGTCTGACGTTTACCACCCCTAGGCGAGATATGCGACATATTAGACAAAGAGACCGGACTGTACGAGAGTGTTACTGATTGGATTCGCAGGAGAATGTACAGGCTTGCTATTTGATCTTCAGAACGCTCAATACCTGTGTGGCTGTTATGTAAGTCCATGCTACCCTACCCCGGTTCTTTGGGGTTGCGGAAATGGTGAAAAAACGATTTTTCTTAGGGTGGTAACATGCACTCAAAATACGGATCTTTGTTAAATAACTAGCTAACAACCTAACTAGGAGTTTTACCTACTCGGTTAGGGGGTTATACCTTAACTTGAACTCCTTCGTCTTCAACTCGTTGCGGTGGTCGGATCGGCCTCACCTCGTCGTCTCCTCGCGCCGAAGATGGATCCACCCGAAAGCTTCTACCTTTTGGCTTCTATTTCAAACTAGAAGAAACTAGAACACTTGGTTTGCTAAACCTTGTGAACTAGGATGAGTAGAGAAGTGATATGGGTTTTCTTTTATCTCTAAGGCAATGTTTCCTAACTCATGAGAGGGAGTTGCTTTGAGCTAGAGAGAGCAAGAGGAAGAGGGAGAGAGCTTGAGCAAGAGAGAGAAATTAAATGAAAGAAAAATGAATAAGTCTTTTGCCGTCCAAGCTCTCATAATCCAAAAGCATCATAACACATAATGATAATTGAGTATTATGTGATGGTTATCATCATATCAAAAGGCAATATCATTTCATGCATTAAATGCAATGTGTAAACAAATAAGCAAGCAAAAGTCTATGCATGAAATGATAGCCATAGTAATGATGGTGGTCAATAAGTCCAACCTAGTCAACCGGTCAACAAAGTCAACAAGTCAACAAAGTAATCCTTTCAACCCAACCATGGCACAATAATACTTAATTATCATTAATCATATTTCTTATTCTCATTAGGGTTTAGCAAACGTCAATAGTCAACAACCCTAATGAGAATCCTTTGCCTCTGTCTCTGTCAACCGTGCATACACACCCACATCCGCGTTCCGAGGAACATGAATGCAAACGAGATAAAATCAATCCCAAAACGTATACTAGGATCTGGCTTAACCCAAAGCCCACTAGTAATAACTGCCCGGACACTAAACGTGCACAAATGCACGGATATGACCGAACCCTGTTGCAAAACCATGCGACCTGTTGCAAAACCATGCGACCTCTAATCTTTTGCCTAAAGGCGAATAGCTCTTTGTGTGGGACTCTAAAGACTCGACACTACGCTGGCAGTGGGGTTAACCACAGACTGCAAGCAGCACAAGCTGTGCGTAACGGCCCCCAGGTAGATGCCGATAAGAAGACGGACGAGGTGAAACCCATCTGAATTCCTACTGAGCCTGAATGTGACAATCTCCGTACAGTCCGGTCTGTTCGTCTGAGAATATCGCATGGCGGGCCTAGGGGGAGGTAAACGTCAGTCCCCTAATAGTGGTACAAGTCGTGTCGGAGTGTAGCCCAGAACACCCTGAGATAACATTGGAAACCTACCAGTATATCTCGCTTGCCCTGGCCAGGGACTACTTGTGTAATAGCTCTCCTAGACACAGCGCGATATCAACCCCCAATACTGGGAGAGACGAATCCTGTCTAACCGTCACTGCCTCCAAGTGCTTCGGGACTGCACCCAAGTACTACCTGTTTGCACGACTCCTTTGAGCCGCGGTAAGGTAGTAATCAAAGTACAGTGGGAACACACTCGAGGCGAAGTGACAGTGTCTAGTAAGCGGACTAAGCTGTACTCATGTCACCAGGGAACTGATAACTGACGATAGGTATAGTACCAACCAATCAGTTCCCGATGAGTCCTGTCCAGTGTACTCATAACCTAACGACCACCCGCATACTATCTCAAGTACGACGTACTGACGGCTGTGGGACAGACCGTCTCCCCTGCTGGGATGAGAAGCGCATACGCTAGTCTACTCCGGAGTATCGATGCCCTGTCTCGATAGTCCTACGACTAGGGACCTGTATAAGGATGTGCTTGTTGATTACCCAGCCCCCACGAGTGTGACTGCCATCACAACGCTTGTAATCAAGCAAAGATCCTAAGGGCTCTACTAATATGTATAAGCAATTTGCTAAAAGAAACACATGCACATATTAAAGTAGAAACAAACCAAGTAGCATACTACCCTTTTGAGCAAGATTGTCTATACAAGGTGAATATCCCAAGCTTCCATTAAGTAATATACAAACTAGTATGATATAGTAATGGCCTCTTGGGCATATACACTAACAATCTTCCACTTGCACTAACGCCATGTACTGGCATATCGAAGACCTATCATCTCGATCAGCCGCTCGAACTGAGTCTGGGGTAAGGCCTTCGTGAATGGATCAGTAGTGTTATCTTCCGTAGCAACTCTCCGAACCTCGATCTCCGGGCGACCCACGATCTCCCTGATCAGGTGATACCGCCTCAAGATGTGTCTGGACTTCTGATGGGACCTGGGTTCCTTCGCTAAAGCTATAGCCCCATTGTTGTCGCAATACAGAGGTATTGGATCAACAATGGACGGAACCATCTGAAGTTCTAACTTGCTCATCCAGACGGCTTCTTTTGCGGCATCTGCAGCAGCGATGTATTCCGCTTCCATCGTCAAGTCAGCAACGGTTTCCTGTTTGGAACTCTTCCAACACACCGCCCCTCCATTGAGGGTAAAGACAAAACCCGACATGGACTTGGAATCATCCTTGTCACTCTGGAAGCTGGAGTCAGCAAAGGCCTCGATCTGGAGGCCTTTTCCGCCATACACCAAGAACATCTCCTTAGTCCTTCTCAGATACTTGAGAATGTTCTTTACCGCTATCCAGTACTTCTCCCCAGGGTTTGACTGATACCGGCTTACCACACTCAATGCATAAGCTACATCTGGTCTGGTACACAACATCGCATACATTATAGAGCCTACCGCAGAAGCGTAGGGTATAATAGACATGCGATCCCTTTCCAAATCAGTCTTGGGAGACATCTCTTTGGAGAGGGTGATCCCGTGACAAGCCGGTAGATTACCGCGCTTGGAATCTTCCATAATGAATATTTTCAGTATGGTGTCGATGTACCTGGACTATGAAAGTCCTAATATCCTCTTGGATCTATCACGATGCATCCGGATCCCCAGAATGTAAGAGGCATCACCCAGGTCTTTCATAGAGAACCTGTGTGACAAGAACCCTTTGACAGATTGTAGCATAGGAATGTCATTTCCTATCAAGAGAATGTCATCCACGTATAAAACGAGGAACACGACAGTTCTTGCTACAAATCTACTATAAATGCGTGGTTCATCTAGATTTTTTATAAAGCCCAATTCTTTGACCGTCTCATCAAAACAGATGTTCCAACTCCGCGATGCCTGCTTTAGTACATAGATGGACTTTAGCAACTTGCACACCTTTCCGCTGCCCACTCTGAATGAAACCCTCTGGCTGGTCCATATAGACACACTCCTCTAAATTTCCATTTAGAAAAGCGGTCTTTACGTCCATCTGCCAAATCTCATAATCGTGGAAGGCAGCAATGGCAAGAAGGATCCGAATGGATTTCAGCATAGCCACTGGAGAAAAGGTTTCGTCATAGTCCAAACCAGGTCTTTGACGAAAACCCTAGACAACAAGTCTAGCCTTATAGTTCTCAACCTGTCCATCTACACCAATCTTCCTTTTGAAGATCCACTTGTATCCTACGGGTTTTACCCCATCTGGAGCAACGTCCAACGTCCATACTTTGTTAGTGTACATGGACTCCATTTTGGTCCGCATTGCATCCAGCCATTTTACCGAGTCAACGCTCTGAATGGCCTGCTGGAAGCTAGTCGGCTCAACACTATCAATGATGTAATCCTCTCTATCCCCGTCTATGAGAAAACCGTAGTATCTCTCGGGCGGATGAGACTGCCTACTACTCCTGCGGAGCGGCGTAGGAATGTCCTGATCTTTCGAAACCTCTGGTTCTACCAAGCTTTCAGTAATAGCTCGTGGTTCTGGAATTTCTTGCAGTTCTATTGCGCTCCCACTTATCTGATTTTCCAAAAACTCAGTTTCCAAGAAGTGGGCATGACGAGAAACAAAAACCTTTTGTTCCTCTTCGCAATAGAAGAAATATCCCTTGGAGTTCTTTGGATATCCCACAAACTTGCACTATACTGAGCCTGCCTCGAGTTTGTCCGCATGCTGCTTTTTGTCAAAAGCTGGACATCCTCATGTATTAATATGCTTAATATAGGGTTTCTTCCCACACCACATCTGATATGGTGTGGTAGGCACAGTCTTAGTTGGAACTCGGTTCAAAAGGTATGCAGCTGATTCTAGTGCATATCCCCAAAATGATCGCGGTAACTCAGCGTTACTCATCATTGAACGTACCATATCCAATAGGGTCCGGTTCCGTCTCTCCGATACACCGTTATGTTGCGGAGTGTATGGAGGAGTAAGCTGAGAGAGAATATCATTCTCTTTTAGGTAATCCAGGAACTCGGCACTTAAGTATTCACCACCTCGATCAGATCTCAGTGTCTTGATACTTTTGCCGGTTTGTTTTTCTACTTCATTCTTATATTCCTGGAATTTTCCAAAGGTTTCGGATTTATGTTTTATTAAGAAGACATATCCGTACCTTGAAAAGTCATCCGTAAAAGTAATGAAGTAAGAATAACCGCTTCGTGCATGCGTAGACATTGGACCACACACGTCACTGTGTATGAGTCCCAAGAGCTCGCTCGCTCTTTCTCCGTGTCCAGTGAACGGAGTCTTCGTCATCTTTCCCATGAGACAAGATTCACAAGTGGCATAAGACTGATACTCGAACGGATCCAAGTATCCTTCTTTATGTAACTTAGTCAACCGTGTCTCATTGATGTGACCCAGTCTACAATGCCATAAGAAAGCCTGATTGATATCTGGAGACTTTCTTTTGTGTGTATTCTGGACATTGAAAATCTGTGGTTGGTTTAATACGTATATACCATTGCTTAATGTACCTGACCCAATCAGAACTTGATTAAGGTTAATGTTTACAACATTGCTTACAAATGCAAATTCATAACCTTCTTTAGATAATAAAGATACAGAAATGATATTACAAGTTGCATTGGGTACAAAATAGCAATTACGCAAAACCAAAACATGTCCATCTGACAATCCCAGGTGATAGTCCCCTACGGACTCAGCATCCATGCCAACTCCGTTTGCAACTCTGACAGTCATATCACCTGCCTTCAAAACCCTACGCTTTCTCAGTGCCTGCAAAGAATTACAGATATGAGATTCTGATCCGGTATCCAATACCCAGGAAGTAGAGTTTATTGAAAGACAGTTTTCAATAACATACACACCTGAAGCTGAAGCCGCAACTTGCTTCGGATCCTGGTTTCTGGCCTTCCAAGCCCTGCAATCTTTCTTCCAGTGTCCCTTCTTATGACAATAGAAGCATTCTTCCTTTCCCACAAGCATCCCCGCTATCTTTGTTGCCTTTGTTTTTCCCTTCGTATCCACTTTACTAACACCGCCCCTTGGTTTGGCGGGGGCTTTCTTCTTCTTTCCCTTGGCTTTCGCCTTGGACTTAGAAGAGGAAGATCCTCCTACAAACAAAGTGGATGTTTCCTTACTTTTCTGTAGGGGGCCCTCTGCACTCCTCAGCATGTTGAGGAGCTCCGGAAGTTCAACTTCTTTTCCTTGCAAGTTGAAGATCAGGATAAACTGGGCGTAAGTGGAAGGAAGGGACGGGAGAATCAAGTCCGTATAGAGCTCGTTCTCTAACGTGGTCCCAAGGTCCGCGAGCTCCTCAATGAATCCAATCATCTTAAACACGTGCTCCGCTACCGATGATCCGACGGCCAACCTTGCTAAAAACAGCATTTTGGACACTTCGTATCTGGCGGTACGAGATTGCTCTCCATACTGTTCTTTTGTATGGAGAAATATGGATTCGAGGTCTACATTCTCATGCCTCCTCTGATGTTCATTGTCCATAGTAGCAAGCACGAGGCTCTTGGCCTTCGCGCAATCGATCTCCCAAGTCTTACGGATTTCCTTATCCGCGACGCTGGAGGTGGGACCTGGGACAGGGGGAGCTTTGGTGGTAAGGAGATACCCCAGCTTGTCGTAAGTGATTGCCATTTTGACATTCCTGAGCCAATCTTTGTAGTTTGGCCATGTCAGTATGTTTTTATCTAGAAGTAACTTAAGTCCGGTCATGACGATTGGTCACTGCAATTAGGAGAGAGAGAGAAGCAACACTCAGCATGATGCTCTTGCAAGTTTAGAGCGGTTTTTAATTTGTCTAAACAGGATGGCTCCCACTGTATCTCGAATTCCTCCTCAAACCAAAATGGAAGAATTAGTCGGGATCAATCTCACCGTACAATACTTGCTTAACCGTTCAGCCAGGCCAGTGTTGGTACTTCGAGGGGGGTTTTCCAACGCTTTCGCGAAGTTCCTTAATTAAATAACCTCTTTTCCCTGGGGGCGTAGTCCCGCTAACACCTTTCTAGACACCAACTTGGTTTATAGCGTTGATCGTTAAGTGAGAAATTTCCCGAGGAGTAGCATATACTCACAGTAGGATCGGGATCCAAATATCATCGCGTGACAAAACTGAAGGAATCCTACCAGAATCATCACACTACAAATGGTATGCAGCGCTAGCAAGTTTCTGGTTCTTTAGAAACTCCCGATGTGGATTTTTGCCCCATGCTCTTATGTCCTTGACTTTGGCCAACAAATCATAAGTCGCATATCAAGTTCTACCCGTCATTCTCCAGGTTAATTTGAACCCACCCATACCTACCCTTGACTTTGGCCAACAAGGCAGTACGACTGTCCCAAACCAACGCATCTATCTATGCTGCACATGAATACCCAATAGCTACCAATCACTATGCCTTGACTTTAGCCAACAAACATAGCTTGAATACTATTGACCATCCATGTGAAACGACGGAGGGCTATGAATTGTTTTAGCGAAACCGCGAACGTAGTGAACTTGATATAATCGATGGAACGAGATAGCTTTTAAAAGGAGTGGCTTAAGCTCCGCGTTTAAAAGTTTTTTTTGAAAAGAAACCGAGTGGTTTTTGAAAGTGTTCCAATGACTTTACTTTGGTTTATTTTCTTGCATTAAATTTAATGCGTCCCATCATTTAATCCTACCATTGCAGAAAACAACCAAAATATGACGTACGCTTATGCCATCCGCATTCGCCATGGAGCCCCGTCATTACCCGTTAGGTTACTTAACTAACGACAGAGCGGGGGATGGACTAGCGCGGATGCAAAACATAAGCAACGCCTAAATAGATATCATATATAGATATATTGCAATGATAGCCATTCCAGATCACAGATGAACACATTGGATATACTAGGAATCCGCAATTCGTACGAGCCTGTAACGAAAAGCGGATTACACGGTCGCGGGGAATAGCCAATACCCCACCCAAGACCCCTGCGGGTGCGGCAAACTACCTGCCAAATACTCGAAGCGAAGCAACCTCCCTCAACGACGTGAGTAGGCCACTCGGCACTTCGAGGTACCCGGTAGTTTATGCACCCCCTCCATGGGTCTATCCTAGGAGCAAAAATAGTAAAAGAAATTATACAATGATGGCTACAAACTCATCCCAGTTGTGCGGCCAAATAAATAACATTACATCAATTACAAATTACATGAATTGAAAGAAAAGAAAACTCTCATCTCACAACCCCCCGGCTATTCACCCGCAAGAATCCAATGAATTCATATACACATACCATCAACATTACAGATCACAGATATGTATAACTCCCACTTATCGACGTATAGAGATTAGAAGACGTTCAATACATATAACACATCACAGATATAAACCCGTTAGCTTAAGTCTTTAGAGGTTCGATTAAAATACGGATTTTTAAGCCCCAAAAACAAATTTTGCTTTCTGGAAAATCTGGGCAGAAAAAACATATTGTAAAAATCCCAAAACACCCCTATGAACACACTACAGGAAAAATCGCCCACGACCGAGTCAACTCGGCCGTGGATCCGCAGCGGGAGCATGCTCCTACAGCGGTTCCGCGGCGCGTTGATCGATTCAGTGGACCATTTTCCTACAGTTTGTTCTAAAAACCCTGGGCCGAATTTTAAGGTAAGATTTATTATTTTTGGAACAGGAAAAAAATTCGGAAGAAAGTATACATTTCGGGCGTGTTTCGCGACTTTTTCTCCGAACGAACTTCTAGTTACTTTGCTAACATGTTAGATAGTGCTTAACTAGGCTCTGATACCACTGTAAGTCCATGCTACCCTTTCCCGGTTCTTTGGGGTTGCGGAAATGGAGAAAAACGATTTTCCTTAGGGTGGTAACATGGACTCAAAATACGGATCTTTGTTAAACAACTACCTAATAACCTAACTAGGAGTTTTACCTACTCGGTTTGGAGGTTATACCTTAACTTGAACTCCTTCGTCTTCAACTCGTTGCGGTGGTCAGATCGGCCTCACCTCGTCGTCTCCTCGCGCCGAAGATGGATCCACCCGAAAGCTTCTATCTTTTGGCTTCTACTTCAAACTAGAAGAAACGAGAACACTTGGTTTGCTAAACCTTATGAACTAGGATAAGTAGAGAAGTGATATGGGTTTTCTTTTATCTCTAAGGCAATGTTTCTTAACTCATGAGAGGGAGTTGCCTTGAGCTAGAGAGAGAGCAAGAGGAAGAGGGAGAGAGCTTGAGCAAAAGAGAGAAATGAAATGAAAGAAAAATGAATAAGTCTTTTGCCATCCAAGCTCTCATTTTCCAAAAGCATCATAACACATAATAATAATTGAGTATTATGTGATGGTTATCATCATACCAAAAGGCAATATCATTTCATGCATTAAATGCAATGTGTGAACAAATAAGCAAGCAAAAGTCTTTGCATGAAATGATAGCCATAGTAATGATGGTGGTCAATAAGTCCAACCTAGTCAACCGGTCAACAAAGTCAACCTTTCAACCCAACCATGGCACAATAATACTTAATTATCATTAATCATATTTCTTATTCTCATTAGGGTTTAGCAAACGTCAATAGTCAACAACCCTAATGAGAATCCTCTGCCTCTATCTCTGTCAACCGTGCATACACACCCGCATCCGCGTTCCGAGGAACACGAATGCAAACAAGATAAAATCAATCCCAAAACGTATACTAGGATCTGGCTTAACCCAAAGCCCACTAGTAATAACTGCCCGGACACTAAACGTGCACAAGTGTACGGATGTGACCGAACCCTGTCGCAAAACCATGCGACCTCTACTCTTTTGCCTAAAGGCGAATAGCTCTCTGTATGGGACTCTAAAGACTCGACACTACGCTGGCAGTAGGTTTAACCACAGACCGCAAGCGGCACTAGCTGTGCGTAACGGCCCCCAGGTAGATGCCAATAAGAAGACGGACGAGGTGAAACCCATCTGAACTCCTACTGAGCCTGAATGTGACAGTCTCCGTACAGTCCGGTCTGTTCGTCTGAGAATATCGCATGGCGGGCCTAGGGGGCGGTAAACGTCAGTCCCCTAATAGCGGTACAAGTCATGTCGGTGTGTAGCCCAGAACACCCAGAGATAACACTGGAAACCTACCAGTATATCTCGCTTGCCCTGGCTAAGGACTACTCGTGTAATGGCTCTCCTAGACACAGCGCGATATCAACCCCCAATACCAGGAGAGACGAATCCTGTCTAACCGTCACTGCCTCCAAGTGCTTCGGGATTGCACCCAACTGCTACCTATTTGCACGACTCCTTTGAGCCATGGTAGGGTAGTAATCAAAGTACAGTGGGAACACACTCGAGGCGAAGTGACAGTGTCAAGTCAGCGGACTAAGCTGTACTCATGTCACCTGAGAACTGATAACTGACGATAGGTATAGTACCAACCAATCAGTTCCCGATGAGTCCTGTCCAGTGTACTCGTAACCTAACGAGCACCCGCATACTATCTCAAGTACGATGTACTAACGGCTGTGAGACAGACCGTCTCCCCTGTTGGGATGAGAAGCGCATACGCTAGTCTACTCCGGAGTATCGATGCCCTGTCTCGATAGTCCTATGACTATGGACCTGTATAAGGATGTGCTTGTGGATTACCCAGCCCCCGCGAGTGTGACTGCCATCACAACGCTGGTAATCAAGCAAAGATCCTAAGGGCTCTACTAATATGTATAAGCAATATGCTAAAAGAAACACATGCATATATTAAAGTAGAAACAAACCAAGTAGCATACTACCATTTTGAGCAAGATTGTCTATACAAGGTGAATATCCCAAGCTTCCATTAAGTAATATACAAACTATTATGATACAGTAATGGCTTCTGGGACATATACACTAACATGTTACGTTTAGCTGACCGCTTTCAGCTTGTGGGTGTTTGATATGATCATCACCTACTGCCGGCGTATTGACGATTCTTTAGAATCCTACACAGAGGTTTCTTAGCTCAGGAAAAACGGAGTAGGAGCACATATATGATATGTGTGGGACCGAGAACAATACGTGTATATGAAACCGTATTAGATTCTCACGATATGAGATATCGGCCGGCTATATGAGATATAGCCGGGTCATCGGATCAAGTGTTGATTCGATGAACTGATACAAATTATATTAGTCGGTTATTTATGAATTAGCCGGATTATCGGATCAAGTGTTGATTCGATAATTTAATGTATAATTATATATTTGATATATTAAATTACATTAACTAATTTAAGCTCACTAAAAGATTCTTTTTCTCACTCGGGTAATACATTGGTATATATGCGATATATGTTAATTGTATTGTTTTATTTTGTTACAATAAATATTGTATATGTGATATATAATATTGTAACATGTTATGGTTATAAATGCAACAAGTTTTGTGGAGTTTAATTGAGGTTAGGGTTTGGATTAGGGTTAAGTTTTCATGAAGCTTTCAAGAAGCTTCTTGAAGCTTTGACTTTGATTTCGATATTTTGCATAAATATTTCCTTAACCCAACCCAACCATTTACCCTCGTTAAATCTCTACATGGGTTAAGTCTTCATACTTAACCCATGGTTGCAATTCTAACAATTGACTAAAGTTTCATTATTCATCACAAAAGGATTTTTCTTCTTCTTCCTTGAGTTCTTGAAGAAAAGCTTTCTAGCTTTTTCTTTGGTGATGAAAATGAGTGAGATTAAGAAAATAAATGAGAGCTAAAATTCTACTTCAACATCCTAATCTATCCTAGCCATTTAGATTAGGGTGTTCACTTCATTTGTGAGTGAGAGCTTGCGCTAAAGAAACTTCAAGGTAGATCATCTTAGTTATCGAAGATCGGAAGCAAGTTTGCATCATTCTCTTCGCGGAGCCTCTCTAGAGTCCGGATACTCGATGATCGCAGCGAAGGGACCTCAACACGGAGCTTTAAAAGTGAAGGACCGGACTACAAAGGTTGTAATCCCAAACTCTTAGTGTTAAAGTGTTTAACATGCTTTGTTTCGCCTAATCTCTAGTTTAAAGATCTTGTGTCACGACCCGTAGGGTACGGAACGTGACTGGCATTTAAGTTACGAAACGTCTCAAGGCGTCCATAAAATAAGTAAGCCAAAGCCCAGAAATCAAAACCTAAAAGCAGAAGAGTGAAGGAAAACCAATCAATTGAAAGCGAGTTTATCAAATAAGTCATATAAAGCCTGTTTAAAAAACAATATCAATTTTTTCTGAAAATTTCGGCAGAGTCTCCTTTTTAAATACTGGCCCCCAAAATGGGTACAACAAGAATATATATGAAAACAATAAATAAGGCATCCCCAAGCGGGAGCTAGCTCTTTGCCACAAGGCGTCAAAAATCCCACGCAATATAAATCAGCAATATGCAAAATAAGCATAAAAAGGCATAAGTTAGAAGCAACATGTCGGCTCAAGTGAGCTCGACCCCAAAATACAGCATAAAAAGTCCACAAATCTCACAGTCTAGTCTCTAGGTCAATATACAACAATACTGGTAGATACAGTAGATTGAGTACTCTAGATACAAAGAATATACAAGGTGGTACAAAATAATAATACAACCCACCTACGAACAAAAGCCTCGAGTCCAGGCAAAAGAGGCAAAAGAAGCGATGCGCCCGCCGCTACTGTTCTGACGGAGCGGACCTGTAAAAGACTGTGGCACAATGGGGGTGAGTTGCAAACTCATGAGTAATAAATAACATCTATAGAGGCTATCGCATGCATGCACACAAGAATCCTAGCATCTATAATACAGGTATGGCAGGATATACTAGCAAATATGTATGCAATATGAATATACTAGCAGGTATGTATGCAATATGAATCAACTCGTGATCTGCATGTTTAAGTATAAGAAATCATCTTTTTCCTTTAGGAATCTCTTTTGAAATATCAGCACAATACCAATAGAATCAACCAGAATCTGTGTCCAGCAACGACACCTCAAAACTGTCTCAAATCACATATATCTATATCGCAGTATTTCTGGCCTCAGCCGTCCGGCTGACCCATCTCAAATATCAATATCTCATCATCTCGCGGCCACGGTCGGTATCCTCTGGATATCCGCCGTGCCAAAACAGTCACCGGTAGGTAATCCATCCCCAGCCAGGCTCAACGCCATCATCTGCGATCTTCTTGCCCCGGGGTACCTTACCGGGCCCACCATGTACCCGAGATGGTTCATCAAACTCCTCGAAACGGGTCTTGAAAACCACAGCAAACTCATGGTGGATGACACTTACATCACTAGAAAAAAGCAATCTTGCATATTTTAAAAAAAGTAATAAGTTTTAGAAATTTTGCGGCTTTCCCCCGAAATCCAGAAATCTCATAAATCTCAAGAAATCATCATAAGTGCATATGTCAATGATAATGAATGCATATGGTATCAATAATCAAGTTGCAATGTATGATTAATAAACTAGGCATGAACAATTGATGTAATGGTATACATGCACATGAATAGCAATTCTACAATGTTATTTTAAGGATTTATGGCAAAAGTATAGGTTTAAGTATCAAATATGGTGACAATATTCTAGATTATATGTTATCTAGTGTCGTGGCATGGCAATTACCAGGGCGTGTGTGTACGCATGAATAGTGCTCTTGCTTCATATAAAAACCCTGGTAATGGTGCATGTGTCCTATAGAATGGGTTCGCATATGTATGACAATATAAAGTATGGATGTAGTAAGATGTTACGCAAGCATTTACTCCTAATTACTAATATCACTAGAAATCATTAAACTACTTAAACTATCGGGCGACTTGCGCCATCCAAACGATAGTCCCCCGTAGATATTACATCTACTCACCGGAATCCCTAGCTAGCTATGTCCAATCACCGCCTTTCCTTTTCTTGCGGAGTCCGAAGTCTCCGCGACCGAACTTGGAATTTGCACCAATACAAAACATAAGGTTACATATCATGAAATGACACAAATCCCAAATGAAAACATCAACGTTAATGAGTTAGGCACAACGTGCACAAGGTGCGCGGAACACACACGAAAATCACAAAAACTAACTATAATCATCATTTTGGGCGCCCGGCAAAGCTAAAACCCGATAAAACCAAAAATCCGCATTCACACACCCTAAAAGTCGTAGGAGATGTCAATACAATCATCAATATATCACAAATAATTCATCACATAATTTCATAAAAAAAACTAGAAAGCATTTGCATTCCAAAATCGGTGCAAACATCGCCGATTTGTGACAAAAAAGACTACAATCTAGTATAATCACCCAAGTCACACCATTAGATAACCACTACACAAATTTTCAGCACATTAACCATGCTTCAAAACCTTTTTTCCACAAGCAAACCCTTTCTTGATTTTTCTTATTAGCAATAGCAATCAAAATTTCACACTAAGTTAACTTAGATTAGCATTAATTTGAAACCCAATAGCAAGCTAACCTCTTAGATATAGGTTAACAAAACACTAGATAGCAATATAAATTAATTAACGTAATAATGGTTTTCTAAACCCTACTTAAAATTCAAGCCATGAACTAAAAAAAACTAGATTAGAAATTAACACTAATATTTACACTAAAACAACTCAATTAAGGAAATCTAACCAAAATAATTTAAATGGGTAAGGGTTATACCTCTAGATCTAGAGATCTAGCAAGAAATTTTGACTACAAAGATGGCCTCCTAGCATCCAAGATCCATGCAAGAAAGGTTAAGAAGAATGGATGAAGGATGGGCTTGAAATTTTGAGGTTTGATTGGGATTTTTGTGGAATTTGAGATGAGTTTTAAAGTGAAAAACAGAAGGGAAATTGGGGACAGCGGCTGGTCTGGGTCGGCAGCAGGAGGAAGGTGGGAAGTTGTGAGGGAATTAGTGGGAAAAGTCAAAGGTCAAAGCCCAAACCAAACACCCAAAGCCCATACCCAATTAATATACTAAAACCCCTATTTAAAACACTTTAAAAGGCCCAAAGAACACATATAGGAGGGGGGGGAAATTCATAGGCTGCTACAATGGGATGGGGCCGGCCAATATCAAGGCTGAGGTTGTGAGAGATTTTACAAAAAAATTCTATGCAAAAAGACCCCCCACAATACCATATTTGCAAGTTTTAGTTCAAAATAAATATATTTCTGTTTTCCATAATAAAAACCGATTAAAACTTGAAATAAAATACTAAAAAATTATATTACAACTATATTTTAATTAACATGATTTTAAAGATTAAAATTAGCCCATTTAAATTTGTATTTATCGCTAATTTAATGTATTTTTTTTACCGGCTTAAAATAATATTATAAATTGAAAAATTAGGGAAAATTTTTAAATGACCAGAAATTTATAAGTAACTCATTAGCCCCTAAAAACTAGCAATTACCTATCCAAATTAGGTATAATTAGGCCTAAACTGCAAAATAACAAAAAAACGATTTACGGAAAAATACCAAATTTTCACCGATTTTCGGGAAAACTCCAAAACGACTTTTCAAGGCGTTACAATCTTTCTCCCGAATTTAAAAATATAACTACGCGTACCTTCAAAGAGATGGGGAAATTTCTTCCTCATGTCGTCCTCGGTCTCCCAAGTGACCTCCTCACAGCTCGGGCCACGCCAAAGGACCTTGACGGTCAGTATAACTTTCGATCTCAATTTCTTCACCTGTCGATCCAGGATGACCACCGGCTACTCTGCAAAAGAAAGGTCGCGCTCTAGCTGGACTGTCGGGTACTGAATCGCATACGAAGGGTCGTGAAGGTACTTGCAGAGCATCGAAACATGGAAGACGGGGTGAACATCGGGAAAGCTGGGTGGAAGAGCCAAACGATATGCAACTGTGCCGACACGATCGACAATCTCGAAAGGGACCCACAAATCTGGGACTAAGCTTTCCTTTTCGCCTAAATCGCATCATGCCCTTCATCGGAGAGACCCTCAGAAAAACATGATCGCCAACAGCGAACTCTAGCCTGCGACGGCGCCTATCTGCATACGATTTCTGCCTACTCTGAGTCGCTCTCATCCAGTCTTGGATCAACTGTATCTTCGCTGTCGTATCCTCAACAAGCTGCGGCCCCAATATACTGCTCTCGCTGAGCTCTGTCCAACAGACGGGCGATCTGCATCTCCTCCCATACAATCCCTCGAAAGGTGCCATCTGAATAGTATCCTGAAAGCTGTTATTGTAGGAGAACTCTACTAAGGGTAAATGATGATCCCAGCTACCTCCGAAGTCTAAAACGCACGCTAGGAGCATGTCCTCAAGAGTCTGAATAGTCCGCTCTGACTGGCCGTCTGTCTGCGGATGAAATGCTGTGCTGAAACTCAAACGGGTGCCCAATGCCTCCTGAAGTCGCTGCCATAGTCGGCTGGTAAACTGGGTGCCTAGGTCTGACACGAAACAAGTCGATACGCCATGCAACCGTACAATCTCGTCGATGTATATCTGGGCATACTGAGCAAAACCGAAAGTCGTCTTCACTGGCAGGAAGCGAGCCGCTTTCGTCAATCGATCCACGATCACCCAAATGGAGTCGTACCCTCGACTGGTCCTTGGTAGACCTACAATGAAGTCCATAGAAATCTGCTCCCATTTCCACTCCGGAATGGGCAAAGGCTGCAACTCTCCCGCGGGCCTCTGGTGCTCGGCCTTGACTTGTTGAAAAGTCAGGCATATCGACACGAAATCAGTGATGTCCCTCTTCATCCCGTCCCACCAGTAAACATCTCGCAAATCATGGTACATCTTGGTGGAACCCGGATGAACGCTGTATGTGGATCTATGCGCCTCCTCAAGAATCTCACGCCGCAGTCCCTCAGAAGCTGGTACGCACAGTCGAGTCCCAAATCGCTGTACTCCCTGATCATCGATCATGAACTCGGAATCTCTGCCCTGCCTAATCTGCTCCATGATCTCTGAAAGACGGTCATCGCTCGGCTGTGCCTCTCGAATACGGTCAAGTAACTGCGGACGTGCACGAACATGCGCAAGCTATCCCCCTGTCAGAGTGAACTCGAACTCAACCCGGCTGTCGCATAAAGTCTGCCAATCTGCCGATGACTGCCTCTGTACTGCGCACAAACAAGATAGACTACCCCCAGGCCTCCTGCTCAAAGCATCCGCTACTACATTAGCCTTACCCGGGTAATACAAAATCTCACAATCGTAGTCCTTTACTAGTTCCATCCAACGGCGATGTCTAGGATTCAGATCTCGCTGCTGAAATATATACTTTTAGCTCTTGTGATCGGTGAATATCTGGAACGACTCGCCGTATAGGTAATGTCGCCAGATCTTAAGTGCAAAGAACACTGCAGCCATCTCCAAATCGTGAGTAGGGTAGTTATGTTCATGTTTCTTCAACTGCCGCGAAGCATACGCGATCACCCTGTCATGCTACATCAATACACACCCTAGCCCCACTCATGAAGCGTCACAATAAACCATGAATCTGCCTGATCCTGAAGGCAAAGATAATACCGGCGCCGTAGTCAAACAAGTCCATAGCTGCTGAAAACTGTGCTCGCACTCCTCCATCCAAACGAAAGGAACTCCTTTCCGGGTCAATCCGGTCAAATGTGCAGCAACACGGGAGAAGTCCTGAACGAATTGCCTGTAGTAGCCAGCCAGGCCTAGGAAACTGCGGATCTCCGTAACTGATGTCAGTCTGGGCCACTGCTGAACAGTCTCGATCTTCTTCGCGTCCACACATATGCCATCTCTCGTAATCACGTGACCCAAGAAACTAACGCTATCCAGCCAGAATGCACACTTGGAAAATTTTGCAAAAAGCCGGTGCTCCCTTTAAGTCTGCAACGTAATCCGCAAGTGCTGCTCGTGCTCCTCTCGGCTCCGAGAATACACCAAAATATCGTCGATGAACACGATGATGAACAAGTCGAGATACGGCCTGAATATACGGTTCATCAAATCCATGAATGCTGCTGGGGCGTTGGTAAGTCCGAACGACATCACCAAAAACTCATAGTAGCCATAGCGCGTGCGGAAAGCTGTCCTCGGTATATCCTCCAGTCGAACTCATAGCTGATGGTATCTTGATCGCAAATCGATCCTCGAAAAATATCCCACATCCTGAAGCTAGTCGAACAAATCATCAATGCGTGGTAAGGGATACCTGTTCTGCACGGTAACTTTGTTCAGCAGGCGGTAGTCGATACACAAACGCAAACTGCCGTCCTTCTTCTTGACAAACAGGACTGGAGCACCCTACGGAGAAACGCTAGGTCGAATAAGCCCTTTATCTAACAAATCCTTCAACTGATCATTCAGCTCTCTAAGCTCTGCCGGGGCCATCCGATAAGGCGGTATAGAAATAGGCCCCGAGCCGGGAATCAAGTCATTGCAGAACTCAACATCGCGCTCAGGCGGTAACCCAGGCAGCTCATCAGGGAAAACATCAGGGAACTCACAAACAATCGGGACCCGGTCCAACGGAACCTCTGCAGCTCGAGTATCATAAATATACGCTAAGAATCCCTGACATCCCTTCCGCAAGAGCTAACCAGCGTGAAGAGACGAAATCAAGCTGGGAAGGGTGAGACTGCGGTCTCCCTGAATAACAAGGACTGGCTCTCCCGGAAAGCTAAATCTGACTGCCTTCTCACGGCAGTCCACCGAAGCATAACAAGTGGCCAGCGAGTCCATGCCCAGAAGTACATCAAAGTCCACCATATCGAGGAGAATCAAATCAACAGACGAATCACTCTCCCCGATACGAATGGAACACAATCGAAACACAAAACGAGCGACAAACGACTCGCCTACCGGGGTAATAACAACAAGCGGCTGATCTAACGACGACGACTCACGGCCCAACATCGGTTCAAAGTGTGTAGATACGTACGAATGTATGGAACCAGGGTCGAATAATACTCGCGCATCGAAAGAACATACTGGCAAGGTACCTGTCATAACGGCATTGGATGCCTGTGCATCCTGCGGTGTCAAAGCAAACACTCGCGCCTGTCCTCCACCAATAGCTGGCTGACCTTGGCCTCGGCCTCTGACTCCTCGTCCTCTCTGAATAGAACCGCCGCGTCCACGGCCTCTGGGTGCACCTAACTGGCGTGGAGCATCGCCTGTGGTAGGAAGTAGAGCTCTCTGAGGAGGAGGTGGTGAAGGTGGTAAGGTCACATGTGGAACTGTCGCTGCTCCCTGTTGTCTCACCGGGCAGTATCTGATATGATGGTGCGGACTCCCGCACCCAAAACATCCTGGCGACGCCTGCTGTCCCTGTGGATATGAACCATATAGCTGACCTCGCCCAACCCCTCTGCCGGCACCATCTCTCGGAAAGGATCTAGCATGATGCCTCTGATCTGGCATACCGGTACGAATCCTCTTCGGCCCAGGAACGGCCGAAGTCGCTGAAATACGTGCCTCCATCCGCAACGCCGTATCCATAGCAGCTGAATAAGTGTCGAAGTGCTGGGCGCCGATAGCAAGAAATAGCTGGGTGTCAAGTCCCTGTACGAACCTCTTCACTCTCTTTTCTTCGGTATCCACCAAATACGGAGCATATCTGGACAACTGCATGAACTGGACATCGTACGCAGACACCGTCATCCCTGGGGTCTTGATCAAAGCTTCAAAACTGCGAGCCCTAGCGTCACAAACGCTCTCTGGGAGGAAACGAGCTAAAAATACCGCTGTGAACTCGGCCCAAATCATAGGAGGTAGACCTGCAGCTCGACCTCTCAATACTGACTCCCACCATGTCTGTGCAAGGCCCTCTAGACGGGAACTCGCAACCTCCACCCATCGATCGTCAGAACATCTGAGAGAACGGCAGATCCTGGCTAAACTATCAAGAAATGTCTGCGGATCCTCTGCTGCATCGGTGCCCGTAAAGACTGGAGGTCTCAGCCTCATGAAATCCTGTAGCGATACTGGGATAGCCACGGTGGTAGTAGTAGCAAATGTCTTGGCAGCAGGTACCAGGGTAGTCTGTGATGTGGTAGGTACGTCCTCCGATCTCGGTGCACGACTGGCCGCTACTAAGGATCCTACCATCTGTCGTAACTCCTGCGTCCATCATCTGTCGTAGCACCTCCATACCAGACTCTAGCCTGCCATGCGGCCTGGGGAATGCGGATCAGTCTGTCCCTGAGGCGTAGGTACGCCACCCTGCTCGGTCCTCGTCTCGGACGAGCCTGCTCGGATCTCATCTCAGGCGGCAACCCTCTGTGCTCTCGTAGCCTTCGGCGGCATAGTGGCTGTTACAAGAACAGGATGATAAGAACAGTGCAATAGAATCATAGGATACACGGAATTGAAGAAGGTATTTTAAGCAAGTATATCCTAAAGTCACCTAGGCGGAGTACCGTATCGCAAGTATGCCGCGGACATACGCACGCTACGTTACCCTGCTTAAGTCACTTACTCCATCTACCAAGGGTCATCCTATACTCAAAAAGGTAAAACATATTGCTCTGATACCAACTTTGTCACGACCCGTAGGGTACGGAACGTGACTGGCACTTAAGTTACGAAACGTCTCAAGGCGTCCGTAAAATACGTAAGCCAAATCCCAGAAATCAATACCAAAAAGCAGGAGAGTGAAGGAAAATCAAACAATTGAAAGTGAGTTTATCAAATAAGTCATATCAAGCCTTTTTTAAAAACAATATCAACTTTTCTGAAAATTTCAGCAGAGTCTCCTTTGTAAATACTGGCCCCTAAAATGGGTATAACAAGAATATATATGAATACAACAAATAAGGCATCCCCAAGCGGGAGCTAGCTCTTCGCCACAAGGCGGTCACAAATCCCACGCAATATAAATCACCAATATGCAAAATAAGCATTAAAAGGCATAAGTTAGAAGCAACATGTCGGCTCAAGTGAGCTCGACCCCAAAATACAGCATAAAAAGCCCACAAATCTCACAGTCTAGTCTCTAGGTCAATATACAACAATACTGGTAGATACAGTAGATGGAGTACTCTAGATACAAAGAATATACAAGGTGGTACAAAATAATAATACAACTCACCTACGAGCAAAAGCCTCGAGTCCAGGCAAAAGAGGCAAAAGAAGCGGTGCGCCCGCCGCTACTGTGCTGACGGAGCGGACCAGCAAAAGACTGTGGCACAACGGGGGTGAGTTGCCAACTCGTGAGTAATAAATAATATCTATAGAGGCTATCGCAAGCATGCACACAAGCATCCTAGCATCTATAATACAGGTATGGCAGGATATACTAGCAGGTATGTATGCAATATGAATATACTAGCCGGTATGTATGCAATATAAATCAACTCGTGATCTGCATGTGTAGGTATAAGAAATCATCTTTTTCCTTTAGGAATCTCTTTTGAAATATCATCCCAATACCAATAGAATCAACCAGAATCTGTGTCCAGCAACGACACCTCAAAACTATCTCAAATCTCATATATCCATATCATAGTATCTCTGGCCTCAGCCGTCCGGCTGACCCATCTCAAATATCAATATCTCATCATCTCGCGGCCACGGTCAGTATCCTCTAGATATCCGCCGTGCCAAAACAGTCACCGGTAGGTAATCCATCCCCTGCCAGGCTCAACGCCATCATCTGCGATCCTCTTTCCCAGGGCTACTTTACCGGGCCCACCATGTACCCGAGATGGTTCATCTAATTACTCGAAACGGGTCTCGAAAACTACAGCAAACTCATGGTGGACGACACTTACATCACTAGAAAACAGCAATCTTGCATATTTTAAAAAAAGTAATAAGTTTTAGAAATTTTGCGGCTTTCTCCCGAAATCCAAAAATATCATAAATCTCAAGAAATAATCATAACTGCATATGTCAATGATAATGAATGCATATGGTATCAATAATCAAGTTGCAATGTATGATTAATAAACTAGGCATGAACAATTGATGTAATGGTATACATGCATATGAATAGCAATTCTACAATGTTATTTTAAGGATTTATTGCAAAAGTACAGGTTTAAGTATCAAATATGGTGACAGTATTCTAGATTATATGTTATCTTGTGTCATGGCATGGCAATTACCAGGGCGTGTGTGTACGTATGAATAGTGCTCATGCTGCATATAAAAACCGTGGTAATGGTGCAGGTATCCTATAGAATGGGTTCGCATATGTATGACAATATAAAGCATGGATGTAACAAGATGTTACGCAAGCATTTACTCCTAATTACTAATATCACTAGAAATCTTTAAACTACTTAAACTATTGGGCGACTTGCGCCATCCGAACGATAGTCCCCCGCAGATGTTACATCTACTCACCGGAATCCTTAGCTAGCTATGTCCAATCACCGCCTTTCCCTTTCGTGCCGCGTCCGAAGTCTCCGCGACCGAACCTGGAATATGCACCAATACAAAACATAAGGTTACATATCATGAAACAACGCAAATCCCAAATGAAAACATCAACGTTCATGAGTTAGGCACAACGTGCACAAGGTGCGCAGAACACACACGAAAATCACAAAAACTAACTATAATCGTCGTTTTGGGCGCCCGGCAAAGAAAAAACCCGATAAAACCAAAAATCCGCATTCACACACCCTAAAAGTCGTAGTAGATGCCAATACAATCATCAAGATATCACAAATAATTCATCACATAATTTCGTAAAAAAACTAGTAAGCATTTGCATTCCAATATCGGTGCAAATATCGCCGATTTGCGACAAAAAAGACTACAATCTAGCATAATCACCCAAGTCACACCATTAGATAGCCACTACACAAATTTTCAACACATTAACCATGCTTCAAAACCTAGTTTTCACAAGCAAACCCTTTCTTGATTTTCTTATTAGCAATAGCAATCAAAATTTCACACTAGATTAACTTAGATTAGCACTAATTTGAAACCCAATAGCAAGCTAACCTCTTAGATTTAGGTTAACAAAATACTAGATAGTAGAACAAATTAATTAACCTAATAATGGTTTTCTAAACCCTAATTAAAATTCAAGCCATGAACTAAAAAAAACTAGATTAGAAATTAACACAAATATTTACACTTAAACAACTCAATTAAGGAAATCTAACCAAAAGAATTTAAATGGGTAAGGGTTATACCTCTAGATCTAGAGATCTAGTAAGAAATTTTGACTCCAAAGATGGCCTCCTAGCATCCAAGATCCATGCAAGAAAGGTTAAGAAGAAAGGATGAAGGATGGGCCTGAAATTTTGAGGTTTGATTGGGATTTTTGTGGAATTTGAGATGAGTTTTGAAGTGAAAAAGAGAAGGGAAATTGGGGACAGCAGCTGGTCTGGGTCAGCAGCAGGAGGAAGGTGGTAAGTTGTGAGAGAATTAGTGGGAAAAGTCAAAGGTCAAAGCCCAAACCAAACACCCAAAGCCCATACCCAATTAATATACTAAAACCCCTATTTAAAACACTTTAAAAGGCCCAAAGAACACATATAGGAGGGGGAAAAATTCATGGGCTGCTACCATGGGATGCGGCCGGCCAATATGAGGGGTGAGGTTGTGAGAGAGTTTACAAAAAAATTCTATGCAAAAAGACCCCCCACAATACCATATTTGCAAGTTTTAGTTCCAAATAAATATATTTTTGTTTTCCATAATAAAAACCCATTAAAACTTGAAATAAATTACTAAAAAATTATATTACAACTAGATTTTAATTAACATGATTTTAAATATTAAAATTAGCCCATTTAAATTTGTATTTATCTCTAATTTAATGTATTTTTTTTTACCGGCTTAAAATAATATTAAAAATTGAAAAATTAGGGAAAAATTTTAAATGACCAGAAATTTATAAGTAACTCATTAGCTACTAAAAACAAGCAATTACCTATCCAAATTAGGTATAATTAGAGCTAAACGGCAAAATAACAAAAAAGACAATTTACGAAAAAAAACCAAATTTTCACCGATTTTCGAGAAAACACCAAAACGACTTTTCAAGGCGTTACATCTTGGTTAGGTGTCACGCCCCGCTTCCCAGTGTACGGCGAAGTGGACGCGACGAGGCCCGCTACATATATACTCAGAAGTACATACGCTAAGCGTAACTAAGCAATATAAAGTAAATCACAAGAGACGAATAATATAGAAATAACAGCAACTTTTATTAATAACATTCTTTGTACAATGCATGAAAAGAAAATACAACTGGAAAGAAAAACAATGCCTAAACAGTGGTATAACAGAAATGAAAAATACTGGAAAGAACAGGGTACAATTATCTAGAGCTCTGGGTCTTCTTGGAACTGCTCCAAATCTTCACCGGTGGGCTCGATCTCAGCTTGGTCCAACGCACCTGACGACATTACAAAAAGAAAGAAATAGAATGTCGTCAGCGAACAGGTCGCTTGGTAAGTCCCAAAGAATAAGAAGAATGAGAATGACAGAGTAACAGTATTTTCTAAAGTATTATATTGTTGAATATTATGGAATATTGAGTTAACGCTGTTATTTGTAGCTTGGTACAGAAAGATGCCAGTGTATACGAGGGGGATCTCTATTTGCTAGAGATCATGGCAAAAGGAAAGTACAAGGAACAGTTATGCCACGGTATAACAGCAATAGGATTCAGGTTAGGTGTCTTAATCTGACCACCTCGTGCCACCTTGAACACCTTCCGTACCAATCTACCCCTTAAGCCCCGTAGTATTTTAACAGTATTGTAGTATTGGAATATGTAAATTGAGTGACTGACCAAAACCATGATATCAGTAAGCATGTTGTAACTGTATAATCAGGTAAATGGAATATCAGGATAATGGATGAATATCCATGGTTTGATTCAGTCAAAAGAATATATTGTTAACTGGATTCAGGGTTTCATGTATTCAAATTGTGTTGGAATATAAAAGAATATAGATTGACTTGAATCGTATTCAAGTCAGAAATAGTCAGACTCTAACCCGAGTCAGACTAAAAGAAGATAATTTGAAGTTCAATATTAGCTAGGGGCCTTATTGTAATTTGTAAAACTTGAGGGGGGTTTATGTAAAAGTAATTTTGTATAGTTTTCAAAATACACCTCAAGTATTTAATAATCGTCTTTATTGTTATAATGAATGTGAATTTTATTTGTGTTATTCTAGTGAATATATCCTAATAAAAGTATTAATTGTTTTATCTGAAATTCATGGTATTTTAATGTAAATTTTAATCTTGGAATTTTAGGAAGAAGTGGAAACTTTATATTATGATAAAATAGGTGTTTAAATGATAATTATATATATATTAACACATGAATAATATTATATAAATATTTTATTTAGAAAAAATCTCATTTTCCTTAATATTGTATTTTAAACCTTTCGAGACCGAATGCTCCTTGCGGAGGTCTGAATCTCGCACCACTAGCCTGCGGGTGCACGATGAACCGTACTATCCCTAACAGGTTCCCCAAAAGTGGGTTCTAGCGGCGCTTTGCTTAGGTTTAACAATACTTTTCATTTGGGGAAACGGTTTTATAAATATGGGGTATTTATTTGCAAAAAATATTGTTTTCCGTATTTTAGTTGTTAGGGTTTCCTAAGCCAACTAGCCTACTTCTAAGGTCTAAACGATGAGTCATTAGAAGCCTCAAATCGCCTCTTCACCGTCAATTGCGGCCAGATAAGTGCCAGGTAAGTGGGAATGAACCACAGTCGTGGGCCTAATTAAAAACCACTAGCCTTAGACACACTTGCCTAGGCACCACAAGACAGTTTAGATAAACGATCGATATCCATGACCAATCGTGCGTTCATTTTATTAAAAGATTTTATTTAGAAATGTTTACAACTTAAAGCTTTCAATAAAGATTATAAAGATTAGGGTATTTTAGTGAAAAGTCCTGTAATGTCGTATTCTATGTTTTGACATATATCAATTAGGGTTATATTGAGTGTGTGTAGAGGTAGGTCATTACCTCGTGGCTTATTTTAAGTTTTGGTGAAGTTTAGAGGTTAAACAAGATATATTAAACTTGAAGGTATTAAAGCGCAAGAATACGGTATTCGAAAACGTTATCATTTCATGTGTGAAATTTCATTCAAATTGGTTTCTACAAATTTAGTGATCAAGAAAAACCTATTTAGGAGTGAGGTAATTAATTAGAACAAGAAAAATAAACTTTATGGTATTTTTATGAAAAGAATACGATATTGTAAAGAAGCTATCATTTCATGTGAGTAACTTTATTTAAATTGGTTTCTAGGTGATTAATAGTCATCATACATAAGTTTGGGTATTATGTATTAGGTGACAAGTGGAAATTTATAGAAAAACCGAATCGGAAATCGGTTTGTCCGATTTCCGTCGGCTTCCAAAAAGTCGTATTTTTACATTTATAGAAAAGAGAGAGAGAAGAGGTGGGACTTACGGTTTGGACAAGTTAAGGAAGCTAAGGGATGTGGTGGTTGTCGAATCGTCGAAAACGTCGCGAAGGTTCTGATCCGGTCGCCGGAATCCGTCGTCGATTTCGGCAGCGCTTCGCTTCTCGCTCTTCGTACCGAGTTCTCGAGAATTTAAGAGAGTGGACTTAGAGTGGTGAGGTGAAATGGTAGAGGTTAGGGGTATTTATATAGGGCTAGGCTAGGGTTAGGGTTAAGGTTAAAAAATATTAAAAGAAAATATAAAAAACATTAAAAATCATTAAACCTAGGAGTAAAAGGGATTTATTGGCCAAATCAAAACCGATCCAGGTATAATAAGTGTGCAAGAGGGTTGACCAAGTCAAGAGCCAACTTTTCTCAGTTGGTGACTCGGCCGTCCGGCCAAGTCCGGCCGGCGGCGCCGGACCGAGTCGGCCGAGTCGCCGGCCGGCGGCGCCGAGTCGGGCCGTGTCAAGGGTCCAATGGCCGGGGGTTTTCCTGAGGAACAACTTGGTGTTTTTACTTTTTGTTGTCCAGTACATATTTTGGGAGTTATGGCCTTTTTACCGTTGACTTCCAAAAAAAATAAAACAAAATAAATACAAAAATAATGTGGGTCATGGGATTTAAACTCCGGTGGCTTTGTTCAGCAGTGCAAGGTATTACCAATGAGCTACAAGCTTCTTCTTGTAATTATTGTAAGGATTTAGATACTTAAATTGTTTCCAGCAACATTAATACTCCAAGTATACACTATATTTAAAGCAAATTTTTGGTATACAAAATTGGAGTAGTTACAATCTACCCTCCTTACAAAAATTTCGTCCTCGAAATTTACAACTTTTATTTAAGGACTAGTTTACAAAAAGGTGCGGATATCTTGCACGCATCTCATCCTCCCTTTCCCACGTGGATTCTCCTGGAGTGTCTTTCCTCCACATTACCCGGACCAAATTAACTTCTTTGTTCCGAAGTGTCTTCACTTTCCTGTCCAGGATCTCCACAGGTTGTTGCTCACAAGACAAATCGGGCTGTATCGTGAGTTCGGAATGATCAAGTACATGGCTGGGGTCACTCACATACCTTCTGAGTTGAGATATGTGGAACACGTTATGCACTCCTTCCAAAGAGGGTGGAAGCGCTAAACGATATGCCACTTCACCGACTCGTTCGAGTATATCGAACGGTCCAATGTATCTTGGACTCAACTTTCCCCGTCTTCCAAATCTGATCACTCCGCGGTTCGGAAAGATTTTCAGCAATACATGATCTCCTGGCTGGAACTCCAAGTGTCGTCTCTTCGCATCTGCCCAGTGTTTCTGTCTATCTTGGGCTATGCGCATTCTTTCCCTGATAGTACGAACCTCATCAACGGTTGCTACTATCATCTCTGGTCCAAGGAGTTCTCTATCTCCGATGTCGTCCCAACTTAATGGCGATCGACACTTCCTTCCATATAATGCTGCAAAAGGTGCCATTCCTATGCTTGCTTGGTAGCTGTTGTTGTACGCAAACTCCACAAGATGCAGGTGATCCTCCCACGATCCTTTGAAGTCGATCATACATGCTCTGAGAATATCCTCCATGATCTGAATAGTTCGTTCCGACTGACCTTCTGTTTGTGGATGAAAAGCCGTACTGAAGTTCAGACTTGTTCCCAAGCTAGCTTGTAGACTTTGCCAAAATTGCGATTGGAACCTGGTGTCACGATCGGAGACAATGCAGACCGGTACTCTATGAAGTCTCACAATTTCCTGTATGAGTTCATGGGTATCAGAGATAGTACAGTATGAAGAGTTTAAATCTTAAATTAGATTATTACCTCCATGTACTTCTTCGCTAATGTCTCAGTTGATTGGTCAACTCGAAATGGGATGAAGTGAGCCGACTTTGTGAGTCAATCCACAATGACCCAAATCGCATCGTTACCCTTTGTGCTGTGAGGAAGAGCAGTTACAATGTCCATCGTGATGTGCTGCCACTTCCATTCTGGAATTGGTAACGGTTGAAGTAGTCCAGCTGTCCTGTGATGTTCAGCCTTTACCTGCTGACACACCAAACATTTTGCGACACTCCTGGCTACTTCACGCTTCATTCTATGCCACCAATAATTCTGACGTAGATCTTTGTACATTTTGGTACCTCCAGGATGTACTGAATAGGGAGAGCTGTGAGCTTCTTTCATTAACTCTTCCCGAACAGGACCCTTTGGTACACACAATCTGCTGCCGTATCTCAAAGATCCGTCTTCATGAATGATGAAATCTGTTCTGAGTCCATTCTCCACTTGTTCTCTGATCTTTTGCAACTTATCATCGCTGGCTTGAGCTGCTTTGATCTGATTGACAATATTTGATTGAACTTGCAGATTCATCAAATTTGAAACATCACCTGGCATGACTTGTTCGATCTCCATCTGATGCAGGTCTTGCTGAAGCTTCCACTGAGCGGTGAGATTCATTGCTAATGGTTGGCGACTAAGAGCATCAGGTACTACGTTTACCTTTCCTGGATGATATTGCAAGTTGATGTCGAAGTCCGCCATGATTTCTAACCATCTTCTCTGCCGCATATTCAACTCCTTCTGAGTGAACACATACTTCAGACTCTTGTGATCTGTGTAGATGTTCACTCGTTCACCAAGTAAGTAGTGGCGCCAAATCTTGAGAGAAAAAATGACGGCTGCCAACTCCAGATCATGCATCGGATAATTGCGCTCATGAGTCTTCAGTTGTCTTGAAGCATAAGATACAACCTTACCGTGCTGATGTAGAACACATCCTAATCCCTTACCGGATGCATCGCAATGCACTTCGAATCCTCCAGATTGATCCGGTATGACGAGAATAGGTGCAGATGTCAGTCTTGATTTGAGTTCTACGAAAGCTTGCTCGCATGTTTCTGACCACACAAATTCTTCATCTTTTCGTGTAAGCTTGGTCAGGGGTGTTGCTATCTTCGGAAAGCCTTCAATGAATCTTCTGTAATATCCAGCTAAGCCCAAGAAACTCCGAATATCCTTCACTAATTTTGGTGTAGGCCATTCGCTGACTGCTGAAACTTTTGCTGGATCCACAGAAATCTCTTCTCCTGATACGATGTGTCCAAGAAAACCAACTTGTTTTAGCCAAAACTCGCACTTGCTGTATTTGGCGTAATGCTTATGTTGTCGAAGTGTTTCCAGGACAATTCGTAAGTGCTACGCATGATCTTTCCGATTCTTAGAATATACCAGGATGTCGTCGATGAAAATGACAACGAACGTGTCTAAATACTCTCGGAAGACTTGGTTCATAAGGTTCATGAAGATTGCAGGTGCATTGGTGACTCCAAATGGCATTACTAGAAATTCGTAATGTCCATAGCGAGTTCTAAAAGCTGTTTTGTGAATATCAGCTTCCTTGACCTTCACTTGATGATACCCTGAACGAAGATCTAGTTTAGAGAAGACACAAGATCCACTTAGCTGATCGAATAAATCGTCGATGCGCGGGAGGGGATACTTGTTCTTTATAGTAACTTCGTTCAAGGCCCTATAGTCGATGCACATTCTGTAAGAACCTTCCTTCTTCTTCACCAATAGTACAGGTGCTCCCCAACTTGAAGTGCTAGGACGAATCCATCCTTTCGCCAGTAATTCGTCCAACTGTGTTCGAACTTCCTTCAGTCCTTCCGGACTTAGTCTATACGGTGCTTTGATTACTGGTTGTGCTCCTGGTACTAAGTCAATACTGAATTCAAGAGCTCGATCGGGAGGCAAACCTGATATATCGTCAGGGAATACATCGCCGAACTCTCAAACTACCTCCGGTCTTGATTCTTCCTCTGCCTGAGCTGCTGCAACTACTGCTTCCCTTGGCTTCGCTTTGTAAGTACTTGGCTCTAGTGTACGATCTCCACTCTAGAAATAGAAGATCGGATGATCGGGAATCTCAAATACTACCCTCCTTTGACGACAGTCGATGGTAGCATAAAAGGCTCCAAGCCAGTCCATTCCTAGAACCACATCGAAGTTTGATATGTCCAGTACCTTGAAGTCGGCATAAAACTCTCGACTGCAGACGACGACTGTACATATGCTGTATCCCATAGTTGCCTTTAGAACACCATTTCCAGAACTGACGTTCCAGCTGGATACAAGCGGTGAGACTGGAATCGCATGGGTTCGGACAAACCGTTGCGACATAAAGCAGTGGGATGCTCCAGTATCAAACAGTGCAAGTGCAGGTAGTGAAGCTACTAGGATTGTACCTAAGGTATATGGGATAGGTTTTAGGTATAGGGAAAATGTGTAGTTAAACAAGACTAAAATATAAGTTTGGGAAGGAAAGTTTAACAGTGATGACTTGGCCAGTGGCCTCAGCTTCTTCCACAGACATCATGAAAGCCTGGCGCTTCGGCACATTCCTCCTGGCCTGAGGAGCATTCCTCTGAACGTTCCTTTGAGATTGATGGAACTGTCGAGGAGCTGGTGCAGCTTGAGGCCCCCTAGGTGGTGCAGGCAGTGCAAGTCTGGGAGCAGGTACTTGAAGAGCTGGTCGCTGCTGATAAGTATTTGCTGGTCTGGGTGCAGCAGCTGAGTTCTGCCTTTGGGGACAAGATCCAATATCATGAGTGGCTGAACCGCAAACTAAGCAGAGGCGGTTGGCTCGACGGCAGTCCTTCATCATATGTCCAGTTCTCTTGCAGTAAGTGCAAAAAGCTGGGCAAGGACGATGAGTTGGTACTCCGGGTCGCCTTGGCACGAAGGGTGGTCTGGACGTAGCTCTACCTGCCATCTGGTTGGCAGGGCGCTTGACTCATACAGACTGAGGTCTGCCCCTCTCTTTTATCACTACCTCATAACTGCGGGCAGCTTCTAGGGCTTCCTCATGAGTCAAAAACTTTCCTGTGGCTAGAGCAGCCTTAATCTCTGTGTCCAAACCTTGCTGAAAACGACGGGCTCTGATCTCGTCCGTCGGTATCAGGTGTGCCG